>CM008279.1:22426956-22749456 GCA_002319775.1 Fagopyrum tataricum
TTGTGAAGAAGATTGGAACAAACCCAACAAATCCAAAGGTTATTGTTGTTGTTATTATCGAGCTTAAAAATCATCTTTGCAAGGTTTTTTTTGTTCCATGAGAGGATATCGTTGTTCACCAAGTCTTCTTCCGCACATGGTTTGCAAATCATATCCAAAGCAACCAGATTCCGTCTTCCAGTATTGTTACTAGATCAAAGAAAACTTCGTAGAAGACTTCTGATTTTTGCTACAACAGACATGGAAACACAGAAAGACATTGCATGCTCCAATAGTTTTGCATACCATTAAGGACAGATTAGATGAGCTAAGATAAATGCTTGGAACTCCAAGAGTTGATCTTGGTGGTGATTTGGTGGATGAAAAGAGAGTTGTTGGAGATTTTAAGTCTGCTATAACCTAGAGGGAGTCCTAGGTAGGTCATTAGGATGATTTTAACTGTAAACTCAACAGAGGAAGCTATAGTAGTTTGATCATGGTTATTAACACCTCCAAAGAAAATAGAAGATTTCTCCTAGTTTGTTTGAAGCCTTGAAAGTTTTCCAAACTCATTGAGAGCCAACTTGAGGATTTGGACTGAAATAAGGTCCCCATGACAGAAGAGTAATATGTCATCCGCAAATGTGAGATGAGAGATGAGGTTTCTGGAACATTTGGGATGAAAGTTGAATTTTGGGTTATGGGTTTTGGATTGGATGATATGAGAGAGGTAATCAATAACAATAGAGAAAATTTAAGGAGATAGAGGGCATTGTCTAAGACCTTATCAACCTTTGAAAAAAACCTTCATAAACTCCATTGATGTTGATAGAATAGTATACCATAGAGATACAACATTCAATCCAAGAAATAAAAGTGGTGTGCATACCAAGACTTATGAGAAGATTAAGAAGAAATTTATGATAACATTATCAAAATCTTTCTGAATATCAACTTTCATAGTAAATCGAGAAAAGATGGAGGAGAGATAGTATCAAAGTAAATGAGGTGACTCTTTGTTACACTAACATTTACAAAGATGAAAATTTAAGAATATATCTTTTACACCCCCGACAAACTCAAGAGGAACCCGAACTTAAAGATTCGAGCGGGAGAGTGAGAAATTAGGAAGTGCCGACAAATTTGGTGAACATATCGGCGAGTTTATTAGTGGCAACGGACAAAGCTCACACGCATATCGTCGGCTTCAACACGCTCACGAACATATGTTAATCAAGTTTTATGTGCTTAGAGAAATTTCTTAAAAGCAGGACTCGCTGTGAGAAAGGTATCACTCATATTGTCACACAACAGAACAAGAGACCGTAATCAACAAAGCCCGAAGATCGTGAAGTTGATGGATCCAACTAACCTCAAATACAGTGGATGCTAATGCCCGGTACTCTACTTGATTACTCGAGCGAGCAATTGTGCGTTGTTTCTTAGGGACCCAACTAATAAGATTGTCCCCATAAAAGGTAGCAAACCCAAAAATCGTCTCGGTCGGAGGCTCATCCCGTGTCAGAGTACACAAGTAGGCGAGGTTGGGAAGAAGTTGTGAGAGACAAGCCAAGAGTGATTGTACCTTTTAAGTAATGTAGAATACATTTGACCGCTAACCAGTGATGTTCTTTCGGGGAATGCATAAATTGACAAACACAATTGATGGCATAACAAAGGTCAGGCCGAGTAAAAGCAACATATTGGAGTGTGACAACAATAACCTTGCCGATAGAGAGCTAGATTAGAAAAAGAATCATCGCGTAGTAAGAGAGAGCTTGGGAATACTGGTGATGAAATGGGTTTTGAATCAGCCATGTTTGTGCTATTGAGAAACTCTTTGATGTACTTGGACTGATTGAGGTACATTCGAGACCCTTGGCGAGACACTTCAACACCAAGGAAATAATGAAGAGAACCAAGGTCTTTGAGGAAAAAGGTAGCATCCAACTAGGCCACAAACTTGGTGATAAAAGAGGTGTCGTTTCCTATAATAATCAAGTCATTGACATATACTAACAAATATACAATGACCGAAGAGTGATAATAGACGAACAAAGAGATGTCAGAGTGACATGCAAGAACCCATGATGCACCAAGTAGCTTTTGAACTTTGTAAACCAAGCCCTAGGAGCCTGTTTAAGACCATATAGAGTGCGGAAACGACATACATGATTAGGCTGAGTGTGATTAATGAAATCCTTGGGTTGATCCATGTAAACAACCTAGGAAAGGTCACCATTAAGGAATACATTATTGATGTCCAATTGTCGAACATCCCAATAACCCTAGTTAAGAGCCGTGGAAAGTACCAAACGAATTGTTGTGGGATTGTTCACATAGATAAATGTGTCGGTGTATTCAACTCCTTCTTAATGAAAACCCTTTGTAACAAGACGGGTTTTGTAGTGTTGAATGGATCCATCAACATTCCTTTTCACCTTGTAGACCCACTTACAACCAATAACATCAGTATCATTAGAACGAGAAAAAATAGACCACATATTATTTTTCATGAGAGCCAAATATTCACCTTGCATTGCATGTTGCCAAACAATTATGTTTAACCACTTGAGCATAGGTTTTGGGTTAAAAGGTAGGGTCAAGTGTGGTAACATAAGCAAGGGGATGACAAGTGGATGAAAATGTACATGGACGAAGTGTGTCAGTCTGGGCACGATTAGTCATAATGTGGGTATTATCAAAGGCTGGACGGTAATAAGATGGAGCATTAGGATAAATAGTATTAGGGTGTGCATGATGAGAACTTGAAGGAGGAATTTTGATTGGAGTTGTGGGGTTGGACGGTTCTGAGGTGTAAAAGGGATGGGAGGATAAAGAAGGAGAACCCAACGGAAAAGGTGATCCCGGGAACAACACCGTAGAATCGTCATTCATGGCTTGAGGAATAGGAGTCGAGATACCAACCGAAGGCATATCATCCAGGTGTGGTAAGGGAAAATATATACGATTAGAGGAACCAAACGATGGGGAAGATGATGATAATGAATCAAATGAGGGAAAAGGAAAAACATGCTCGTTAAATACAATGTGCTGCGCAATGTAGGTTCAGGAAGTGAGAAGATGATGACATAGATAACCCTTATGTTTAGAGTTGTAACCAAGAAATACACACGGTAATGAGAGGAAGTCGATTTTGTGGTGAATGTAATTAAGGACGAAGGAATCGATAACACAAACAAACAAACACTTTTAGGAAATCATAGTCAAGAGTTTTGTTATAGATAAGGTGATAAGGGGATTGATTTTGAAGTACAGGAGATATGGTACGATTGTGAACATAATTAGCAGTACGAAAAGCGTGTTCCCAATAATCTTGGGGAAGAGATGCTTGAGCAAGGAGAGTTAAACTTTTTTCCACAAAAATCGATTTCGACGCTCAATGATGCCGTTTTGCTCATAGGTGTGAGGACATGTGACATTATGATAAATCCCAAGACTAGTAAGTAGAGTGAAAACATTACGATATTCCCCACCGCAATCTATTTGAAGAGGTTTTATTTGTACCCCAAATTGGGTTCCCACCATTTTATGAAATTGGTGAAAAACATTAAAACACTTGTGACTTATGAGAAACAAAGTAAAATCAAATGAATTTGGAGGAATCATCGAGAAATAAAACATAGTAACGGTTACCATATAAATATAATACGGGAGTCGGGCCCCAAACATCCGAATAAACCAAATCAAAGGGTTTTAATGAATTATTGTGCTTATGAGGAAAAGGAAGACGGTGACTTTTTCCGAGTTGACAAGCCTCACAAACATCATGAAGTTTATCAGAACTAATGGGCATAATTAAGTTGATACACAAGACAACGAAGAACAATTTCATGAGGATGAGCAAGATAATGACGTCAACCGTCCAATGTTGTGCGGGAACCGAGATAGACAATAGGAGGGAGTGGGTCTGGTGGGCGTGAATTATGTGGTTGAAGGCGGTAAAGTCCACAATCAACGGTTCCTTGTAGTAACGTTGTTCCCTACATGTTCTTGACAAAACACTTAATTGGTTTGTGAATTGGTAATAACAACATTGTTATCACGGGCTAGTTTAGAAATACTAAGTGATTTTTTCTTTATGTGAGGTACTACAAGCACATTAGATAATTGGATTAGCAAAGGTTTTGCAGGCAAAATAGAAGACCCATCATGAGAAATAGTAAGTTGCATACCATTATATACAAGCAATTTTTTATTGTAAGAGCCTTAGTCTTTTGGACCTAGTTTTTACCTTAGCCGCCCCGCGGGCTTGTGTGCCGCCCCAGCGGGTTTCCTCTCCCGCGGCCCAGGGAACCGCCCCTGCGGTTTCTTGCGGCTGCAGCCGGTTTTGTTGACCGTTTGACTCGTGCTTTACCCTCTCTTCCTTACTTCTTTCTTTCCTTTCTGCGCAAGGGTTTCTTCTTCACTTCATTCCCAGCTACCTTACGTCCTTCTTGCTTCTCCCTTCTTGCTCCTTGATCTTGATCTTAGTTTCCTTGAGTTTGGAAGAGTTTGGTGTGGCCTTGTTGTGGTTGGATGTTGTTGGATGTTGTGGTTGTGCTTGGAAGCCAGTTGAAGTGTAGTTTGGTTCATCCTCTTGCCTAGATCAGTAGTAGGTAAGACTTGGTTCTTCTCTTCTTTCTTTCTTTTTTGATTCCTTCTCCCTTAGCTTAGGATTAGATGAATTGGATATAGATTGATGTTAGTATGTGTATGTATATGCATGTGTATGATTTTGGAATGGAAGAAACGTGATTTGATCAAGAGTGAAAGAGGACTCGCGGGGCTACGTTCTACACTGGCCCCGCCCCCGCGCCTGGAAGCCGCCGCCCCTGCGGAAGCTGTGTCACCGTGCCTGCGCCGTGCCTGCGTTGCCTGCGGCCATTGTCACCGCGCCTACGGCTGAGCCTTGCCACGCCTTCGGGTTGCCTGTTCCGCCCCTGCGTCTCTCTTATCACGCAGGTGCGTCTTGTCCCGGGTCTACCTAAAGTAAGGTAGATCCTTTCCTTTCCTAGTATGAGCGGGTTAGTAGCATGCTAGGTATATGTATGAGGTTTGAATGATGATGAGTATGATACGGTTATGCCTTTGCACTAGGCAGAGTTGTCCTCCAGACTGGAGTGGACCGGGTTTGAGAGTTGATCGTAATGAGACTACTTCAGAGGTTGAGGTAAGTCCATAGGACTTACTTAGCTACCATCCTTATATTGGATGTATGCATGAGTGGTCGTTGTTATATGTTTTATAGCATGCGATATGGTTCATTACCGACCTATGTTATATTGACCGCCCATTGTAGTGGCTGTGACAACTTACCTTTCATCCCGTAGTGGAGTCTGGGAAGTTATCTGTAAGCTAGTTAGATCTGGTATACGGGAAGGGCACTGACCACTCCTTATGGTATACGGGAAGGTGCGCTGATACCACTCCAGCTAGCTATTGCACGCAGAGGCGATGATTATATGCATACCTCGTGTCACATATTTTCATATACAGATCTATATACTATTTGAGTGATTGACGTTATAAAGATAATAACCGGGTAAATGTATGAAAGCATGATGATGTGTTATGATTCCTGATGTGTGTTTGTGCTCTTGCATCTCTATATATATGTGTATGGTTAGCTAACGGTTTAATACCGTGTTGTAGATCCTTTACAGGTTAGGAGAGCTGCAGAGTGATCCAGAGGGGTGATCCGCTGAGGGCTCCGTACACTGGGGCGATATCGTGGGATATGAGTTTTTATGTTGTACGGATATATACTTTGATTTTGTACTCAGCGGTTACTTTGTATTACCTTTTGATATGTATATATATATATATATATATATATATCAGTTTTATGTTTTGATTTAATCTATTTGTGCCTTGTTGTAAGATTCAGTGAACTTGTTGTCAGGCTAGGTTCAGGATCCATTGTGAGATCCTAGCCCAGTAGCACCTCGAGTCCTACGGATTTGGGGTGTTACATTTATCGCCTGAATAAGGGTCAACAACTTGGAGCTTTTCAAGTTACATGTGACATAACCAGTGGCACCTGAATCAAAGTATTAGTAGGGGTCAACAAACGACGAATTAAAAGTATGATTTTCTTGTCGATGTTGTTGTGATGATTGTCTTTGAGAAGAGAGAGAGTCATGGGGAAAAAATCGGCTTGATTTAATCGATTCTAACATGAAAGGGCATCATCTCAAAGACGATCGTAAATTTGTCAACGAATACGCCGACATTTCTAAACATCAGGATTAGAGGATCGTTGCACTAGTATAGGAGGATGAAAAGTAGGTTGGTGTTGATAACCATGATATTGTGGTGGTAGCCTAGAATAATCATAACCACGGTTTTGTTGATAACCTATGTTTCTAGCATCCCGACCAAAGTTGCGAGAGTAAGCAATATTGGCATTAGGGGAAGACATAAGCGTTGAAGTGTGCTTCACTTCAGCATCTAGACGTTCTTCTTCTTCTTGAAGAAGAAATCCCATAAGATTTTCTACTATTGATTCATCAGTACGCATCATAGAAGCCGTTATAAATGGACCATAGAATAATCAAGACCCTTGAAAAGATATCAAATGAGATCCTCTTCACTGATAGGAGTTAAACATTCTACAAGGTCATCAACAATACTTCGCTTTTTCGCAATATATTCATTCATGGATAATGAACCTTTAGAGATTTTGAATTTGAAGCTTCAATCCCATGCGACATGGCTTAGTTTGTGCTTCATATGTACAGTTGATGGTTGTCCAAGCGTCGAACGAAGTTTTAGAGCGCACAACCAACGCTAGGACGCTCTCAATAATCGTGGGGCGCTCAACTTGTTCTCCTTCAGGAGGGAGAGTTTCAGCCGGCACAATAGGGGACTTGAAAAAGTTGTCAAGGTCGAATGCTTGAAGTGCGGATAACACTACAGTGTTCTAGGGGGAGAAATTTGTTCAGTTACGTTTGATGTTGATTGACGGAATCTGAAAGTTGAGGGCTTATATATGTGTTGTTTTTCATGCGGCTAAGAGAAGAACATTTTGCTTGTTGGTATTTGAAATGGTGTTTCATATGCTCTGATACTATATGAATAGAGGGTAATGGTTACATTCTCTTACATTCTCATTGAATTTACATAGTAAAACAGATTACTCTATAAATCTTATCAAAGTAAATAGAAGAGATTGAATAGAGAAGATGTTACAAGGGACTATACATATTGTATCAAATTAATACATCAAAGTAAATGTATCAAAGTAAATGAGGAGACTCTTTGTTACCCCACATTTAATAATATATCTTTTATACTTACTAAAGTCTATTGGAAAACTCAAACTGGAACTACCATTAAACAAAAGAGAAGAATGAGATTAGGTAAGCTAATTGGCGGGATGATTGGCACTTCTCCTCACGAAGGATCAACGAACCTCGTCAAAGAATCGCCTCTTAGTTCGAATGATACCCAAAATGGCACCCAATTTACCACGTTGTATAACATCGCAACAGATCATGCTTACCATCTACCTGGGATCCAACTCCATTAGCACGCTGGAACTCCAAAAGCATGGTCATCGCATGAGAAAATATTTGGGGCAGTAATATTTGTTTCCTCTTGAAGACCCTCTCATTCTACTTATCCATATTCCCCACACAAAAGGTAGGGTCGAATGCATAAACAACTTCAAGACACCGGAGCAGAGGTCGAATGTCGGACACTTCCTCCCGGAAGCATCCCAAAATGCCTCCAACAACACCTTTTTTACTTTAAGTGTTGCCTTGCACGGAGTCAGTCCACTACAAGTGCGCCACAAAGACTTTGCCACCGGTACAACCAAAATACTCCAGAACTTCTTAGAAAACAAGCTTTGAGGGTTTCCAATGGACGAGCCAACACTTCCACGTTCCAACTCAGAATCAAGGGCAAGGTGATAACCCGATTTAACATTGGACAAGCCATTAGCATTATGAAACCACATAATAGAATCCCTACATAACCGGTCAATATATAAGGTGAATATTCAAAACTACTTCAGCATCACAAGCATGCATTTTATCCCGAACATCATCCTCGAGACGCATACAACTAGATTAGTCAATTAATAAGATCACACACTCGTAGGACAAATCCACATCTTGAGGATAAGAATGGGCCGAAAGTAACCGGACGAGGAATCCAAAAGTCATTTCAAACATAAATGTCATGCATAACCATTCTCCACAAAATTTTATTTACAATTTATACACGGGCGTACACGCACAATCAATTGCTCATAATAATTCTCATTTCTCACCACGGTATTACATATATAAGATCGACAAAGTGCCCTTATAGGGATGACAATGGGTTGGGTTATGGTTGATTGAATTGTATCACTTTCATCATCCGATCCATACTAATAAACCGTTCACCTGAACCAACACCCACGTGAGCATCCTTTCACCCTATACCATAACCGCGGGTGATCGAGTGGGTCGGGTTTTTTGAGGTTCATCTTCAAAATTAAGTGATTTTCAAAACAAACAACCAAATTTTAAATAATACGATAATTCAATAACTCGATCACCCAAATGACAATTCAAACTGATAATTCAAAATTACACGTCTTCTTAAAATCCAAAACAAAACCCAATCAACCATCACCCAACTACCCAAGTGTGGATCTTCAACTTGATCGGCATTCAACTTCCATCAGTTACTTGGACTGGAAAAAATGTTGAAGCTTGTGAATTTAGAAAGTGAAGGATTATCCGTTGAATGTGTAGGAATTGAATATTTCAATTTAGGTATGTAGGGTTTATAAGAAGAGTAAGTAATTTCAGGGGAGTTTAATTATAATGTCGGGTGAATGTCGGGTCGGTGGATGGATTAAGTGATAGTTTTTAACATCTTCACCCGCAACCCTAACCGGACCATCACCCATTAAACCATCATCAGGATTTCAACCTCATTTTTTTTGGATTGCAATCCCTACGACACCATCTAATGTTTGTAAAATATGCATTTTAACCTAGCTCCTATTTATGCATGTGACAAAATTCAAATTGTATTCGGTTAAGGCTTTTGGAAGGACAATATTATGAAGGCACACCATGTATATGCAGTTCACAATTGCAGCAAAAATACCATGAAGTATGACCACATTGATATTTGAGACCTCACCCTAGCGCGTATGAATTGGTCCCCTGTAGACTATAATTATTGAAATATATTCTCCAGGCACTATGTTGGTCATCAAACTTCACTTTTGGGTGAGTTTCCCTGCAGAAGCTTAGTGAATGTTGCTACAGTTATACTGTAAAAGATAAGATTCAATTTTACAAGAGGACCACAAAATAACACTGCATCACTTTGAAGGTATAACGATTTCAGAGGGGCGATCGGTATCACCAATAGCAGATATTACAGGTGGTCCATGCAACTTTTTATTTTACCATAACTTGAACAAAGACTGATGGGCTAATTTTTGTTTCGATGAATGTTGATCCTACTGTTAGTTGGTCTAATTAATATCTCTATTTGACGTTGATATAGTTGGGTTGATCTACGTTGGTTACTAACGTTAAAGTAACTTGATTATATATTCAAATTCATAGTTTCTCTTACTAAATCCAACAAATAATAATAATAAAGAAAAGAAAAGAAAATATATGCATGCCGTGGAATTAGCAGCAAGAATTTATGGATTTCTCAATATCAAACGAACAATACTTAAGCAAATAAAGAAAACGTAGAATTGCATTATAAAAGTTGGTCAGAAGCAATAGATGGTCACATGCATTACCCTCTAGCTCAACAGACTACTTAATGGGACGTACTGTTAAAACATGAATATTCTGAATACGAAATCTCTTATTGAACTTAGTTACTTAGTCCTCCCTACTCTTCCTCTTCCTCGAAGCAGAGGGCATGCCATCCACAGCCTGCAAGGAAACCGAAACAGACGCGGAAGAAGTGGTGGTGTTATTCATTTGACCGTGCTGAAGCTTCATTGTCTCGATCTGGAGATACTCCACCTGGATAAGAGTATACTTTTATTTGCAATTTTAAAAAAGCTTCTTAAATAAAATCTGTCAACTAATTAATGAAGGGATGGAAGGAACCTTGCAGTAGAGAGAGCAGAATATAAAGGAGAAGTGTTGAAGGCATCTCGTGCAGGTAATGCATTTGCTACCATCTTGTGTGGTGGGCCAAGCTTGGGGATCACGTTTTATGAACACCACTTCTGACCCATTCATTGTAAATGACTGATGAATATTTCAATATGAAGAAAACTCAGAATGTATTCATTGTGAATATTATAATAAAATAAAATGCAAGGCACATTAAGTGGAAGAGTTGGATAACCTCGACAGACGAGCAGTCAAAGCGGCCGTTAAGATGGTGGACGAATACAACAGCACCGTGCAAATAGCGTCTGATCTGAAGATAAGTGTGAGAGCTATGGATATCCCAACAAATGGGGCATACCGGACTGCAACATTCCAAACAGAAAAGATTCATATCCATCTTATATGCATGATTGCTACACTCTGGGCCGATTGGTGTACAGAACTCACTTTTCACAAGTATTTTTAGCCACCGGGTAATTGGGGTTCTAAGCATCCATGAACCCACCAGTGCCATGGAAGAAGAAGAAGAAGGAGGAGGAGGAGGTTAAGTTTAAGGGTAAATAGCTTTTGGTTTATAAAGGATGGATTTATTGTTTAGTAAAACGTGGACTGTATTATTGCTAACTAGATTGATCGAAGCTTAAAGGATGGATTTTTGTGTAACTAGGTTATAATTGTTAGTTAGACTATGTAACTATATGTATATCCATCGGGACACTCGATTGAAGCTTCTGATTGAGCTTGAAAATAATTGCACATGGATGCTGAATATTCTGTCTTCGACCCCAACATTAACGTCCGTATTACTGCTAATATTACTGTTATCATAAACCGATGATCACATGACTTAAGCAAGCCAACAATCCTAGTATTAGGTTATGCCCCACCATTATCGATCACACAACCGGAAAACCAAATTTCGCAGCATTTATGTGAATGAATCGCTCAATTATTTTCTCAACTAATACAAATGTCCTCTATTTTCCGTGTCATCTTAGTGTGATGACAGGAATGAAATAATTGTGAACAAGGAATACGAAAATTGAAATATACGATCCTATTATTTTAGTAGTCGCAGTGCTTTTTGGTAGAAATCAACTAGAATTACTGGAGTTAAACAGTCTAGGTCTATGACTATTAAATATAAACGGTTTATTTGAGGTTATACACTGTGTCTGTGAGGTGATGGAATAGATCAACGAAAATGATGGTTTATTAAAAGCATAGGTTACATATCATAATAAGAAACATCCGATTGGTGAAGAGATCGGGTTGATAGTCATCTTTCCAGTGGCGGTGATAAAGCTCTCAATAAAGCATTGGATAAAGAGACTAATGGCTAAAGCAACCATACTTATATACAGAGATAAACCTCATTCTCCCTAGTCTTGAGGTTATCCTAATTAATATATTTTTTGGGTAAAGAATTATCCTATTAAACTCTATCTTTAAAGTAAAAACAATAAAAATAAGTCTAATATTATCTTCTAACTAACATAAGGAAAGATAGGAAAAGAGAAAAGAATTATAGATCTTCCTATTTAATTTGACGCTAGAGTGGGTCGGTCGGGTCGACCAACACGGACGTACTTTTGACTCTACTCGGTGAAAAATACAAGGTCTAGGAGTGAACACTTGCTCGATCAATCAAACCGATAAAAGGCGTCAATCGGCTCGATTGATGGTGAAGTCTTGATCGAGCAAATCTTCATTTATTCACTCTCGGATCTCAATCAATTCACTCTTGAGTTGGACTTTATTCATTGTAGGACTAATCCTAATGTGCCTTCAATATTATTGACACACAAGTAGATCTTCAAACATAGATGAGAAGAAAATCTACTATAATATGATGTAAATTTATACTACATGCAGAAAATGAGCTGATACATGTGTTGAAATTAGGGTTTTTCTATGTTGTTCAGGTATCTTCAAGTATGGTGGAAGTTGTTCACTTTCTTGATGAAATTAGAATTTTGCTTGTTTAAGGACATACTAATAAACTGTCAATAAAAAATCTCAATCAATAAACCTAAATCAAACACATAAAATTTACAATATAACAATACTTAACATTTTCCATCTACCACAATACCCAACAATCTCCATCCCAGCAATCTAAAAAAAATCCCGGTATAATACCAAACAAAGCCCTATATTTGTGTACTATATGAAAAAAAATCTCCTAAATATAATCTTATGGGACAAAATTATAACAAGAATTTCCAACAATTTCGATCTACTACAATCTTAAAAAAAACTCATTCTGATATCAAACATGTCCTTAGAATGAATGGACATATTAAGAACCGTAGGTACAATAACAATACCAATATATGAGACTATGAATTAACTCGTGGTGTTCAGTTTATGGAATTAGCTTGTAATGATTATTACTTGGTTTTTTTTTTTGTAGGCATCTGTGGAAAGAAAAATTGACTTTTTAGGAAGAAAAATTGAGCAGAATATTTAACAATAAATTACTAAACTAAAAAGTTAAATGCACCGGGTTTGATTTACTAAAGTAAAAAATGAAATCTTCGTTCAACAAGCGTTAGCGCCAGGTTCCGACGCTTGTTTTTTTTTCCTAAAAAAAATAGGGGCGTGTTATGACACCGATTTTTTATTTTTTTTTAAAAAGTTAAATTTCGGTCGCCGGCTCCTTCCGACGGCGCCCGATTTTTAAATTTGATTTTTAAAAAAAATTCGGGCGCCGGCTCCTTCCAATGGCACCCGATTTTTTAAAAATAAGTAAGCGCTGATAACCCTTTTTTCCGCTATCTTTTCTCACGCTATATAATATCTTCGGCGTCATATTTTTGCGTTTCATGAAGGAAAAAATAAGACGCCGAAGGTATTATATAGCGTGATAAAAGATAGCGGAAACAAGTTCGCTTATTTTTAAAAAAAATCGGGCGCCACCGGAAAGAGTCGACGCCCGGATTTTTTTTTAAATCGAATTTAAAAACTGGGCGCCGTCGGAAGGAGCCGGCGCTTGGATTTTTTTTTAAAAATCGAATTTAAAAATTGGGCGTCGTCGGAAGAAGCCGGCACCTGATTTTTTTTAAAAAAAAAACGGCGTATTGCAACGGCGCTTGAACTGGCGCCGGTGCCAAACGCTTATATTTGACACTAGTAATTTTATCTTCGTGGCAAATAACACGCCCCCCCTTGCTAAATGAGCTGATTTTCATAATGACCAATTCTTCAATGAGCTAATTTTATAAGTAGCATATTTTCACTAAGTTGATATTTAACCATGTTGGTTTTTATATAGCGCGCTTATGCCAATTTAAAATCGTTATATTTAACCGAAGTGATACAAGAGATCAAAATTAAGTATCGATGGATCACACATTGGTGTTGGCTAATCGTTTAACGACATATCCTGTAAATGGGTTGAAATTTTTATTAAGTTGGCGATTGAGAATGCGAAAAACCTTAACAAAATACTATGTTCATGTATAAAGTGCTATAACACGACAAGGTTAGGTGTCAATCGGGTAAGAAATTAATCAATTGATAATGCATGTCATTGATCGGTCTTATACCCGATGGATATGGCATGGTGAGACAAAGCCCGAGCATTCACAAGGACATCGTTTTTCAGATTCCCCTCTCATTGTTCCCCTTTGTGACGTTGCAGAGAGACCCGCAAAATTAGAAACAAATGCATTATGTTTTTAAAAGCAGTTCATAAATTGTTTTCATGAACGAGATATTACATTTCTCCTCTTTTCGTTGTAATAGGAAGAAATTCGATTTCAGATCATGGTTGGTTTCTTGAAAAACATCTTTGCTCATGTTTATTTAGTCATCCACTAACAAGCAACTAGTAATTTCTCCCCCAACACAACATTCTTTCACTATGTTGGATTTTCATTTGAACATCATCTTCGTCATCTAGCTTAACCTCATGTTCTTTTGTCTTAAAATGTGGGAAGGCAATAGGTGGATATATTGTGATAGTGTTCGGTTGGGTTTTGGTAAGTATTTGGGTTGTTTTGAAAATTTGTGAACCTAAAGAGAAAGTGAGTGTGGTATATGGTGGATATTTGAACCCTGTTATAGAAGGCTGAAATGAGTAATGGGTTTTCGGGTCTTCTTTACACAACATGTGAGTATGAAATAACAACTCAATTACGGAACCCTTTACACAATATCTAAGGATGAGATGACAACTAAGGTATGGATATATTGTACTGAATAAATGACATATGACATTGAGTTGAACTGGGATCTAAATTTGAATGAAATTTCGTTCCTCAATTTGAATTTAAAATAAGTACTATTTTATTTTATTTTTGATATGCTCATTTTTGCAATTTATCAAAACTTGTTAACTTATAATTTTGTAACTAATATTTTTTTTATTATTGTATGGTAATATTGTTAATAATAAAAATGATATATGAGTACACAATGTATTTATTAAGTGAAAATAAATAAAAAAAAGTACATGAAAATAGAAATCTCAGTGACCGTGTGTCAGTGATGAAAATAAGTGAAAAAGTTAAATGAAAATCTACCTTACAATTACCCGTTTCCATCAGTTGAACTAGCATAAATCATTTATGCATTTCCCAATATGAAACGAACAATACATAAACAGAAAAATTAAAACACACAAATTGCCTAATCATTGCAATATAAAACTTGTTCGGAACCAATGGTGGCATTAGCCTCTAGTTCAACAGATTACTTAGTCCGACTGTTGATGAACCCACATCAATTATTCTGAATACTCAATCTCTTATGGAACTTACTCCCCTCTACGAGGTGCACTACTCTTCCTCTTCCTCTTCCTGAAAGAGCAGCCAGGGGAAGTGGTCGGGTTATTCATTTGACTCTGCTGAAGCTTGATTGCCTCGATCTGGAGGTACTCCATCTGGCATGGAGTGTATATATAATTTGCAATTAAAAAAAGAAACTAGCCTCATAAAATCGATGAATGAATGGAGAGATGGAAGAAACATTAACCTTGCAGAAGAGAGAGCAGAATATGAAGGAGTCTTTAAGGCATCTGAAGCAGGTTATGCAAACGCTACCGCCTTGTCTGGTGGGCCAAGGTTGTGGATCACGTTTTATGAACATCACTTGTGAGCCATTGTTTGTGTATGACTATAAATATGCCCCAGTAAACTAAACATTCATATATTCTTCAACCAACTTAAACAACAAAATATAATGTAAGACGAACTTGGAGAGTTGGATAACCTGTATAGAGGAGCAGTCAAAGCGACCGTTTAGATCCTCGACGTTTACAACAGCTTTGTACATATATCGTCTGATCTGCAAAGAAAATATTTTTTTTTAAAAAGTGTTAATTAATTAGGGTTTAATGTATATTAACATACATTAGGGTTTAATATCTAGGTAAAATTTGTATATACCTGAAGAGAAGGGTGAGAGGTATGCATATCCCAGCAAATGTAGCACACCGGAATGCAACATTCCAAACAGAAAAGATTCATATCGACCTTGTTTGCGTGATTGCTACACTCTTGTCCGTATGGCGTACATAATTTACTTGTAACAAGTATCTTTAGCCACTGGGGAACTGGGGTTTCCACCATTGCCATGGAATAATATATCGAATAATTAAGAAGTGATTACTGATTGTGGTGAAGGGGTAGGAAATAAGTTTATGTTTATAAAGACGAACCCTCTTAGAGTCATAGCTCCATCGGCCTCACAAACATATCTACCTCACCGTCAATAACTCAGAATAGATAAAGAGTAACAAACATTGTCTTTTCCCTTTCGGATGGGAAAAGGCTGTTTTTTTAGGTTTTTCTGGGGCTGTAAAAAAACTATGAAATAATTACAGTCATTTGTATTATGGGTAATATATTTGTCTCTTTTTTTATTTATATTTTCAGTGGTTCGTCCAAACCAATCTTATTTTATTGATACTATATTATATTTAAACTGAGTCTAAAACGCAGAATCCTACAACCACGTTATATATATATATATATATATATATATATATATATATATATATATATATATATATATATTCATATTGTTATTTTTTGTGAAGCTAACACCTCATTGTCTTATCACGTGTTGTGGTTTTGTTAAGTCACTTTTTCATCTTGTTGTTACGGTTTATCGCAAAGTTTAGGAATAGAGAAAGTAATGTGAACTAAAAAAAAAAAAGTATGTGTTGCAATATGTTATGATATTGCTCTTACATTGAGTATATATACTCAACTTGTTGTAGATGTTATAACTTAACAACCCCTAAGTAGTTACTACTTTTTTCTATTTACAAAAGTAGCCTCTTCTTTTTTATTGCTACCCTTTCTTTTTTTGTTATAACTTATATCAACCCCTAAGTAGTCACTTTTTTCTATTTACAAAAGTAGCCTGCGAGTTTCGAACTAGAGACCTTGTGCTATGACGTTGGTGGAATTATTTTATTGCTCATAGGACTCGAACCTTGGGCTTAGGGATAGAACGTTTTATTTCATAACTTGCTCTCTGCAAGAATCGAACCGGAGATGTGTGGTTAGATTATCTTGTTCCGAAAATTTTCAGTTTACATATCTAACTTAGGAAGCAAGTTTCGATGAGTTAGAATTACCATTTACCATTGAATTTTTGATATGTTGTTGTTGGAATTATGTAGTTTAGGGTATTAAAATTTGGGAACGATCCAACGGTCGGATTTAAAATTATAAACTCTCAAAATGGGTACGGAACCTAGTTTTAGAATTTGAAGAAAAATGACTAAGTATGGAATCAAGTGTTCATGCAAGCAAGTTTAGATTTTTGTATAGATCTTTTGGATAAGTTTTTATGGTGTTTGATCATCCTATCTAGTAGTAGTCATGGTATAGTACGTCTAAGATTTTTCTCGGAATTTTTAGGATTTAGTAGAAGTGTTTTATCGTAGGCCAAAGTAGGGCACTTGATCGATTTCTTAAAGAAGTGTAAGTTAGGATTTTTGACTTAGGATATAAGTTTAAGTATACCTCAAACCCGTTATGAGTCTTTTAAGGTTGTGAGATGTTGTTGGACAATAGTAAGAGTCTTAAACCTGTTTGGTCATTTTTTGGAATTTTAAGAAAGTTAGGGGCGTTTTGGTAATTTTTACAAAAGTTAGTGTTTTTCAATCTTTTGTTCCGACAACTTACTCGCTAGTCTAGGAACTTTCTAGAAATGTAGTAAGTGGTATAAATGTAATTCTAAGATGTTTTCTTTCATCAGATAATTGATAGTGATTGCACGAGCAGAAGATAGTTAGTAATGGTTGGTCGTTGAACAGTACAGGTAAGTCTTACGGACTTGTTTAGCCAATGATACGTATATGGGTGTGTATTATAGTAGTGATGCATGTTGAATGTTTATAAATATAACTCGAGATGGACAACGTTACGGTATAAGTAGACCCAAGTGTGTGAGAACGGGTTGTGGCATCATTGGGAAACTCTTTGCGACCAGTCCATACCGGTATACGGTGACATGCATTGGATCCACTCCGGTTGGTTTACGGAGACAAAGGTGACGGTCGGGAGACCTTCTTGCCACATAATAAGTTGAATTAATAGAAGTGAACCACCTAATGGAAAGATAACAATACGATTGAGTGTGAGCATGATATGTGTTTAATTTCCGTGTTGTGTGTGTATGTGCTACTTAATATTAACTTATATATATTGAATTGTTAGCTAACGGTGTACACCGTCGTTGTTAGACCTTGTAGGATAGGCAATTGTTAAGGGATCCGGAGACAAGTGGTCAGCCAGGTTTTTATATTTTTTGTTTGGAATTTTGGAATTTTGGGATTATTTTTGGTGACAAACTCGTTTTCCTTTCTGTTGGATTTTGTTACTCTTTGGACGGATGATATTGTTTTCTTTTGGATCATTTATTTCCACTAGTGTTTTTAATCGGTTTTTTATTTGAGCTTGTTGTAAGATTCGGTTAAGTGTTAAACTAAGGCCGGAACCCATTATGAAGTCCTAACTAGTGACATCTCGAGTTCCCAGAATTCGGGGTTTTAAAAAAAAAAAAACACGTATTTGTTGATATAATAATGTAAGGTCATTTTATTTTAAATAAATATATAAATTTAAAACAAATAATAACGTAATAGTTTAAAAATTGTAGTTTGTGGATTTCGAATCTGATTGATAGCTCAACTCATCCCCTCATTATCAGTGGGATTAATAAAATCTCACTATTTTTATTAAGTTTTTTTAAGTTATACTCAAATCTTAATTATAATACTCAATCACAATTACACAAGTTGAATACCCTTAATTACTTATTTTAATTACCCAAATTTAGTAACATACAACTTTAATGCTCAATTTTCGTAATACGCAATTTTAATACACACTCTTAATACCAATATGTGCACCGTACCATGGAAGCAGAGCTTTATTCAGAAAATTACGGCATCAAGAAGAAATTAAAGCTTGTTGGATAGAGTGGCATAAAGCGTTGATTTGTTAAAGGAGAAGGAAGAAACATAAGAAAATAAGAGAGGATGACATGAAGTGTTATGTTAGGAATATGGATGGTTAAATAAGATTTTCTCCTATTTACTTTAACTAATTAAAAATATATTAATTGAGGAGAGTCTAGTTTGTATCTATGATACAAAAAAAGGCCTCAGTAACTCAATCTCTTCTCCTTTTTACAAACTCTAAAAACTTTTACGATACAAGGGTCTCCTTAATTAATCCACTTACCTAAATTAGCTTTTATTTGTCTACTAAGATTAAAACTCACAATTTTAAAAATATGTGTCATTTCCTATAAAAATAAAATTTCCTATAAAAATAAAGTATGAGTCATTCTCGTAAATAAAAACTTGGCCTATTTATTGTAATCATCCGATTAGCGGCAGATTTGCAAATTCCAAGAATATGGGCCAAAGACGTAATATATATATATATATATATATATATATATATATATATATATATATATATATATATATATATATATATATATATATATATATATATATATATATATATATATATATATATATATATATATATATATATATCAAAAGGTAATACAAAGTAACTGCTGAGTACAAAATCAAAGTATATATCCGTACAACATAAAAACTCATATCCCACAATATCGCCCCAGTGTACGGAGTCCTCAGCGGATCACCCCTCTGGATCACTCTGCAGCTCTCCTAACCTGTAAAGGATCTACAACACGGTATTAAACCGTTAGCTAACCATACACATATATATAGAGATGCAAGAGCACAAACACACATCAGGAATCATAACAAATCATCATGCTTTCATACATTTACCCGGTTATTATCTTTATAACGTCAATCACTCAAATAGTATATAGATCTGTATATGAAAATATGTGACACGAGGTATGTATATAATCATTACGATCAGTGCCCTTCCCGTATACCAGATCTAACTAGCTTACAGATAACTTCCCAGACTCCACTACGGGATGAAAGGTAAGTTGTCACAGCCACTACAATGGGCGGTCAATATAACATAGGTCGGTAATGAACCATATCACATGCTATAAAACATATAACAACGACCACTCATGCATACATCCAATATAAGGATGGTAGCTAAGTAAGTCCTATGGACTTACCTCAACCTCTGAAGTAGTCTCATTACGATCAACTCTCAAACCCGGTCCACTCCAGTCTGGAGGACAACTCTGCCTAGTGCAAAGGCATAACCGTATCATACTCATCATCATTCAAACCTCATACATATACCTAGCATGCTACTAACCCGCTCATACTAGGAAAGGAAATGATCTACCTTACTTTAGGTAGACCCGGGACAAGACGCACCTGCGTGATAAGAGAGACGCAGGGGCGGAACAGGCAACCCGAAGGCGTGGCAAGCCTCAGCCGCAGGCGCGGTGACAATGGCCGCAGGCAACGCAGGCACGACGCAGGCATGGTGCAGGCACGGTGACACAGCTTCCGCAGGGGCGGCGGCTTCCAGGCGCGGGGGCGGCGCCAGTGTAGAACGTAGCCCCGCGAGTCCTCTTTCACTCTTGATCAAATCACGTTTCTTCCATTCCAAAATCATACACATGCATATACATACACATACTAACATCAATCTATATCCAATTCATCTAATCCTAAGCTAAGGGAGAAGGAATCAAAAAAGAAAGAAAGAAGAGAAGAACCAAGTCTTACCTACTACTTGTCTAGGCAAGAGGATGAACCAAACTACACTTCAACTGGCTTCCAAGCACAACCACAACATCCAACAACATCCAACCACAACAAGGCCACACCAAACTCTTCCAAACTCAAGGAAACTAAGATCAAGATCAAGGAGCAAGAAGGGAGAAGCAAGAAGGACGTAAGGTAGCTGGGAATGAAGTGAAGAAGAAACCCTTGCTCAGAAAGGAAAGAAAGAAGTAAGGAAGAGAGGGTAAAGCACGAGTCAAACGGTCAACAAAACCGGCTGCAGCCGCAAGAAACCGCAGGGGCGGTTCCCTGGGCCGCGGGAGAGGAAACCCGTTGGGGCGGCACACAAGCCCGCGGGGCGGCTAAGGTAAAAACTAGGTCCAAAAGACTAAGGCTCTTACAATAAAAAATTGCTTGTATATAATGGTATGCAACTTACTATTTCTCATGATGGGTCTTCTATTTTGCCTGCAAAACCTTTGCTAGTCCAATTATCTAATGTGCTTGTAGTACCTCACATAAAGAAAAAATCACTTAGTATCTCTAAACTAGCCCGTGATAACAATGTTGTTATTACCAATTCACAAACCAATTAAGTGTTTTGTCAAGAACATGTAGGGAACAACGTTACTACAAGGAATCATTGATCGTGGACTTTACCGCCTTCAACCACATAATTCACGCCCACCAGACCCACTCCCTCCTATTGTCTATCTCGGTTCCCGCACAACATTGGACGGTTGACGTCATTATCTTGCTCATCCTCATGAAATTGTTCTTCGTTGTCTTGTGTATCAACTTAATTATGCCCATTAGTTCTGATAAACTTCATGATGTTTGTGAGGCTTGTCAACTCGGAAAAAGTCACCGTCTTCCTTTTCCTCATAAGCACAATAATTCATTAAAACCCTTTGATTTGGTTTATTCGGATGTTTGGGGCCCGACTCCCGTATTATATTTATATGGTAACCGTTACTATGTTTTATTTCTCGATGATTCCTCCAAATTCATTTGAGTTTACTTTGTTTCTCATAAGTCACAAGTGTTTTAATGTTTTTCACCAATTTCATAAAATGGTGGGAACCCAATTTGGGGTACAAATAAAACCTCTTCCAATAGATTGCGGTGGGGAATATCGTAATGTTTTCATTCTACTTACTAGTCTTGGGATTTATCATAATGTCACATGTCCTCACACCTATGAGCAAAACGGCATCATTGAGCGTCGAACTCGATTTTTGTGGAAAAAAGTTTAACTCTCCTTGCTCAAGCATTTCTTCCCCAAGATTATTGGGAACACGCTTTTCGTACTGCTAATTATGTTCACAATCGTACCATATCTCCTGTACTTCAAAATCAATCCCCTTATCACCTTATCTATAACAAAACTCTTGACTATGATTTCCTAAAAGTGTTTGTTTGTTTGTGTTATCGATTCCTTCGTCCTTAATTACATTCACCACAAAATCGACTTCCTCTCATTACCGTGTGTATTTCTTGGTTACAACTCTAAACATAAGGGTTATCTATGTCATCATCTTCTCACTTCCTGAACCTACATTGCGCAGCACATTGTATTTAACGAGCATGTTTTTCCTTTTCCCTCATTTGATTCATTATCATCATCTTCCCCATCGTTTGGTTCCTCTAATCGTATATATTTTCCCTTACCACACCTGGATGATATGCCTTCGGTTGGTATCTCGACTCCTATTCATCAAGCCATGAATGACGATTCTACGGTGTTGTTCCCGGGATCACCTTTTCCGTTGGGTTCTCCTTCTTCATCCTCCCATCCCTTTTACACCTCAGAACCGTCCAACTCCACAACTCCAATCAAAATTCCTCCTTCAAGTTCTCATCATGCACACCCTAATACTATTTATCCTAATGCTCCATCTTATTACCGTCCCGCCTTTGATAATACCCACATTATGACTAATCGTGCCCAGACTGACACACTTCGTCCATGTACATTTTCATCCACTTGTCATCCCCTTGCTTATGTTACCACACTTGACCCTACCTTTTAACCCAAAACCTATGCTCAAGTGGTTAAACATAATTGTTGGCAACATGCAATGCAAGGTGAATATTTGGCTCTCATGAAAAATAATATGTGGTCTATTTTTTCTCGTTCTAATGATACTGATGTTATTGGTTGTAAGTGGGTCTACAAGGTGAAAAGGAATGTTGATGGATCCATTCAACACTACAAAACCCGTCTTGTTACAAAGGGTTTTCATTAAGAAGGAGTTGAATACACCGACACATTTATCTATGTGAACAATCCCACAACAATTCGTTTGGTACTTTCCACGGCTCTTAACTAGGGTTATTGGGATGTTCGACAATTGGACATCAATAATGTATTCCTTAATGGTGACCTTTCCTAAGTTGTTTACATGGATCAACCCAAGGGTTTCATTAATCACACTCAGCCTAATCATGTATGTCGTTTCCGCACTCTATATGGTCTTAAACAGGCTCCTAGGGCTTGGTTTACAAAGTTCAAAAGCTACTTGGTGCATCATGGGTTCTTACATGTCACTCTGACATCTCTTTGTTCGTCTATTATCAGTCTTCGGTCATTGTATATTTGTTAGTATATGTCAATGACTTGATTAATATGGGAAATGACACCTCTTTTATCACCAAGTTTGTGGCCTAGTTGGATGCTACCTTTTTCCTCAAAGACCTTGGTTCTCTTCATTATTTCCTTGGTGTTGAAGTGTCTCGCCAAGGGTCTCGAATGTACCTTAATCAGTCCAAGTACATCAAAGAGTTTCTCAATAGCACAAACATGGCTGATTCAAAACCCATTTCATCACCAGTATTCCCAAGCTCTCTCTTACTACGCGATGATTCTTTTTCTAATCTAGCTCTCTATCGCAAGGTTATTGTTGTCACACTCCAATATGTTGCTTTTACTCGGCCTGACCTTTGTTATGCCATCAATTGTGTTTGTCAATTTATGCATTCCCCGAAAGAACATCACTGGTTAGCAGTCAAATGTATTCTACATTACTTAAAAGGTACAATCACTCTTGGCTTGTCTCTCACAACTTCTTCCCAACCTCGCCTACTTGTGTACTCTGATACGGGATGAGCCTCCGACCGAGACGATTTTTGGGTTTTCTACCTTTTATGGGGACAATCTTATTAGTTGGGTCCCTAAGAAACAACGCACAATTGCTCGCTCGAGTAATCAAGTAGAGTACCGGGCATTAGCATCCACTGTATTTGAGGTTAGTTGGATCCATCAACTTCACGATCTTCGGCTTTGTTGATTACGGTCTCTTGTTCTGTTGTGTGACAATATGAGTGATACCTTTCTCACGGCGAGTCCTGCTTTAAGAAATTGATCTAAGCACATAAAACTTGATTAACATATGTTCGTGAGCGTGTTGAAGCCGACGATATGCGTGTGAGCTTTGTCCGTGCCACTAATAAACTCGCCGATATGTTCACCAAAGTTGTCGGCACTTCCTAATTTCTCACTCTCCGCTCGAATCTTTAAGTTCGGGTTCCTCTTGAGTTTGTCGGGGGTGTAAAAGATATATTCTTAAATTTTCATCTTTGTAAATGTAGTGTAACAAAGAGTCACCTCATTTACTTTGATACTATCTCTCCTCCATCTTTTCTCGATTTACTATGAAAGTTGATATTCAGAAAGATTTTGATAATGTTATCATAAATTTCTTCTTAATCTTCTCATAAGTCTTGGTATGAACACCACTTTTATTTCTTGGATTGAATGTTGTATCTCTATGGTATACTATTCTATCAACATCAATGGAGTTTATGAAGGTTTTTTCAAAGGTTGATAAGGTCTTAGACAATGCCCTCTATCTCCTTAAATTTTCTCTATTGTTATTGATTACCTCTCTCATATCATCCAATCCAAAACCCATAACCCAAAATTCAACTTTCATCCCAAATGTTCCAGAAACCTCATCTCTCATCTCACATTTGCGGATGACATATTACTCTTCTGTCATGGGGACCTTATTTCAGTCCAAATCCTCAAGTTGGCTCTCAATGAGTTTGGAAAACTTTCAAGGCTTCAAACAAACTAGGAGAAATCTTCTATTTTCTTTGGAGGTGTTAATAACCATGATCAAACTACTATAGCTTCCTCTGTCGAGTTTACAGTTAAAATCATCCTAATGACCTACCTAGGACTCCCTCTAGGTTATAGCACACTTAAAATCTCCAACAACTCTCTTTTCATCCACCAAATCACCACCAAGATCAACTCTTGGAGTTCCAAGCATTTATCTTAGCTCATCTAATCTGTCCTTTATGGTATGCAAAACTATTGGAGCATGCAATGTCTTTCTGTGTTTCCATGTCTGTTGTAGGAAAAATCAGAAGTCTTCTACGAAGTTTTCTTTGATCTAGTAACAATACTGGAAGACGGAATCTGGTTGCTTTGGATATGATTTGCAAACCATGTGCGGAAGAAGACTTGGTGCACAACGATATCCTCTCATGGAACAAAAAAAACCTTGCAAAGATGATTTTTAAGCTCGATAATAACAACAACAATAACCTTTGGATTTGTTGGGTTTGTTCCAATCTTCTTCACAACAACTCTATATGGACTACTACTTCTTCAACATCACATAGTTGGGTCTAGCAGCTTAATTCTCAATATAAGATATATCCTCCTCAGTAAAGACTCTCGCCACTCCATCACCTCTCAAATAGTCAACCTCTAACAATACCACAATGATACCTACCTTTACAACCTTCTCAAACCTCCCGAACCATCAAAAGTTGGTTTACCATCATATGGTATGGGGACATATTAACTATCAAAGATGTAGCTTTACCTCTTGGCTCGAAGCTCTGATAAACTCCCTACCAATTCCAAAAGATACAAATTGGACTCTTGATCACCAATGTATGTCCAATCTGCAATCACTCTGAAGAAACTTTGGATCACCTTCTCTTTCACTATCCAACCTTTAAAGCTTTACTAGAAACCATTCTTAACTGGCTCCACAATTCACAAATAATGAAATTTCTTCATGGATTGTTGGGTTGGATATCCTCTACAAGAGACAAAAATTTCTTCGAATTGCAAATCGCCATAACTACGTTCACTACCTTCATCTACTTCATTTGGAAAGCAAGAAACGACCACATCTTTAACGACCTTCCTATCAACGTCATTGCCATTGCTTTCAGGCTTATAGCTCATATGAAAATTTGAACAAAAACAGTCTACATAAAATCAATTCCAATAGTCTTACATGATGTCTTCGCTTGGCATCAATTGAGACTCCCTTAATCTTTTTGTTTTGCTTCCCCTTCTCTCTACACAACTCCCTATTGTTGTAATTACTCTCCCTTTTTTTAACTCTTGTATTACTTTTTCTACTGAACACATAACCTTTGGATAAAAGAAATGGTATTTCTAGCTTGAGTTTTCCTATAAGTCTATATAAGTTACTTTTGAACGATTTATATGAATAAACTTTAGTTTTCGGAAATAATAATAATAATAATAATAATAATAATAATAATAATTGTATACGTCTATACGCGTACGCAAGTTGTGTATCACAAACACACCCCATACCGCCCATCCTATTACCAAATGAGTGATGTTATCCAATTATGCATTATTTTTACATTCCATCTTATTTGCATCCACATACATACGTACAACGTAGAGTTGCATGTTATTTAGGTAGAATCCAATGAATTTTTCTATTTCGGATGTCTACTTATACTTTTATTGAAATTCATGTGTGTGAGGCCTTATTGATAACCATTTGGAGTTAAAATGAAGGAATGTTTAAGAAGACTAAATCGATTGAGAATCTAGAGTTAAGAAGTACTCAAGTCAAGATTTTTATCCAACCCACATAAATACAAATTTTCGACCATCTTCCGGTCAATTTTCACTTTTATGTGGATTACAAAGACGTAGAACTTCGAAATACTTTTTTTAGTTCCACCAACATGAATAACAACGAGAAGCTCAATTTAATTGAAATGACAAAAAGTTGTCTTCATAATCGACTTATTCAATTGAACGATCTGATCGCATGCAAATTTGCGCCTAACAAATTTAATTTTATATCTTCTTTTTTTTTACTTATTCTTTTGGATTTGGGATGTCCTTTGCCGCACCCTTGTATATATTTTAGGATATTCTAATAAGATTAATATTCTCCTACAAAATAAAAACACTAGCCCATCCTTATAGGAGGCCAGTGGCGGGCCGAGCAACGGTAAATAGGTGGTCATGGTGTTGAGATTGAAAAATTTTATAATTATGAGAAAATTGGACAAAGTGTATTAGTTTGTTAATATGAGTTATTAGATGTCCTCTTCTATAATTTAGTTAGTAAATAGTATAATAAAATATATAAAGACTGATTTGTCATTATCAATACAATATATTATATTTTGATTGAGACGTTTGTAAATCAATTATTCTTGTAAATGAAACTTTTTCTTGTAACATATTCTTGTAAATGAGAGACGTATTTCTTATAACTTATTCTTGTAAATGAGATATATCTCTTGAAACTTTATAATTCTTGTAAGAAAATATGGAAAAAAAGAAAAGAAAAAAAGAAAAGAAAAAAAAAGTAGTCATCGAGAATCGATCTCTGGTTAGTAGCTTTTTTATTCCACAAAATAAGTTGGATCTTACAATTTAATCATCTTTTTAAAAATTATAAATATACGTTAATTATAATACTTGATTTTTTTATGCACTAATTTTCTTGTACTAAGGGTTATTTAGTGTACGTCCACTAACTAATTACTATAAGGTAAAGGTTACTCCATCATTACAGGTAACAACCTTATTTATTTACACAATCAGCCCTTTATTCTATATACTTTGCATACTATACCCAAAGTGTTTGAGTCAACCCTCTCTTCTTTTTTTTCTTTTTTTTCCCCCTCCTTTCGGGTTAGCCTCTTGGTGTTATTTTGTTTTAGTTTGCTTTTCAATTGTTTGAGTTGTTTATATTAAAAAAAAAAAAAAACTAAAATAATGGCATGGGCCGGTAGCATCGAGTTACTGCATCAAGAATGAATAAAGTATGACAGCGCAGTTGGGTGACCCCAGCTCGATTTCACTGCAACGCAACTCTTGCAAGTTATATAACATTATGAATCCTGCAAAACACCATTTTGGCACCTGGAAAGGAAACACTATCCTCGTCAAAGCTCTATTACACTTATCCATTTCAATGACAATTGACAGCAACGTATCACTCACGCCAATTAATTAATCGTATTATTAGGGTTCGCCTTATTAAATTAAACCCTTTCTTCTTCTTCTTATTCCGAAGTTACCATTTTCATAAAACAAGCAGGAGAGGACAGAAATGTCTTTGTCTTCAACAACACTCCGGTCTCGGCGAGCAAAACCTTCAACACCATCAAAAACCAAGTCAAGGTCCTTGTCTTTGCTAAATGGCAACACCACTCTCCAATCAGCCATCGTTGGATGTCCTCTCTTGGTATCAAGAAGACTACCATTTTCCCCCAACTTTCTTAGTGCAATGTCAACTGTGGTGCAATAGTTCTCTTTCCTCTTAATCCCCTCCCCCTTTCTTTGGTATACTTAGTTATTCTTTGTATCTCCCTTTCTGTATTTTTTCTTCCACGTAACTAATTGGTTCAAAAAAAAATGTACAATTTTAGATTAGTGGACTAAGTACTTAGTCCAATAATCCAAAATTAGTCATTCTAATATATTATTTAAAAACTAAAACTAATAAGAATGAGTTTAGTTTGTATACAAAATAAAAAAAAGGTCTTATACCAATGATCCAGTTCCGGTCTATTGTCCATTGTTTTTGGGAATTCCGGTCCTTGTCCAGGATCGGAAAAGACCGGCGGATCAGGTCAGACCATAATATCATTTTTTAATAGATTTAATTATATATCATTTAAAAAATTATATATCTATTTACATATTTAAAAAATATTTATTATTATTTTAGTTTTTACAAAAATATATCTTTTTATTATTTTTATTCCGGTCCGAAAAGAACAAAAATGATCCAGTTCCAATCCACCCACAGTCCAAGATTTTAAAAATTCCGATTCACCGGTCTGGACCGGGACCGAAATTTTCGATCCCGGTACAGAACCCTACATTCAATTAGTCGGGTTGTTAATAGGAAAATGGTAGAGCTATCGGCCAGGATTCGGAATTTGTTTAGGAAATTATATAATTATTTATTTTTTCATAAGTATAACGATATTTTTTGGATTTCAATCACTTTAGGGCGTTCTGTAACTAAATACTTGAATTTCAATCACTTCACAAGTTACCCTATATTATTAACTTGAGACAGGTGTCCTTCAAACCTTCAACAGTAATTGGATTTTATACTGTGCATGTTTTGGATTCTTACAGTAAAGGGCTCCCATTCAAGCACACTGACATTTTTGTTTTCAAGACATCATTCATCGTCAACTGGTCCCCCACTAATCCGTACGTATACTCCTTCCAATGTTGTATATAAAATAGTTTGATATCAATAGCCTAACCTTTTATTTCCTTTCCTTTGCTAACCTGTGATTGGCGTATAATTGACTCGACCGAGTCGATCTTCATTTTCGCTCGGTTCAATCTCGTACCCTATGTTTTTATATGTGTCTACTTTACAAGGTTTAGTTTTAATCATTCAAATCATTACACTTTTTTCCTTTGTGTTCGATCTTGACCATGTACTACAACTGTGTCTTGTATATTTACCAGATTTGACACTCATGTTTTTACCCTCATCACATTTATTTCCTTCCTTCTCCTCGTATGATGAGGTGTCGGTAATAGTAGGGATAAGGGGTTGATAACCATTTCGAAATTGAGAAAATAATTGAGCACGAAATTCATTAGAAGACATTTCTATTAGTTGAGCGCTTCATACTTATAAATGCTACTTTAGCATGGTCACATGAATAACCCGACCCCTTCCTCCGTGGATCAGACCGCGTCAGCTCCGCTTCCATCGCAGGCTGTGGATAACTGTAGCCCTAGGTCCTAGTAACCAACGTAGATCAAACCAACTAAACGAACAGTCCTACACCAAATTGAGTAATTAATTAGAGCAACTAACAGTAGGGTCAACATTCATCCATGCAAACTCCATTGTAATATAGTCTCCAAGCTATTATTCGAATAATCGAAAAAAATTTAGCAAGAAGTTGAAATCGTTATATCTTCGAAGTGATGCAATCTTATTTTGTGGTCCTCTTGTAGAATTGAATCAACATTCACTAAGCTTCTGCGGGAAAACTCACCCCAAAAGCGAAGTTTGATGAACAACATAATGCCTGGAGAATATATTAATTTCAAAAACTATACTCTACAGGGGACCAATTCATATTGCCTAGGGTGTGCTCTCAATGTACTCATATTTTATGCTATTTTTCCTGCAATTTTCAACTGCATGTGCTTCTTGAGAAATGAAAATAATTACGAGACATTGATTTTGCGTGTTCACATGTATAAATAGGAAGCTAAAGTAAATTATTTACAAACATTCAATTGTAACTAAAATTTTTGTTTATGTGTACAAACGTTTATGGATAGGAAGCTAAAGTGTATGTTTTACAAACATTCGACCGTAATACGTACGTTTTGGGTATGGTTATTAGGATGAATAGCAATCCCGTATTTGTTTGTTTTTACAAACTTGAATAATATTTGATAAAACTAAGTTTATTGGAGGTGGCGTAAGTGTAAAATTACCAATGTGGTACGGTATAAATTTTCATCTAAAACTATTTTTTTAGGTTTTAAAAAGCTGATTATCGAGCAATTGTTTTTTCTATAAGCTTCTTAAGCTTGATAAGCTCTTGTAACCTTACAAGTTGTGTGTCCCAAACACATCTCATACCGCCTTTCCTATTACCAAACGAGTGATAGTATCCAATGATGCATTGTTTTTTTACATCCTCATTTGCAATCACGTACATACGTATAGTGTACATTGTCGGATAATTAGGTGAAATCTGTTGAATTATTATTATTATTATTATTATTATTCTCTGTTTTGGATGTCTATTTGTTTTTTTGTTAAATACAGGTGTTTGATGCCCATTGGAGCTATTGAAGGAATGCTTACATCACACTAGAGCTTTCCTAGTGACGTCCTAGAAGAATGCAACAAATCGATTGAGAATCAAGAGGTAAGGAACACTCAAGTCCATAATTCTTACAATCTGTATAAATACTAGTTTTCAACCATCTTCCCGTCGATTTTATACTTTCATGTGAACTAAAAAGACGCAGAACATCGAAATATTTTAGAAATAGTACGTCATTTGAACTAAAAATGGCGAAAAGTTGTCTTCATGGTCTACTTATCCAATTCAAAGACCCGGTCCGTGTAAATCTACGTCAACAAATTCAATTATATCTTATATTTTCTTTCCCTTATTTTTTGGATTCAGGATATCTTTGTTGGAGATAATAAGTTATCACATCTAAATTGGGGCATACTGAGCCTAGTATACAAGGTCAGTAGAATACTCATTCAATTGGCAATTGGTTTAGGATGGAACCTATGTTGGGCTTACGTGTTATATGCACAAGACTGTACCCCACTCTACGGTCCATTTTGTATCGGACTTTGATATGGTATCAGAGAGGTTATCCACTATTCATCTCGCAATCCTAACCTGTGGGAAAGTGTTAACAAGGTTAATTTGTATCTTAGTTGCACTTGTGATGGCGTGTTGGAGATTATAAGTTCTCACATCTAAAGTGTATGTGGTTGGGGGGGGCATTCCGAACCTAGTATATAAGGTCGGTGGTTACTCCTGGTATTGTTAATTGGTTTTATGATGGAACATCGCTGGGCTTATGTGTTGGGTTTGAGCCTAACGTGCATGTGTGCTCGTACGCACACAACCCCGCTCAACGGTCTGTTTGTATCAGACGTTAAATTGGAGTCAGGTGTACGAGCATACAAGTGTTACCGATCAATAGAAAAGCCTTTTATACTTTTTACTATTTAGTTAATTTAATGATTTGAGTTTAAGTCGACTTTAAATTTTTACCGAGCTTCAAAAGGTATTTATAAACGAGTTGTTATGGAGGAGGCAGTTAATACGACTGGTTGCTCAAAAGGTCGTGGTGGAGACAATAGCTTACCAGTTGCGAATTTTGTGAACTCTGGTACTCACATTCGGTCCCATGGAAGTTCTTTTTATTGAGGAGATTAGGCATTTGTTTTTTTATTTTTACAAGAGTTGATCGTGTAGATAAATTATGAGCAAAGAAGATTAGCACGAGTCCATAAATTTTATATGCTTGGAGAGTGGAGTTGATGTCAAAGATGATTCTCACCATGCAATATTGGTTCTAGTTAATGAGTACTTTGAAGTTAAGCCCACCTTCAGAGAGGGTTTTTTGCATGAATTTTCCCAAGATATGAGCTAGTTTTTTGAGGACGCATTGTTAGACCATAAGTAGGAACGCAAGATGGTTTCAATTCTAGTTAGACCATTCTTGGGGAAGGAGATGATGTGGCACCAAAAGTTGTGGATGCCGTTGAGGATGGAACGGATAATTTCCATCCTTCCAGCATAGGAGAAGTGCTTAGTGGTCCAAGAGTTGATACGGGCCGTAAGATTGTCGATGAGGGGACCAAAGTCACGATTAAGCAACCGTTTGGGGCCAATAGGGACGCTGGGATAGATCATGTAGAGAGTGATAGTTGTAAGAGCCTTAGTCTTTTGGAGTTGAGCCAGGGTTGCCGCCCCTGCGGGTCTAGAGGGCCGCCACTGCGGATGATCATGTGTTCCGCCCCTGCGGCTCAGGGAGACGCCCCTGCGGTTTCTTGCGGCTGCAGCCGGCTTTGTTGACCGTTGGATCGTGCTTTACTCTTTACTCTCTTCCTTCTTAAGCTTCTTCTTGTCCTCTGGATCAAGGGTTTCATCTTTTCCAACTACTTCATGATCTCTTCTTCTCTCTTTTTTCTCCTTGATCTTGTTCTTGAATCCTCCTTGGTTTGGAAGAGTTTTGGTTGTGTGGCTTTGTGGATGATGATGTGTGGATGTTGTGCTGAGCTTTGAAGAGCCAGCTTAGAGGTGTTAGTGTTGATTTCCTTGCTGCCTAGGACAACAGTAGTGGTAAGTTTCCTCTTCTCTACTTCTTTCTTTCTTTCTTCTTCCTTTCTCTTTTCCTTAGCTTAGGATTAGATGTGCTAGACACGTTTTGATGTTTGTATGTGTATAAATATGTATATGTTTGGCTGTGGAATGGTGAAGACGTGAATTCATCACGTGAAGAGTCAAAGAGAAGTCGGGGATCACGTTCTGCACTGTCGCCGCCCCAGTTCCAGTGATCCACCGCCCTTGCGTGACCTTGTCACCGCACCCGCGCCAGAGAGATGCCTCCCCTGCGGCTACGGTCACCGCCCCTGCGTGGAAGCGCCGCCGCGCCTGCGCCTTCCGTCACTTCGCCCCTGCGTCCCTCTTGTCACGCAGGTGCGTCTTGTACAGGATCTACCTAGAGTAGTGTAGATCCTTTCCTTTCCTAGTATGAGCGGGTTAGTAGCATGCTAGGTATGTGTATGAGGATAGGATGAGGATGTTTATGATATCGATATGTGCCGGTTATGGCTTTGAGGTTTAGTAGATTATCGAGGTTTATAAGTTGGATATGATCCTTATGGATCCCTTGGGTCTAGGTGTGACCCCTTTGATTGATAGAAGATTTGATATCTCTTTATGCCTTGTTATTAGGCAGTGCTGTCCTCCAGATCGGAGTTGATCGTTGTTGAGGTTATTCTGAAATTGAGGTAAGTCCATAGGACTTACTTAGCTACCATCCTTATATTGGATGTATGCATGAGTGGCGTGTGATATATGCTTGATAGCATGCGATGTTGATTATTACCGACCTATGGTTTAGTGATCGCCCATTGTAGGGCCGTGATAAATTGCCCTTTCATCCCGCTGGGAGTCTGGGAGGTTCTCTGTAGGCAGGCCAGATCTGGTAAACGGTTCGGACACTCTCCACTCCCATAGGGTATACGGGGAGGTGTTCCAGGCACCACTCCAGCTGGCTATGGGACCCAGAGGCGAGGATTATATATTCCTCGTGTCATATATATTCATATTCATATATATATATATATATATATATATATATACGATTTGAGTGTTAGACTTTATAAAGATAATTAACCGGGTAAATGTGTGACAACATGATTATGTGTTTATGATTCCCTGACTTGTGTTGTGCTTATGCTTTATCTTATATATGAATGGTTAGCTAACGGTTTTATACCGTGTTGTAGATGCTTTGCAGGTTAAGAGAACTACAAAGTGATTCATATGGGGTGATCCGCTGAGGGCTCCGTACACTAGGTTTATGCGAGGGTTATGGGGATTTTGTATGTACAAATACATGTTTTGGGTTGTACTCAGCGGTACTTTGTATACCTTTTGATATGTATATATTATGGTTTGATATTTGATTTTAATCTATCTGTGCCTTGTTGTAAGATCCAGTGAATTTGTTGTCAAGCTAGGGTCAGGATCCATTGTGAGATCCTAGCCCAGTAGCGCCCCGATTCCTAAAGATTTGGGGTGTTACAAAAATGTCTAGTGTTACACAAATATAATGATATAAATGAACTAGATTGTTCATCGTGGCCGAAGCCGTAGTCTAGATCTTTATATATGCATGCCCTTTATTGAAAAATATGGGGAAGATAAGCCTTTTTTGTAAACTGAATACAAACTAGGCCCTTCTATTTTTTTGTTAAAATTTTAAATCAAAAAGTAATTAATTAGAGGGACAAAATAGGAAAACATAAAAATTAAAACCTATATAATATGCCTTCACATCCAGATCTTGCAAATTCTAGAATAGAGATGAAACCCTAGAGGATTCAACAACCGTTCGTCTTCTTTCTCTTCCGCAACCGTCGAGCTTCTCCTCCGTCCAGATCTGGACCACTGCTCGTCTTCTTTCTCTTCCGCAACCGTCGAGCTTCTCCTCTGTCCACATCTGGACCGGCGCTCGTCTTATTTCTCTTCCGCAACCGTTGAGCTTCTCCTCCGTCCAGATCTGGACCACCGCCTGAACCAACGTCGGATCTTCGTCTTCAACTCGCAACATCTTCGTTGCATCGCTTCATATTCACATGTACCAAACCCTAAAGTAATTAACTTGCGTTTTTTTCCCTCTTTCGATCTATTTGTGATATTATTTGAAGCTTTGATTTGAATTTGTTCTTAACTTGTTCGTTCAAATCTGGATTCATGCTTGGCTGACAGTTTTTTTTTCCTCCATTCTCGTCGGGGGGCTTGACCGCCATCGTCGCAGGAGAGCTTGGCCGCCATGCATGGCGGTGGGGGAGAAGCTTGCACATACCTAGATGGAATTTAGGATTTGGATCTATAGGGTTTGTGTAAATGGAATTTAGGGAAGAAGCTTGTGTAAAGGGCTTGTGTGAATCGATATCGATAGGTTTGTGTAAATCGAGCCTTGTCGGATGATTTGTATAAGGGTTTGTGTACAAGATTTGTATATTAGTTATGAAACTCGGACCTTGTGTAGTTAGATTCGACGGACCTTGTGTAACTCGGAATTATTAAATCAATTATTACATAAACAACAAATGCACAAAGTAGTGCTTGTGTAAGTCGATGGCCTTGTGTAAATCGATGCCTTTAATTTGTACATCGATAGCCTTGTGTAAAGCGACAGGCTTGAGTAATTACAATTTTTTGTAAATCGATTTATGTTTGTGTAGGTAAACACTAAGTATAACTTTAAAAAAAAACACAATAGATTGTCAAGTTGTAAAAAATAACAATAATTTTTGTAACTCGAGTGAGTTTGATTGAGCCTGAACTTTATTAAATAGATTGATCTTGGACTTGAATAAAATAAAATTATCAATTAACCCTTTAAATTAACCTTTATAAATAATTAAGAGGAACTAAATTTATTACCTAAACACAAAAAAGCGCGCCTTAATGATGCTCAATTATACCGTAAAAGCCTATCTATCCATTTCGACCCCTTTATTTAAGATTCATGTATTAGTGAAGTCATAAAAAAAATGTTTGCAACTTTATTTATTTTTATTTCAACTATTTTTCTTAATTTTGGTTCACTTTTTCTAAGTTTTTTTTTTTTTTTACTTCACTAAAGTAAATCTTAAGGCATAACATCTATTTAAGTGTATTGACTAGTGATTTGCACAAATATCTAGGTGAGGGAAATGTTTGCCACGTTACCATACGTGGATATCTACTCACGTTCCTCAACGGTGAGGATTCGTATTAGTTCTTATGTGTCTATGTCTTCACCATTTTAGATCTATTCCCGATTTTTTTTTTCCGTCTTCCATGTCTATTACACATTTTATCATTGATCGGATATTTCTTACTTTCTTTTTATATTATTTTACTCTTTTCCGGTTAGCCTCCTAGCTAGTGTTAATGTGTTTTAGTTTGTTGTTTATTTGTATGTTTTTTATTATATTGTAATTGTACATTTATTTATAAAAACAATAAAATAATTGATTAGTATATGCATATTCCGTAAAGGATAAAATAAAAAGAAAAGTCTTAAAATTGTTTTTTTATCAAACAAAGAAAAATATATTCCTTTTTTTAAAAAAGTTTATCAGAATAAGCTAAATTCTTTTATTTTTTGACTACATTATGAGTATGGCCTTTAGAACAAGTCCCGAGATTTTTCATGCCTAGACTCCGACTTGTTTATTTATAAATCGAGTTTTTTTGCCTTCCACGTCTATTACACTATTATACATTTGCTTCATTGATCGGATGTTTCTTGCTTTCTTTTTTTCTCTATTTTTTTTTTTTTTGAAAAAGTTAGGTATTTTGAAGGAGGGGATATACAAGAGGTCTACTTAGACAGAGTTTCAAAATTACAAAGAACAAGAAAGAGCACGAGAGCACGAGAGCACGAGAGAACAAGAGAGAGATTTAGACTAGTTTGATTCCAAGTATCTTAGCCCAAGCAGTAGTTTCGCTGTCACGATTGTTAGTGTTGAGATGTGTGGATTCTTGTGTCTCACATGACTAAATAAATAGTGTGAACCTAGTATATAAATTTAAGGGTTACTCCTCCTATTGCCAATTGGTTTTAGTATGGAACCCTGAGGGCTAATGTGCGTAGGTTCATTTGTGGCGTGCATCCCCTCCACGTCTTAGACCCGACGGATATAAAAGATAAATTTAACATGGTATTAGAGCAGGTAAATTTAACATGGTATCAGAGCAGGTCCGATCCGGGTCTCGTATCCTGTGTTTGGGTTTTGATTAGCGAATATGCTATCCGCCCGTGTTTGGCTAAGCCGGCCTTAAGGCTTTGTGGGTTGTGATTAGCGAATATGCTAGCCGGCCTTAAGGCTTTGTGGGTTGTGATTAGCGAATATGCTATCCGCCCGTGTTTGGCTAAGGCTTTGTGTCAAGTGCAACTAGTCCAGGATAGTTGCACTTGAGGAGGAGTGTTGAGATGTGTGGATTATTGTGTCCCACATCGACTAAATGAATAATGTGAACCTAGCATATAAACCCAAGGGTTACTCCTCCTATTATCAATTGATTTTAGGATGAAACCCCTGTGCGTAGGTTCATTTGTGGCGTGCATCCCTCCACGTCTTAGACCCGACGACGAATATAAAAGATAAATTTAACATTGTTCCGGTGGGTTGAGGCGTATCATGGTTTTAACGCTAATAGATTTTTTTAAATTAAAAAAAACAATAAACTAAAATAATGGTATGGGCCGGTAGCATAGAGTTACTGCATCAAAGATGAATAAAGTATGACAGCGTAGTTGAGTGACCCCAGATTGATTCCACTGCAACGCAACTCTTACAAGTTATACAACACTATGATGCCAACAAATCACCATTTTGGCATCTGGAAAGGAAAAAACTATCTTCTTCAAAGATCTATTACACTTTATCCATTTCAATGACAATTGACAGTAAGGCATTACTCATGCCAATTAAATTAATCGTCCTATTAGGGTTCGTCTTTATAAACATAAACTTATTTCCTACCACTTCACCACAATCAGTAATCACTTCTTAATTATTCGATATATTGTTCCATGGCAATGGTGGAAACCCCAGTTCCCCGGTGGCTAAAGATACTTATGAATACCAAAGTATGTACACCACAGGGACAAGAGTGCAGCAATCACGCAAATAAGGTCGATATGAATCTTTTCTGTCTGGAATGTTGCACTCCGGTCTGCTACATTTGCTGGGTTATGCATACCTCTCACCCTTCTCTGCAGGTATATACAAATTCTAACTAGATATTAAATCCTAATGTATGTTAATTTACATTAAACCCTACTTAATAACATTTTTAAAAATTTAATTATTTGCAGATCAGACGCTACGTCTACAAAGCAGTTGTAAACGTCGAGGATCTTAACGGTCGCTTTGACTGCTCCTCTATACAGGTTATCCAACTCTCTGATCGAGTTCGTCTTACATTTTATTTTTTTTGTTTAAGTTGGTTGAAGAATATATGAACGTTTAGTTTATTGGGGCATATTTATAGTCATACACAAACAATGGCTCACAAGTGGTGTTCATAAAACGTGATCCACAACCTTGGCCCACCAGACAAGGCGGTAGCGTCTGCAAAACCTGCGTCAGATGCCTTCAAGGCTCCTTCATCTTCTGCTCGCTAAACTGCAAGGTTTCTTCAATTCCATCTCTCCATTGATTCATCGAATTTAAGCATGATATCCGATCCCCTAGCTTTTTTTAATATATATATATATATACTCCATGATTGTCGATCAGGTGCAGTACCTCCTCCGGATCGAGGCAATGAATAACCCGAGCACTTCCTCTCCCTCCTCTTTCAGGAAGAGGAAGAGAAAGAGTAGTACACCTCGTAGAGGGGAATAAGGGTCCGATTCATCGTGCTTCAACAACAGTCTGGACTAAGTAATCTGTTGAGCTAGAGGCTTATAATGCTACCATTGGTTCTGGAGAAGATTTATATTGCGCGCAATGCTTAAGCAATTTGTGTGTTTAACCTATCTGTTTATGTCTGCTTCGTTTCATATTGAGAATTTCAATAATGGTTTATGTATGGTACATTTCTAATAATAATAATAATAATAATAATAATAATAATAATAATAATAATAATAATAATAATAATAATAATAATAATAATTATTATTATTATTATTATTATTATTATTATTATTATTATTATTATTATTATTATTATTATTATTATTATTATTGTTTGTCGAAACATCATCACCAAAATGATATAAAGTAATCACCACAACCTAATTACATAAACTAATCACCCAAGTTAATTCACAAGGCATTGATTTTAAGAGGAACGATAAATTTATGAGAAAGTAAATACATAAGAAAGTGTATAATCAATGCAAAGAGTCAATATAAATGACAGCTAGCTAGTAGAGTTTCATAGCTTCATAGATTGGTATTGTTGTTGTTATTCCTACGGCTCTTAATCCCCATTTTAAAGCCCCAATCGATTAATTAACATGTAAATGCATCGTAAAGTGTATAATTAATACAGAGTCAACCAAAATATATAGTTATTAATCCCTCAAAGGCATGTAAATATGTAATTAAGGAAATTGTGTATTAGATTGACAACTGGTCATGGAACACAATAGATGAATCATAGAAGAGCATGACATAGAAGTTGACACAACCTCAATTTTTTTAATTTTAGTCTGTCTTTAATGTGGAAAAAATACCCAACTTAGTTAACAATTTTATTAAACATTCAGTTCCATAGTAGATTCAATTTAAATGTGGGTGTTAAGGTGGTTGTTGCTACTAGCGAAGGTTTAAATCCTCTTACTTGTTTTCCATCAATTTTAGCTTAGGTTAAGATGATACAGTCCCACAACTTTTTGTAAGTTTATCCTCTCTTAAAGTTAGCATAGGCTTCTACTTAAGAACATACTTTGCCTCACATCTTCCCTTGCCATCAACGAAAGGGATGGTGTTATGGTCAAGTATGTTGTAATTAAACGGATATCGATCCGTCGAGTTTCTAAATGTATTAAAGTTAATTTAAACAGCGTTCTATGCACGTCTTATTTATTTGATATTCTTTTTCTTCCTTTTTATTTTGATGGTCACATTGTTATTTCCTTATCCTCAAATGATAAGCTGTTATGATAAGGTGTCGGTAATAGTAGGGATAAGTGGTAATTTGGACGTCCTTCGAACTTTAGAAAATAATTGAGCACAGAATTAGAGGACATTTATATTATTTGAGAATATAATTGAACACTTCATACTTATAAGTGCTACGATATTTGGTTTTCCAGTTGGGTGTTCGATAATGGTGGGGCATAACCTATTCCAAGAATTGTTAATTAGCTTGCTTAACTCACGTGATCATCGGTTTATGATAAGAATAATACGGACGTTAATGTTGGGGTCGAAGACGGAATATTCAGCCTCCATGTGCAATTATTCTCAACCTCAATCAAAACCTTCAATCGAGTGTCCCGCTGGGACATACATATGGTTACATTAGTAATCTCACTTAATCTAGTTAGTAATAGTAACCTACCTAGTTACACAGACAGATCACCGACCTAATCTAGTTAGCAATTATTCTCAACCTCAATCAAAACCTTCAATCGAGTGTCCCGCTAGGGCATAACCTATTCCAAGAATTGTTAATTTATCTTTTTATATCCGACAAGTCTAATACGTGGAGGTTATACACGTAAATTGAATCTATGCAGACAAACCTTCAGGGTTCCATCCTAAAACCATTCGACAATAGAAGAAATAGTTCACCGACCTTATATAATAGGCTCGGAAGTCTCAATCTTTCGATGTGAGAACTGACTATCTCCAACACGTCCCCACAAGTGCAACTAGGGTATAAACCGAGTTGATACTTGCCCATAGGTTAGGATCACGAGCCAAATTAAGGCTAACCGCTCTAATACCATGTCAAAGTCCGATACAGACAGATTAAGTAGAACGAGAATCGTGTGCATACGAGCGCCCATGCGCAATAGGTTAAAGCCCAACACATAAAAACAATGAGGTTTCATCCTAAAACCAATTAGCAATTGACAATAAGAGGAGTAGCCCACCTCAACAGTGGAGGGTATGCACATTTCCACACTCAAAACTGGAGGGTATGTACGTAAAGTGAATCTATGCACACAAGCATTCGGAGTTTCATTCTAAAACCAATTGAAAATAAGAGGAGTAGCCCATCGACTTTATACTAGGCTCGAAAGTCCCAATCTTTCGACGTGAAAACTAATTAATCTCCACTAAGCTTCGATCAATCTAATTAGCAATTAATAATACGGTTCAAGTTTTACTAAAAAGAAAAACTCCATCTTTATAAAACAAAAAATATTTCCTCACCACGATCGGTCCAATTGCTATCGTTCCAACATTGATAATTAATGGAGAATTTGAACGCCTTTCATTTGTATTAGCTGAGAAGGTAATTGAGCGGTTCATAGTTATAAAAAAAGCTACGATAATTGGTGGGGCATAACCTAATACTAGGATTGTTGGCTTGCTTAACTCAATCATGTGATCATCGATCGGCTTATTAAAACAATAGTAGGGACACTAATATTGGGGTCGAAGAGAAGATATTCAGCCTCCATGTGCAATTATTGTGAAGCTCAATCAGAAGCTGCGATCTATAGTTACATAGTCTAGTTAGTTAGCAAGTAACCTAGTTACAAATAAAAACCATCATTTAAGCTTCAATAGGACAAGTATATAGTTAGCAATTATAAAGTTGACGTTTTACTGTACACAAAATCCATCTTTTATAAACCAAAAGCTATTTACACTTAAACCACATTCTTCTTCTTCTCCTCCTCCTCCTCCTTCTTCTTCCATGGCACTGACAATGGTGGGTTTGGTTCCCCAGTGGCTGAAGATACTTGTGAAAAGTGAGTTCTGTACACAATACCCGCGGCCAGAGTGCAGCAATCATGAATATAAGATCGATATGACTCTTTTTTGTTTGGAATGTTGCACTCCGGTATGCCCCATTTGTTGGCATAGCCACAGCTCTCACCCTTATCTTCAGGTACAAATATATTCTCTTAAACCCTAGCTAATGTATGTTGCAATGCATAAGCCTTAGCCATAGCTCTCTTCTTTTTTTCATTTTCCAGATCAGACGCTATTTGCACAGTTCTGTTGTATTCGTCCAACATCTTAACGCTCACTTTGACTGCTCCTCTGTCGAGGTTATCCAACTCTTCCACTTCATTTTATTACACTGTTTTGCTTTGCTTGAAAAATGATAGTTTCTTCTTATGCATATTCATCATATAGTCATTTACAAAGAATGGGTCACAAGTGGTGTTCATAAAACGTGATCCCCAAGCTTGGCCCACCAGACAACATGGTAGCAACTGCGTTATCTGCATGAGATGCCTTGAACACTCCTTTATGTTCTGTTCTCTCTCCTGCAAGGTTTTTTTTTTAATATCCCTTCATTACTTGACAGATTTTATTTGTTTTATTATATGTTATGGGTCGTCGATCTCTCCCCTTTTTCTTATTATACTCCATCCGACCCAGGTGGACTACCTCCAGATCGAGGCATTGAAGCTTCAGCACGGTCAAATGACCACTTCCTCTGCGGATCAGACCGCGTCTGCTTCGCTTCCCTCGCAGGCTTTGGATGGCATGCCTTCTGCTTCAAGGAAGAGGAAGAACATGTCTTAGCAACAGTCCCGCTAAGTAGTCTGTTGAGCATTGCTTCTCATCGAACAACTTTTGTAATCAATGCAGTTCTACGTTTTCTTTACTTGTTTACGTATCAATTTTTGTTCAAGTCATGAAAAAATAAAAAGTTGCATGTATGGACCATATATGTAATTTCTGCTATATCTTCAAAGTGATGCAATGTTATTTTGTGGTCCTCTTCTAGAATTGAATCAACATTCACTATGCAGCCTATGCTTCTGCACCCAAAAGTAAAGTTTGATGAATAACATAATCCCTAGAGAATATATTTCAAAAACTATACTCTATAGGGGACTAATTCATACTGCCTAGGGTGTGCTCTCATTGTGCTCATATTTTATGCTATTTTTCCTGCAATTCTCAACTGCATGTGCGTCTTGAGAAATTAAAATAATTACGAGACACTGATTTTGCGTGTAGACATGTATAAATAAGAAGCTAAAGTAAATTATTTACAAAAATTCAATCGTAATTAAATTTTTGTGTATGTATACAAGCGTTCATGGATGAATAGCAGTCCCGTGTTTACATACACTCGACCGTAATAGTGCGTATTGGGTAACGTTGTTAGGATGAATAGCAGTCCCGTGTTTATTAGTTTTTACATACTTGATTAATGGTTGATGTGACTAAGTTTATTGGAAGTGGTGTGAGTGTAAAGTTATCATTGTGGTACGGTATAACTTTTCATCTAAAACTATTTTTCTAGGTTCATTATCGAGCTATCATTGTGGTAAGCTCTTGTAACCTTGCAAGTTGTGTATCGCAAACACACCCCATACCACCCATCCTAGTACCAAACGAGTGATAGTATCCAATGATGCATTGTTTTTTACATCCTCATTTGCATCCACATACATAAATATAGTGTAGAATTATATGTATGTTATTTAGGTAGAATCATGTAACACCCCAAATCCGTAGGACTCGAGGCGCTACTAGGCTAGGATCTCACAATGGATCTTGACCCTAGCCTGACAACAAGTTCACTGGATCTTACAACAAGACACAAATAGATTAAAACCAAAATATTAAACTTTAATATATAAATCAAAAGGTTTATAGAAGAACCGTTGAGTACAAACCAAACATGTATCTGTAAATACAAAATAGCCCATAACCCTCGCATAATCCTAGTGTACGGAGCCCTCAACGGATCACCCTATCTGAATCACTTTGCAGTTCCCCTAACCTGCAAAGTATCTACAACACGGTATAAAACCGTTAGCTAACCATTCATATATAAGATAATGCATAAGCACAAACACACTTCAGGAAATCATAAACATATAATCATGTTGTCACACATTTACCCGGTTAATTATCTTTATAAAGTCCAACACTCAAATCGTATAAATATCTGTGCATGAACATATGTGACACGAGGTATATATATAATCGTCGCCTTTGAGTGCTATAACCAGCTGGAGTGGATCTGGAACACCCTCCCGTATACCATAAAGGAGTGGGGAGTGACCATCCCGTATACCAGATCTGGCCTGACTATAGAGAACCTCCCAAACTCCTCAGCGGGATGAAAGGGAAGGTTGTCACAACCACTACAATGGGCGGTCACTAAATCATAGGTCGGTAATAAACAACATTGCATGCTATCAAGCATATATGACATACCACTCATGCATACATCCAATATAAGGATGGTAGCAAAGTAAGTCCTATGGACTTACCTCAACCTCAAGGTACTCTCAAACACGATCCGCTCCAATCCGGAGGACAGCACTGCCTCATAACATGGCATAAAGAGATATCAAATCTCCTATCAATCAAAGGGGTCACACCTAGACCCAAGGGATCCATAAGGATCATATCCAACCTATAAACCTCAAAGCCATAATCGGCACCTATCGATACCATAACCATCCTCATCCTATCCTCATAAACATACCTAGCATGCTACTAATTCCCTCATACTAGGAAAGGAAAAGATCTATACAACTCTAGTAGATCCGGTACAAGATGCACCTACGTGACAGAAGAGACACAGGGCGAAATGACAGAAGGCGCAAGCGCGGAGACACTCCCACGCATGGGAGGTGACCGTGGCCGCAGGGGTGGCGGCTCTCTGGCGCGGGTGCGGTGACAATGTCACGCAACTCACTGGCGCGGGGGCGGCGACAATGCAGAACATAATCCCCGACTTCTCTTCCACTCTCCACACGATGGTTTCAAGTGTTCAACGTCCAGAAATCCAACACATACATATATATACATGTAAACATCAACATATAAGCCTAGGAAATCCGATCCTAGGCTAAGGGAAGAGGAAAGGAATCAAAGAGGAATGAATAAAGAAAGAAGAAGTAGAAGGGGAACTCACCACTGCTGTGATCCTATGCCAAGGAGAAGATCAACACAACACCCTCAGCTGGCACCCAAGCTCAGGAACAATATACAACATCAACATCATCAAAGCCACATATCCAAACTCTTCCAAACCAAAGATAATTCAAGCACAAGGTCAAGGGAAAGGAGAAGAGAAGAAGAAGAACGTGAGTAGCTGGAGCATGAATAAGAACCCTTCATCTGGAAGTAAAGGAAAGATTATAAGGGAAGAGAAAGAGTAAAGCATGGTCCAAAGGTCAACAAAGCCGGTTGCAGCCGCAGGAAACCGCAGGAGCGGTTCCCTGAGCCGCAGGGGCGGAATACAGGACCCGTCGTAGGGGCGGCCCTCTGGACCCGAAGGGACGGCTAAGTCCTAGTTCAACTCTAAAGATCAAGGCTCTTACATCTCACCCCCTAAAACACAAGTTTCGTCCCGAAACTTGCGCAATTCTAAAACCTCTCGACCCATATGCCGAGGTATAACTCTCTGTATCGGAGACATCACCCCTCCACTCATAAGATATCAACCTATATCACTCTATAACCTCAAACACAGGCATGGAGGAAAAACATCATTTCCAACAACAAGATCACTATACTATCCAAGGCATAGAGGAAAACCATCTCTAGCCAAACTATCATCATATCACAAGGGCATAAGAGGAAAAACATCTCTAGCCGAATCATCATCATATCGCAAAGGCATAGAGAAAAAACATCTCTAGCCGTATCATACTCATAACAGAAGGGCATGGAGAAAAAACATCTTCAGCAATACTATGTCCACCAAAATAGCATGGAGGAATAACCGTCTCCAGCTAAATCCTAATCGCATCACAATAGCATGGAGGAAAGAACCATCTTCATCTATAATCATCAATCGCTCTAGCACATCAAGATCTAATAAGATCGTAAATCACATCATAACTAGCACGAAAATAAACACATCATAGCATATAAGAACATAATCACAACACTCACCAAGATAGTACTAAGATCTACTCGTCGATCCTATAGGTATATCTATCTCGGCGTAAAACTCTGGATAGTTCTCTGAGTACTATCCTTAGTCTCCAATGTAGCCTCATCAGGTCCTCGTCTCGACCACTGTATCCTCAACATCGGAATGTCCTACGAACGCAGGCGTCGCATACCTCGTTCTAGAACTGCAATCGGGTGCTCAACAAAAGTGTGGTCCGGCTCGACCACTAAATCATCATAACTCACAATATGTCTCGGATCTGGTATATACTCCCTCAGCTGAGACACGTGAAACACAGGGTGAGCACCCTGTAATCTCAGAGGCAAGGCTAATCTGTATGCTGCGCTCCCAACTCGATCCAGAATCTCGAACGGTCCGACATATCGGGGGCTCAACTTCCCCTTAATGCCAAATTGTCTAACACCTCGTGTCGGAGACACTCCCAGCCACACATGAGCTCCTACTCTGAACTCTATGGGTCTACGCCTCCTATCTGCAAAAGACTTCCGATGGCTTTGTGCAATCAACATTCTCTCTCTAATCAGTGCTATACGAGCAACATCATCCTAAACCTGATCAGGTGTCAACCCACTAACACTACTCCGCTCATCCCAGCATAATGGCGTGCGACATCTCTGTCCATACATTGCCTCATACGGGGCCATCCCAATCGATGCATGCCAGCTGTTGTTGTACGAAAACTCAACTAGTGGGAGATGATCCGTCCACACTTGTCCCTAGTCCAACACACAAGCTCGCAGCATATCCTCCAGTGTCTGAATGGTCCTCTCTGACCGACCATATGTCTAAGGATGGAACGCAGTAGTGAAGTGCAAACTCGTCCCTAGGGCACTCTGAATCTTCTGCCAAAACCTCGAGGTAAATCGCCTATCTCTGTCTGATACGATCGTCATCGGTATCCCATGGAGTCTCACTATCTATCTAGTGTACTCCTCAGCTAATCTGCTCACTGACCACATTTCCCGAATAGGGATAAAACGTGCCGTCTTCGTCAATCTGCCACCAGATGGCATCAAAGCTCCTCCTCGGTCTCAACCCAGTCACAAAATCCATGGTGACACCCTCCCACTTCCTCTGCGGTATAGGTAGTGGATGGAGTTCACCTCCAGGTCTACAATACTCGATCTTGACCTGCTGACAGGTCGCACACTGTGCCACAAATCTGGCCACATTGGGCTTCAGCCCTCCCCACCAATATGAACGTCTCAAATCCTGGTACATCTTACTTGTACTTGGGTGCACGGAATTAGGTGTACAGTGAGCCTCCTGTAATATCCTTTGTCGCAAATACGCATCAGCGGGTACACAGACGCGATCGCGGTGTCTCATCACCCCATCTGCTCTTATGGAGAATTGTGGTGCCTCATCCCGGACATCCTCTCTCGAATCCTCATCAATGTCGGGCAAGTCCCCTGCTTTTGTTGGATCTCACCCAACAGATCAGGGAGAACCTCTAAGGTACTCAACTGAGTGTCCTCATCAGGAAACTAGATGTCCAGCTCTAGCCAAACAAGGTCTCTTTGTAACTGAGGTTGAACTGTCAGTCTCGCAATCGCCTTCTCTCGAGGCGTCTTCCTGCTCATGGCGTCGGCGACAACGTTCGCCTTCCCTGGATGATACAGAATCTCCAGATCAAAGTCCTTGATCAACTTAAGCCACCGACGTTGGCGGTTATTCAATTCCCGCTGCGTGAAAATATACTTCAGACTCTTATGGTCTGTGAAGATCTGACATGTAGCACCATACAGGTAATGTCTCCAGACCTTCAGTGCATGAACTACCACTGCCAACTCCGGGTCATGAGTCGGGTTGTTCTCCTCATACGTCTTCAGCTGTCTAGACGCATATGCAATCACTTTGCCTCGCTGCATCAATACACATCTCAAGCCCAGCTTGGATGCATCACTGTAAATCACAAAATCATCAGTGGCCTCTGGTTGTGCTAAGATAGGAGCGGAAGTCAGACGTCTCTTAAGCTCCTCAAAACTCTACATACACTGCTCAGACCATACAAACCTGGTAGTCTTCCTCAGCAAACTCGTAAGTGGACGGGCAATCACAGAAAATCCCTCCACAAAGCGTCGGTAATAACCGGCTAGGCCAAGAAAGCTACGTACTTCCTTGACGTTCGTCGGCATCGTCCATGCTGCTACTGACTCGATCTTCGCCGGATCAACCTTGATCCCCTCCGCGGAAACAATATGACCCAGGAATGCTACCTCTGACATCCAGAACTCGCACTTAGAGAACTTAGCATAAAGTTATCTATCTCGTAAAACCTGTAACACAGTACTCAACTGTCATGCTTGTTCCTCTCTGCTGCGAGAGTACACCAAAATATCATATATGAAGACTACCACAAACTGATCCAAGAAGTCGATGAATATGTTGTACATCAACTCCATAAAGACTGTTGGGGCATTCGTAAGCCCAAATAGCATCACTACAAACTCGTAGTGTCCATATCTGGTCCAAAATGTTGTCTTGTGCACATCCTGCTCTCTCACCCTCAACTGGTGATACCCTGAACGCAGGTCAATCCGGGAGAAAATTGTCGCTCCCTGAAGCTGATCTAACAAGTCATCTATACGAGGCAATGGATACTTGTTCTTGATGGTCACCTTGTTCAGCTCTCTGTAATCAATGCACAGTCTCAACGATCCGTCCTTCTTCCGCACGAAGAGGACAGGTGCTCCCCACAGGGATACGCTAGGGCAAATGAAGCCCTTCTCATCCAACTCCTCGAGTTGCTTCTTCAGCTCCAACATCTCGACAAGCGCCATCCGATATGGGGCCTTCGAGATCGGTCTCGTACCAGGCTCTAACTGAATGCCAAAGTCCACATTCCTCTGAGGCGGTAAACTGGACGGCTCAGCAAACACATTTGTAAACTCACAGACCACTAGGATATCCTCTAATGCTAAACTCTCCACCTCCGTCATGGCATAACACCAGAAGGCCTCACAACCCTGTGCAATCAATCTCGCTGCCCGTATCGCGCTAATAACTATGCCTGACTTTCCAAGGTCCCAACCTCGGAAAACCTCTATCTGACCTAACTCGGTAGAGAGTGTCACGTTCCTCCTACCTACATCTAATACCGCATGATGTCTATCCATCCAATCCATACCCAAAATGACTTCCTCATGCACTAATGGCATGACAAAGAAGTCAACAAATAACACACGAGTCCCTATACAAATGGGACAATCACGCATCTCACGGGTACCTCTAACCCTGCTACCATCTAGTAACCCTATACTAAGGGGTATCCCCTCAGTCGTATCTAGACTCAAACGCTCAACACATGCATCAGATATAAATGAATGCGTAGCTCCCGTATCAAATAAAACTCTAACAGGTAAACCATGGATTCGAATGGTACCTGTAGTAGTCGGTGCAGCTGGCTCCTCTACACTCCTCAGCTCAAAAACTCTACCCTGTGCTCCTTTGGTGTCAGTGGTACTCCCACCACGACCTCTACCTCTACTCGACCCAAGAGCAGATCCCTGAGTAGTAGGACGATCTAGGACTCTCTGATGTCCCTATGTCTGCTGCTGAGGTGGCCTCTGCCCACCTCCTACTACACTGGCAGGAGAAGAACCCTGTTAAGATGAAGCTCCACCCTTTCTACAAAAGACAACTCTGTGACCTGATCTGCCACAAGTAAAATGAGTCACTAATGGCCTCGTGCACTCTGGCCGCATAAGTCCAATATCACCACAATTATAACACTGTCGTCTCTTATCTGCAATCAATGCAGATGAGGAATAACTCTGGCGTCTCTGGCCTCACCCTGAACTAGCAACTCCACCAGTACCACTGGTCTGCCCATTCCGCTGTCTCTTCTCAGACCCTCCGGTCTGAGAAGCTCTCCTCTGTCCAGCCCTCTCTCGCTCATAATCTGAAGCTCTGTCCTGATAGTCCATCAAGGACTCACAGTGAAATCCTGCCATATAAGTCCGGGTAGCATCCCTCAGTCGTCGGGAAAAGAGATACACGTTCTAATCTACAGGAGGTGCAGTTGGACCCAACAAAGTCACCTCCTCTTGGAATCTCCTGATAGCCTCATAGACTAGTACATCCTCAAAACCAGCCTCAACAAAATCCCGTAGTTTCTCCCTCCTCAGTGAGGCAGGGTAAAAACGCTCTTTGATCATACTCCTCATCTGGGCATAACTAGTGACCTGACCCCACACGGATCTCCACCAACGTTGTGTCAAGTCTCGGAATAGAGTCTGCACTAACTCTATATGTCGATCCGCAGGGCACCTAATAGACTCCAGAGCTGATTCTACATGTCCAATCCACACCTCAACCTCTAGCCCCACCTTCCCAAAGAAAGGGGGTACTCCCATCTGGTGAAATGCCTTCAACCAAGTATCTGGTTGAGGCTCTCTATGCTCCTCTGAAACCCGAGTAGTCTTAGCAGCTCGTGCCGGTACAACTGGCACCTGAGTAACTCCATGGGATCTCCCACATGATCCCTCCTGTGCCGGCAGATCCGGGGCACGTCTACCCGCTCTAGCAGCCTCTTCCACTCGTCTGATATACGCGTGGAACTCTGGCCCCCATAGAGACATGATCTGAGTCATCTGTCTGGACTCGTTGTGGTCTCTGTCTCCCAACTGCACCGTTCCCAGTCTCAGGAACGGCACTCTCAGCAACATCCTTATAAATCTCCTCTACTGCACGTGGATCAACAACGGGAATCTGACCCCGTCCTCTAGCTACTGGAGGAAGAGGGGGTCTACCCCTACCTCGTCCAACTGCAGATAAGACTCTAGTCCGAACCATCTGCAGGGTATAAACCTAACTTAGAAGGCTATATATATGCCATATGTATAGAAATATATATGCTAAAAGTCCATCACAACATCACATAAGGTAAAATCTATCTATCTATCTATATATATCTATACTGTCGAGGTCTTCATAGGAGTGATGGCTTCTCGTGCACACTATCCCAAAACATTTGTACTCATTTCAAAACCAAAACCTTTTAAAAAGTCACACCCCTTTAGGGCTCTGTTTATTTATCTATTCGACATTTATCGCATATTACAAGTGCCATTGATGTCAACCTAAGGCTCTGATACCAACTTTGTAACACCCCAAATCCGTAGGACTCGGGGCGCTACTTGGCTAGGATCTCACAATGGATCCTGACCCTAGCCTGACAACAAGTTCACTGGATCTTACAACAAGGCACGGATAGATAAAAACCAAAACATTAAACTGTAATATATAAATCAAAAGGTTTATAGAAGAACCGCTAAGTACAAACCAAACATGTATCTGTAAATACAAAATATCCCAGAACCCTCGCATAATCCTAGTGTACGGAGGCCTCAGCGGATCACCCTATCTGAATCACTCTACAATTCCCCTAACTTGCAAAGTATCTACAACACGGTATAAAACCGTTAGCAAACCAATCATATATAAGATAATGCATAAGCACAAACACACTTCAGGAAATCATAAACATATAATCATGTTGTCACATATTTACCCGGATAATTATCTTTATAAAGTCCAACACTCAAATCGTATAAATATATGTACATGAACATATGTGACACGAGGTATATATATAATCGTCGCCTCTGAGTGCTATACCCAGCTGGTAGTGGATCCGGAACACCCTCCCGTATACCATAAAGGAGTGGGGAGTGACCATCCCGTATACCGGATCTGGCCTGACTACAAAGAACCTCCCAGACTCCTCAGCGGGATGAAAGGGAAGGTTGTCACAACCACTACAATGGGCGGTAACTAAATCATAGGTCGGAAATAAAAACATCGCATGCTATCAAGCATATAACACACACCACTCATGCATACATCCAATATAAGGATGGTAGCTAAGTAAGTCCTATGGACTTACCACAACCTCAAGGTACTCTCAAACACGATCCACTCCAATCCGGAGGACAATAAATCTCTTATCAATCAAAGGGGTCACATCTAGACCCAAGGGATCCATAAGGATCATATCCAACCTATAAACCTCAAAGCCATGACCGGCACCTATCGATACCATAATCATCCTCATCCTATCCTCATACACATACCTAGCATGCTACTAATTCCCTCATACTAGGTAAGGAAAGGATCTATACTACTCTAGTAGATCCGGTACAAGGCGCACCTGCGTGACAGAAGAGACGCAGGGGCGAAATGACAGAAGGCGCAGGCGCGGAGACACTCCCATATAAGGGCGGTGACCGTGGCCGCAGGGGCGGAGGCTCTTTGGCGCGGGTGTGGTGACAAGGTCACGCAAGGGCGGCGACTCCCTGGCGCGGGGGCGGCGACAGTGCAGAACGTAATCCCTGACTTCTCTTCCACTCTCCACACATGGTTTCAAGTCTTCAACATCCAACAATCCAACACATACATATATATATATACATGTAAACATCAACATATAAGCCTATGAAATCCAATCCTAAGCTAAGGGAAGAGGAAAGGAATCAAAGAAGAATGAAGAAAGAAAGAAGAAGTAGAAGGGGAACTCACCACTGTTGTGATCCTAAGCCAAGGAGAAGATCAACACAACACCTTCAGCTGGCTCCCAAGCTCAGCAACAATACACAACATTAACATCACCAAAGCCACACAACCAAACTCTTCCAAACCAAAGAGAATACAAGCACAAGGTCAAGGGAAAGGAGAAGAGAAAAAGAAGAACGTGAGTAGCTGGAGCATGATGAAGAACCCTTCATCTGGAACCAAAGATTATAAGGGAAGAGAAAGAGTAAAGCATGGTCCAAAGGTCAACAAAGCCGGTTGCAACCGCATGAAACCTCAGGGGCGGAACACAGGACCAGCCGCAGGGGCTACCCTCTGGACCCGCAGGGGCGGCTAAGTCCTAGTTCAGCTCTAAAGATCAAGTCTCTTACAAATCCATTGAATCTTTCAATTTCGGATGTCTACTTGTACTTATATTGAAATACAAGTGTATGAGGTTCCATGGAGAACCACTTGGAGCAAAATTAAAGGGATGCTTACAACAATTAAACTAGGGATTTTCCAAAAACCGAAAAGGTTGAATCAATTGAGAATCAAGAGATAATTAGGAGTAATCAAGTAAAGAATTGCTTCCAGACCTCATAAATACCGATTTTCAACCATCTTTTCGTCAAATATTTTTTGAACCAAATGATTACGTGTTAAGAAGAAAAGAGTGGGGTACAAGCAAAATTAGTGAATACAAAGGAAGCATAGAGACAAGAGACTAGAGAAGTTAGGTCTTAAGGAGTGGGGACGAGGGTAGGCATCCAGTGGTTGCTAGAGGTGTCAAACTAGGCCAACAGGTCGGGTTCGGGTCGGGTCCTAACAAGTTCGGGTTGAAACGGATCGGGTCAAAAAGGCTTGGTTATTAATCGGGTTGTTTCGGTCGGGTCGGTTTGGGCCGATTATCGTTTGTTCGGGTTGACACGGGTTATCGGGTAGTCTCGGTTCTCGGGTCATAACGGGACGGGTCGGAATCGGTTCGGTCATTACAAGCTCGGGTTGATACGGGTCAGGTCAAAACAATCTCTCCTTTTTATCGGTTTATTTAGGGTCGGACCGGTTAGGGTCGGGTATTAATTTTTCGGGTTAATACGGGTTATCGGATAACCTCGGTTCTTGAATTATAAGATCATAATAGGTCTGTTTAGTTCGGTTATCGGGTCATTCAGGTTGCGTTACTTCAATTTATAATGGTTTTGTCTTTGATAAACGTGTCAATCGGGTTGGAGTCGGGTCAATTTATATTTGGGTTTGGTCAAAACAGGATCGGGTTTTCTAACATCTTGATTCGGGTCAATTTATTTCCGGGTTGGGTCGAAACCGGATCGGATTGCCTAACATCTTGATTCGAGTCAATTTATGTTCGGGTTTGTGTAATTTACTCTAAAATTTATACGAGATTTTAATTTGATAAAAGATAAAATAAAAGTTGTGTTATTTTAGACTTTTGGTACTGTGCACTTTATTTAAAAAAAATGTAATACTAGATCAAAGACATGCGTGATAAATAATAATAACAATAATACAATAATGATTCGTTTGATCAATATATCAAATATGACCGATCAATTTGATCCATATATGTTTTTCATATTTTGTCTATTGTAAAATGTAAAATAAATTTTATTATCTTTTGCCAAATCGGATTATAAAATATGTTTATTCAGTTGATCCATTTGATTCATATTTTAAAATATGGAATCTAAAAACGACTTTAGTCAAATCAGAAAATTATCCACATAAATGTTAGATTGAAATAATTTTTGCCCGATTTGTTTGATTGAAAATGAATTTAACCGCATCTGGATATCCGACTGACCCGTTTGATCAAATATCTAATTTGACCGATCCATTTGATCCATATATGTTTTTCCTATTTTGTTTGTTATAAAATGTAAAATAAAATCTATCATCTTTTTCCGGATCGGATAATAATCCATGGAATTCGGTCGATCCTGTTGATCCATATTCTAAAATATGGTATCTAAAAACGAATTTAATCAGATCGGATAATCATCCCACGAATATTAAGGCGATATATTTGATCAGAATTAATTTTGTCCGATCTTTTTGATTGAAAATGACTTTAACCGGATCTATATATCCGACTAATCCATATGATCTACAAATCTAAAAACGACTTTAGTCGATCGGATCGGATAATTATCCACATAATTGATTGATTCGTGGATATTTGATTGTTATAAAATGAAAAATAGAATTTATCATCTTTTTTCGAATCGGATAATAATCGTTGGAGATTTGATTGATCCGTTTCATCCAAATTCTAAATTATGGAATTTCAAAACGATTTTAGTCGAATCGTATAATTATGCGCGATATATGGGTGATATGTTTGATTGAAATGATTTTGGTCTGATCCGTATGATTGAAAATGACTTTGAATCTGGATATCCGACTGATTCATTATAGACTTATAGTATGAATTATGTCATTATAGACTTAGAGTAAAAACGACTATAGTATAAACTTATATTATAGACTTCTGGATTATGTTATTTACAAAGTTTTAATTTAAATTCAATTTTCTCACGTTCATTTTATACACGACAATATAGTAATTATTAAATATGCATATGTATATGTATATATAGACAATATATTACATAAAAAAAAACTTTTGTATAAAAGTTCATTCTACAAAAAGTTATACTTTGGCTTATGTATTTATGTCATTATAAAGTTATTGGACAAATTTATTGTATGGATTATATTATTATAGACTTATGTAATTTTTATTTAAATACTTTTTTAACTTATATTCTTTTCAAAAAGTATATTCTTATAAATTATTTTTAATAATTATATTAATTTTTAAAAATAATCGGGTCATTCGGGTAGGATTACTTCGGGTCGGGTTATTTCGTGTCGGGTTACTTCGGGCTATTGGGTTGTTCGGGTCGGTCTAGTCGGACAATCGGGTTGTTCGGGTCGGGCTATTCGGGCAATCGGGTCATTCGGGTCGGGTTAAACCGGGTCATAAATTCCTTCGGGTTAAATCGGTTTCAAGCGGGTCGGTTTCCGGGGATTATCTTTTTCAAAATTTTCGGGACCAGTTCGGGTTCACGGGTCAGGCCACTTTTTGGCAGCTCTAGTGGTTGCTAGTGATGGAGTTCTTGGGCCATACCGCCGTAGTATGGATTTCAACGTAAGCAATGATTTTGAGAGTCATAAAAGAAGCATTGATGGGAAGCCCGCTAAAGATGTGGTCATTCCTTGCTTTCCATATGTAGTGGATCAAGGTTGTGAAGGTTTTTGAGATAATTTGAACTTTGAAATTATTATCGGAGTTCGAAGAAGCAAGCTAGTCAAACCCATGGAGAGTTTGCATTCTTTGCGAGATGTGGAGCCATTTGAGTAAAGTATTGAGTGTTGACTTAGAAGTACAGAATGGGAAGAGAAGGCGATCCTCGATTTCCTTCGGCGTTGTTGCGAATAGGACAAGTATTGGATGTAGAAATACCCCATCTATGGCATTTTGAGTTAGTTGGGAGTGCCATGGGTTGTGATCTAGGAAGTGAAACTACACATAAGACTAGATGACCCCAAATGGTGTTGTTTTAGGTGATGGTAGGTGTGGGAGTATTGGAGATGTTGACTGCATTATATGTGTTGTTAGAATTGTTCATTAGATGGAGATTATGGTATGAGTACCTTTGTTGAGCAAGGTGTCTTTATTGTGGAGGATAGATCGTCTAACCAAACTATCAGAAGAAGAGCTAGGTGTGGACCAGATCGTGTGATTGTGGAAAAAACTAGTTTTGACGCAAAGAGTTAAAAGACTAGAGTTGTTATTGTTGTCGAGTTTAAAAATGAGCTTGGCAATACAAGTTTTGTTCCAAGAGAGAATTTATTTATGATTGTTGTGTGTACTACAACAAGTTAAAAGATGATTCTTTCATCTATCTGGTCCTGTATGTAGATGATATTTTAATAGTTGCAAACAACAAGTATGACATTTAGAAACTGAAGGGTCTCCTAAGTGTTGAGTTTGAGATGAAGGATCTTCGAGCAACTCGAAAAATTCTAGGAATGGAGATTCTTAGAGATAGGGTTCATAAGAAGCTTTTCTTATCATAGAAATGCTACATTGAAAAGGTGTTGTCAGGGTTCAGAATGTCATCAACCAAGCCTATTGATACACGTAGTGCTGCTAACATCCATCTTACCACTCTGTTTTCACCTCAGTCGGATGAGGAGAAGGAGTATATGTCATGAGTCCCTTATGCTAGTGTAGTAGGGAGTTTGATGTATGTTATGTTCTGCACAAGACCAGATCTGGCTCAAGTTGTTAGTGTCGTCAGCAGATTCATAGGACAACCAGGAAAAGAACACTGACAAGTTGTTAAGAGGACATTTCGGTACCTTAGAGAAACATCTGACATTGGGCTCGTTTTTTGGAATGACACACTATGTTCGGTCACAGGGTACTCTAATTCTGATTATGCAGAAGATGTTGATACTAGAAGATCTATGACCGGTTATGTTTTCACTCTTGGGGGTTATGTTGTGAGTTGGAAGGCAACCTTAAAACCTATAGTTACTTTGTCTACTATAGAGGCAGAGCTCATGTCATTAACAGAAGCAGGTAAAGTGGGAATTTGGTTGAAGGGATTGGTTAGTGATCTAGGTTTACAACACGATCAAGCCATTGTATATTGTGACAGTTTGAATGCAATTTGTTTGGCCAAGGATCAGGTTCATCATGAGAGGACCAAACATATTGACGTCAAATATCATTTCTTGATAAGTGAGAAGAGGATCAGGGTAAAGAAAGTAGGGACCGTTAATAATACTACTAATATGTTCACCAAACCGGTACCTCGCAGCAAGTTCCAACATTGTTTGGACTTGCTAAATGTTAGAAGTTGTTGAGTGTCCAATGGGAAGATCTGAATAGAGAGAGGAGTTGGTTTGCGCATTGATTAATGCATCTGGTCTGACATTGATTAAAGCATCTGGTATGGGCATTGATTACTACATTTGATATGGGCATTGACTAATGCATCTGGAGAGGGGAGGATCCGGACATTAACTAATGTAATCTGTTATATTTGTGAGAATTCAAGTCAAGGTGGAGATATTTTTAATATGCCTTGAATTAGGCTTATTTCTGTTTGGACCTTTTTTATTTTTGGCACAGTCTTATTGTAGGCTTCCAAGTATAAACTTGTCAAGTTTAAACTTGACAAGTTAAAACCTGCCAAGTATAAACTTAGGGATGTTCCTTTTTCTATATATATTGTAGGCAATTCCCTTAGTCTCCTATTATCCGATTATCTGTAATTTGGGATAACTTAGTTATCATCTGTTTATCCTCTCATTTTTTAATATGAAACTCTTCAATAAAATATTTTTCAAAAGTGGATAGTAGTCTGTATTGGGTCAACCACTATAAACCCGTGTATTGTCTTTCTTGTCTGTTTAATTCTATTATTTCTCACTGATTCCGCACAACACTCACAACATGTTACTTCATTCCATGTCCGCCGCAATTGCGAAGGTAGACCTATATCATTGCTTAACCTTCTGCAACCGGTGAAACATTCCCAAACAGCTCCGCTCCACGACCCCAACACATCCCATTTAGGTCAAATTGTTGGGTCGCATTTCAGCTTCACACTCCTCCCGGCGGGCGAATCATGTGGCCTTCGTAAGAAATAGTTGAGGCCTCCACCTTCCATAACTCATTCCAGATACCCTTGCCCCTGGACAGTGCATTAGAACAGAATGCAGCTAGCATTTGATCGTTCTTCATCATCTGAAGGGGATAGGCCGTACGGACGGGAAAGATCCCAGAGTTCGAAAAGTACCATAATGGCTCGTCCAAGATCATGCAGTCAACCAACGGTTCGAAAAGTTATTAAAATATAAGGTAACTTTATATTTATGCATCATCATTCTTTCTTTGTACTAACGAAAAATTTATATTTAATACTTCAAATACATGTCTTATATTTAACACGTACGAATATGAGTGATAAAAATCAAAACTGAAAAACTGGATATAGACTTGAAGTATCCTATCTATGACTAAGATTAAGTTTTTTTTCATAAATATTGCCTCCGTTAATGCTTATTTAAAAATGTATATACAATTTACAATCAATAGTTTAAATATTTATATTTTTCGATTTTTGTGTATATTACAACTCATTTATAAATATGTACAAACAAGAATACAATTTTTTTTTTGCCTTAATTAGTTTTACTATGAATTATGTATGCAAACATACAATCAAAATCTATAGATAGGATCCCATTCAACGAAATCCGTAAACATTGTTATCTATGCTAATCCGATCAAAAAATACTTTGGATTGAACACGGGTCATAGTTTTTTGGATTATTTGTATGAATTTGGATTACTATTTACAAAAAAAAAGAAAAAACTTCTAATGAAGGAGAAAATTCATATTCAAATATTAAGTTGTAACTAGATCAAACAGATAATCCAAATATCCGTGAATAATTATCCGATCTTATATGACTTAAATCATAGAGTAAACTACACAAACCACCTTTAATAATCCCTCTTTTGTAATAAACCACCCTTTATAAAATAATTTAGCATAAAACCACCCATAATACACATCTATACCAAAAATAAATTCAAAATTTAAAAACTACTAACTCATATAGAAATTACATCCTACAAAACCAATTCTTATACGGTCTTGACTCTCAACTCCGGTGAAATTGATGATATGGTTTCCGGATTTAACTTTTAAATTAAATAATTGTAAATTGTTTTAATAAACCAATAATCACGTTATTATGACCATTTTTCATTTTGAGAAATCCTAAAAAAAATTATAGAAAAAGTTATAGGTTAAAAAAATTCCAAAATAGTTATTGAAAAATTGCAATAAAAAGTATAAATTTTGAAAAAAACTACCACAAAACAATCCGGATAAAAAAATAATATATGTAGGTTTAAGTTTTTTTTCATAGTTCTTTTTGTTAGTTTACCAGACGATAGTTTATGTACGAGTTAGTAATTTTAAATTTTGGATTATTTTTGTACATGGAAAATAATTATATTTTTTTGATCAATTTTCCATTATAAATTCCAAGACTTAGTTAAACTATTGAAACTACTTATGATATAATATTGATACTGGAAATTTACCTTATTTATTATTCAATTTTAAATTATTTGGTGTAATTTTTATTATTATGGGTGGTTAAGTACAAAAGTTTAAAAATTAAGGGTGGTTTTGTGCCAAAAAAATTATAAGAGGTGGTTTATCGCAAATAGATGAATATTAAGGGTGGTTTTATGCTAAAAATTTTATAAAGGGTGGTTTATTGCTAATGAGTGATTATTAAGGGTGGTTTTGTTTAGTTTAATCTAAATCATATTAGGTATTAGGTTTAACTTGATTATCTGAAATTTATTTTAATAACGTGTAAACATATTTTAAGCCCGTGCATAGCACAAGTCTATTTCATCGAGTTTAATATGTATAATAACCTTAAGTTATAAAAAATGAATTTGTGAAATTAAAGTAAAAAAATTTGATGGGAATGAATAAATTTGCACATAACATTAAAATTTTAAGAAATTTATTTTAATAACGTGTAAACATATTTTAAGCCCGTGCATAGCACAAGTCTATTTCATCGAGTTTAATATGTATAATAACCTTAAGTTATAAAAAATGAATTTGTGAAATTAAAGTAAAAAAATTTGGATAATTGAATCAAAATATATTTATATTGTTTAACAAAGTACTTTCAAACCGAAAATTATTATACCATAAAAAGTTAGAATTTTTAGTTATCACAAATTCACAAATTACTTTTACCAAAAAAAATTCTCAAATTACAATCAGCATTGCTTATATAGTTATATTAAGTAACCTAGTTTCGTATGCTTGAGTAAATGAATGTGTTTTAACATTGGTCTGTACTCTATAATGATAAGTGAATGAAAGTGAAATTATATAGATAAAAAGAAAAGACTATATATTACATTACCCAAAATACGTAATGACTGTAATAATTTCGTAGTATTTTTTGTACAGCCCTAGAAAACAGCCTTTTTGCATCCGAAAGGGAAAATACAATGTCTGTTACTCTTTATCTCTTTTCAGTGACAATTGACGGTGAGGTATTTGCTGACGCCGATGGAGCTCTGAATCTATCAGGGTTCGTCTATATAAACCATAAACTTATTTCCCACCCTCTCACCACAATATTCACTTCTTCTTAATTATTGGATGGTTCCATGTCAATGGTGGTAACCCCAGTTCCCGTTGGCTAAAGGTACTTTTGAAAACTAAGGTATGTACACCACACGGACAAGAGTGCAGCAATCACGCAAATAAGGTTGATATAAATCTTTTCTGTTTGGAATGTTGCATTCCGGTGTGCCACATTTGCTGGGTTATGCATACATGTCACCCTTATCTTCAGGTATATACAAATTCTAGATTTTAAACCCTAATGTATGTTAATGTTGCACTGCGCTCGCTCCTTACCTAATTAGCATTTTATTTTTTTTTGCTTTGCAGATCAGGCGCTATGTGTACAATGCTGTTATAAAGGTCCAGGATCTAAACGGTCGCTTTGACTGCTCCTCTATCCAGGTTATCCAACTCTCTCATCGAGTTATTCTTACATTTGATTTATTTTTGTTTAGTTTGCTTGAAGAATCAATGTTAAGTTTCTTGTTATTGGGGCATATTTATAGTCATACACAAACAATGGTTCACAAGTGGTGTTCATAAAACGTGAACCACAAGCTTGCCCCAGACAAGGTGGTAGCGTCTGCATCACCTGCGTCAGATGCCTTAAAGACTCCTTCATATTCTGTTCTCTCTCCTGCAAGGTTAATGTTTCTTCCATTTCTCCATTCATGGACTGATCAATTTTATGATATCCCTTTTTTAATTGCAAATTATATATACTCCATGCCAGGTAGAGTACCTCCAGATCGAGGCAATCAAGGGTCAAATGAATAGCCCGAGCACTTCCTCTGCCAACTCTTTCAGGAAGAGGAAGAGGAAGAGTAGTGCACCTCGTAGAGGGAGAGTAAGTTCTGTAAGAGATTGAGTATTCAGAATAAGGGTCCGATTCATCGAGCTTCAACAACATTCGAACTAAGTAATATGTTGAGCTAGAGGCTAATTTGACCATTGGTTCTGAAGAAGTTTTATATTGCAATGATTAGACAATATTTGTGTGTTTTAATTTATCTGTTTATGTATTGTATTGTTCGTTTAATATTGAGATATTCATTAATGGTTTATGCTGATTCTACTAAAGATGGAAAAGGTAAATTTAATTCAAATTTAGATCCGAAATCAAATTCAATGGCAAATGTACTTTACTGGATACAATAGAACCGTAATTGTCCTTTTACCAAAAAAGAAAAACCGTGACTGAGTTGTCATCTCATACTCGGATATTGTGTAAATAAGTCTTGTGATTGAGTTGTAATTTCATGCTCATATAAAATGGCCCAAATGCCGAATCTATCCCAACTCTTTTCATCTTATGGTTCACAAGTTTCCAAAACATGCAAAACACTACCAAGACTCTAAGTCTCCGGGTGTGCTGGATGCGGAGACTCAACCAGGCAAGGCCTGGATTTGATAATATCAGAAGTGATTTTATTTACTTATTGTTTTATCTCCCCCTTTTTTTAATTTCCCGATCATTTAACACAATGTCTCCACCTATTACCGTTCCACGTACCTTTTAGGACTCAATATAAAATGACCCAAATGTCGAATCTATCCCAATTCTTTTCATCTTATGGTTCACAAATTTCCAAAACATGCAAAACACTTACCAAGACTCTAAGTCTCCGGGTGTGCCGGATGCGGAGACTCAACCAGGCTAGGCTAGGTTTGATCATATCAAAAATAATTTAATTTACTTATTGTTTTATCTTCCTTTTTTTTAAATTAATTTCTCGAACATTTAGTACAATGTTTTCACCTATTACCGTCCCATGTACTTTTTACGACTCAAGAATTAGAAGTTGAGCTAGACGATGAAGATGATTTTATGGTGGAAACCAAAGAAGTTGGAAGAAGGCATGTGTTGGGGCAAGGGATGACAAGTTGTTTGTCAATGGACGGTCAAACACGGGTAAAGACGTTTTCCAAATAACCAATCCAACACCATGTTATGGAATCAATTTTTTTACTTTTAAAACAAAAGAACGGGATATAACATATCACTCATGGAAACAATGTAAAAACCGAATTTAAAAAATTAATTAACTTGTTTCTAAATTTACCAGTGTATAGGCAACGTGTTAAAGGGAAAAAATGAGTGGGGAATTTTAAAAACTTAATGATTTTTCATTCCAAACAACGGTTGTAGGACAGGTCTTTTTTTGTTTAATTTTTCTTTCTAAACATCCCTACAAAGTTATATTAAGTAATCACCACAAGCTAATCACATAAACTAATCACTACAAGATAATTACATAATGCATTGATTTTGAGAGGAACAATAAATGTAAAATCGAAAATCATAATCTTTAACTGAATAAAAGTTTGAAACTGACAAAGATCTAGAGTAATCTGTTCAAGAACACAAAGAACGCAATTGTTTGTTTACGAGGTTTGGATTTGTGCCCTACGTCCCCGTGATCTTAAGAAGATCCACTCAACTATTGTCTCAAAAATGAAAATAAACTTACAAGAGATTACAAGAGTAGAGGGAATGACAGAAACCAAAAACAACACAAAAAAAAAGTATAACAAGTTAAGAGATACAAATCACACGTGTCTGAAAGTTTCAAGACTTTTTTCGTGCCCACAATTTTGATTAGAATTAGTTCAAACTTTGCTGAAAAGCGCTCGATCTCACTCTTGAATGTGGAGTTCTCTCATCGAAGAATGGGAGGATAAAAGACGAAGAGAGGTGCGGCAACATATGAGGTTAGAGTTTAGAGCTCAAGGTAAGCTAACCTTTTATATCTCACAAGGTACAAGATGCTGCGTTTCAACCAAAACGCTGCACTTCAATTAATGAACGCGGCTTTCACTTAAAACCAAGCAAACCCGACTCAAACCTTTTCCTCTTTATTAAAGCCGGCCGATCCAATCTATTAATCAGGGCACTGCATGGTTACATGGGTTGCATGAACCAAGGATTTAGGTTCAGTCTTCTTCAACCATTGGCATTGGAGCCATCTCCGAGCCATGTCAACACCTGGAATCCAACTAGATTGAGCGCATATTCAGTTTATAGCTAGATCTTCATCATTTACTTGTGATTTTCCCTTACAATAAATTTATCCGAAAGTAAAGGCATAAGAAAGTGTATAATTAATGCAAAGATAGAGTAACATAAATGACAGCTAGTAGAATGTCATAGCTTCATAGATCGGTATTGTCGTTGTTCCTACGGTTCGTAATCCTCATTTTAAAGCCACAACCGATTAATCAACAAGTAAATGTATTGTAAAGTGTATAATTAGTACAAATAGTCAACCAATATGGTTCTTAATCCCTCAAAGGCATGTACATATGTAATAATGGAAATTCTTGTATTAGATTCGGAGATAGTCATTAAACACAATAGATGAATGATAGAAGAGCATGACATAGAAGTTGACACAACCTTTTTTTTTTTTTTTTAGTCTTCCATTGATAAGGAAAAAAATTATTCAACTTGGTTAACAATTTTTTTTTATATTAAAAATTCATCTCCATAGTAGATTTGGCAAAAAGGGTGGCTATCTTAAGGGTTTTAAGGTGGTTGTTGCTACTAGCTAAGGGTTAAATCCTCCTAATTGTTTCCATAAATTTTAGCTTAGGTTCAGATGATTCAATCACAAAATGTGCGTCCAATGCCATCACAATGCTGAGAAAGTCCACTACACTATTCAATACAATGCAAAAATCTTATTTTTACTTTAAAGATAGGGTTTAGGCCCTATGAAAAATTAGGTTTAGCTCTCTAAGGTTGCTTAGCCATTTTTTTTTAATCTAGTTTTTATTTGAAAATTTTACCGCCATCTCTCACTAGAGAGCCGACGGTCTACCTGATCTCTCACCACCATCGGTACACTTGATATTGTTTTGAAATTAATGTATAAAAGGAGAAAATTTGTAAGTCATGTCTTGCTAATTTCTATTGTTCTGGATAGGGTTTGGAGAGCCCAACTCTACATTGAATATCTATAATAAAGATGATCATTACCCTTTAGAATGTATGTCTTGATTCACGTGTTATGATAGTTTATATTGTTCTATTGCAAGATGCGAGAGTTGCACATATACATGTCTTTACTTTATTTGTTTTTCAAAGTATTAATGCAAGATGCGAGAACTACGTGATTTATACTTTTCATGTCATATAAGATGTGATATGTAAGAGCATTGATCTTTAAGAGCTGAGTTAGGACCTAGCCGCCCCTGCGGGTGCATTTCGCCGCCCCAGCGGGTGTTCTGTATTTCCGCCTCTGCGGTTTCATGCGGTTGTAGCCGATTTTGTTTACCCTTTTGACTATGCTTTACCTTCTCTTCCCTTAAAACCTTTCCTTACCTTAGGATGAAGGGTTTCTTCATTCTTCATCTTTTCCAACTACCCTCACGTTCTTCTTTCCTCCTTTCTTTCCATTGATCTTGTTCTTGAGTTTTCCTTAAGTTTCAAGTGAATTGTGGTGTGCCTTTGATGATGTTGATGTTGTGTGTTGTTGCTGAGCTTGAGAGCCAGTTGAGTGGCGTTTTGTGATCATTTCCAACCTAGTTAGGCTACAACTGTGGTGAGTGTTCTCTTCTTCCTTCTTCTTTCCTTATTCCTTCCTTCTTTGCTTCCTTTCCCTCTCCCTTAGCTTAGGAGTGGATTCCCTAGGTATATATTGATGTTCATATGTGTATATATATGTATGTGTTGATTGTTGGATGCTGAAGACTTGAATTTGTCAAGTGAAAAGTTGAAGAGAAGTCGGGGATCACTTTCTGCACTGTCCCCCGCACCCGCGCCAGTGAGCCGCCGCCCTTGCGTGACTGTGTCACCACACCCGCGCCCCAGCGCCGCCGCCCCTGCGGCCACGGTCACCGCCCCTGCGTGGGAGTGTCTCCGCGCCTACGCTTGCCTTTGCTTCACCTCTGCGTCCCTCTTGTCACGCAGATGCGTCTTGTACAAGATCTACCTAGTGTAGTGTAGATCCTTTCCTTTCCTAGTATGAGCGGGTTAGTAGCATGCTAGGTATGTGTATGTGGATAGGATGAGGATGATTATGATGTCGATATGTGCCGGTTATGGCTTTGAGGTTTAGTAGATTATCGAGGTTTATAAGTTGGATACGATCCTTATGGATCCCTTGGGTCTAGGTGTGACCCCTTTGATTGATAGGAGATGTAATATCTCTTTATGCCTTGTTATTAGGCAGTGATGTCCTCCGGATTGGAGTTGATCGTGATTGAGAGTATTCCGAGGTTGAGGTAAGTCTGTAGGACTTACTTAGCTACCATCCTTATATCGGATGTATGCATGAGTGGTGTTTGTTATATGCTTGATAGCATGCGATGTTGATTACTACCGATCTATGGTTTAGTGACCGCCCATTGTAGGGCCATGACAACTTGTCCTTACATCCCGCTGGAGAGTTTGAGAGGTTCTCTGCGGATAGGCCAGATCTGGTACACGGGACGGGCACCTACCACTCCCATAGGGTATACGGGAAAGTTACCAGATTACCACTCTAGCTGGCAACAACCCCGAGAGGCGAGGATTATATATTCCTCGTGTCACATATATTCATATACATATCTATATATGATTTGAGTGTTGGACGTTATAAAGATAATTAACCGGGTAAATGTGTGACAACATGATTATGTGTTTATGATTCCCTGACTTGTGTTTGTGCTTATGTATTATCTTATATATGCATGGTTAGCTAACGGTTTTATACCGTGTTGTAGATGCTTTGCAGGTTAGGAGAACTGCAGAGTGATTCAGATGGGGTGATCCGCTGAGGGCTCCGTACACTAGGATTGTATGCGTGGGATATGGGTGATTTTATGATGTACGGATACATGTTTTCGTTGTACTCAGCGGTACTTTGTATACCTTTTGATATATATATATATATATATATATATATATATATATATATATATATATATATATATATATATATATATATATATATATATACGTTCCAGTTTGATGTTTTGGTTTTAATCTATTTGTGCCTTGTTGTAAGATCCAGTGAACTTGTTGTTAGGCTAGGGTCATGATTTATTGTGAGATCCTAACCCAGTAGCGCCCCGAATCCTACAGATTTGGGGTGCTACATGATATTTGTGCAAGATTGTTTCCTTCCTACTATGATAGTTATGTGATGTGAGTTTGGTAGAATCACATATTCCCGCAAGTATACGGTAATTGTCAATGTAATTACATGATGTTTTTATCAAGATCAAAATATGTATGTTTGACTACACTAAGAGCATGACCTTCATACGAGTATAACGAGTTGAGTATTTCATGTCTAAACTCGACTTGATGATAAACGAGTTAGAGTTTGAGTCTAGCTAATTTTGTTTTCCCTCTTTTCCGGAAAGCCTCCTACTCTGTAGTGTTATTTTGTGTTTCATTTCTTTGAGTAGTTTATATTTTAAATAAAAAAAAAACTCTCTTTAAAAAAAAACTAAGGGAGGTGTATTCAATTAAGATTTTATAGGAATTTTTTGGAGTTTAAAAGTCTATGGGTATTCAATATAGATTTTTAAAAGTCCATATAAATCTTTTGGTATTCAATTAGGATTTTAAATTTTCCTTAAAATTCGTATGGTATTAAAAAGTTTCTTGATTTTAAAAGAATCTATTATTTCATTGATTTTGTAGGATTTTTTTATTACTTATAAACCTTATAGAAGATTTCTCCCAACACATAAGATTTTCACGCCAAACTACAGCACTGAAGAACCCTAACGGCCAAATCAACGTTTTTGAGCGTTTTTTGAGTGCTTGGACTCGGTGCATCGTCGGAGGTTAGTTCTTTCTCGTGTTTTCCGTCATGTTGATTGTATGGACTTCGAGTGCTTGGGTTCGTCTTACTGATCTGTCATAAGAAACGTGTGAGTGTTCCTCTTAGTTTTTTCTTTTCATTTTGCGACTTATGCGGTTTCGGAAAAATCACGGTACCGTATGTACTATTTTTTTTGTTTATGCAGTCTCGGTATATATATATATATATATAATTAGATGATTAAAATATCTTATGTGTTCTGTAGTACAATTGCACTTTTCCATATGCTTTAATATATATTATATATACATATTGTTATATATGCTTTTGAAGTAAATGACATAAAGAATACGTGTATATATTATTATAATATGGGTTATCTTTTTGTATATTTGTAGTGTATATTTCGTCAACGGAGCCGTTTGGTTTTGGGTTGATTTTGAGTAACCTGCTTTTTGGTTTTGCGTAAACTTGTTTTATTATATGTATAATGGCGGTTTGTCTTATTGATCTGTCATTAGTATGAATCGTAAGGACGAACATTATATTTACGGGTGCCAGTCCTGATTCTTTTTCTCTCTTTCATTTTTTGTTCAACTCAGAGATGATTATAATAATTTGTCATATATTCTAAATTTTGTTGTCGCCGAGAATCGTTCCTTGTCTTTCTTGAATTTGAATTAAAAATTTTTGCCATGTATTAATCTGATAGAATCTGACAAAATATGTATTAACTCTATATACAATTAAGATATCCCACAGAATCAGCAAATTCTAAATTCAGTCAAAATCTTTAAAAGTCTAGATTGAATACACCCACCTAAAATAATGACAGCGGAGTTGGGTGACCCCATATCGATTTCACTGCAACGCAACTCTTACAAGTTAGATAACATTATGAAGCCTACTAAACACCAATTTGGCACCTGGAAAGAAAAAACTATCTTCGTCAAAGATCTGTTAAGCTTTATCCATTTCAATGATAATTGACAGTTAAGTATTTACTTACGTCAATTAGTTAGTCGTACTATTAGGGCTCGCCTTAATAATTTAAACCCTTTCTTCGTCTTCTTCGAAGTAAATACAATTTTCAAAATATGTACCAGCTACTTTTTCATGGCTATGGTAGATTTGCAGACTCTGGCGGCAACACCGATTCCCGGGTGGCTGAAGACGCTAAAGAACGAGGAGTTCCTTAAACCCTACTGCTCGGCTTATCTAAACAAGCATAAGATGCAGTTGATTTAACCCTATTGCTTGGAGTGCTTAGCTCATGGAAGGAAGACCGAGAAGAATTTCTTGTGCTTGCGCTGTTGCTTGCAGTTTGCCCTAAATGCAAAGGGCCCACAGATCTCACCGTCTTCTTTCTGGTACAAGTTCAGCTCGCTCATCTTTTTTATTTTTATGCCCTAAATACTTATCACTTAATTGTTTCACATTCTGTAGATTAAAAAGTGCCTTCACCGAGCTGTAGTTATTAACTTGAAGATTTTGAAGAGCTTTTAGATTGATCCTCAATCCAGGTGAGGTCTTTGAGTTCAACTTCTTTCATATACTGTATTTTTTTTAGTTGAGTTTTTGGACTTTTGTTTTGCTCAATTTTGTTTATATTTATAGACATAAAAAATCAACGGCGCAAGAGATGTCTTCAAGTCCCATTCGCATATTGTTTGCTCTCCTGCAAGGTTTCTTCGATATATGCTCTCCCTTATTGTTATTGATTATATTATTACCAAAAACAAAATCTTATTGAATATATTGCACAGCCATTCTCTCATCTGGGTCAAAATACAGTGCAGGTCACCTACTTCCGTTGAACAAAGGGTAGCACTTCCAGGAAAAGGAGAAAGAGTTTGACGCCTCACAGGTCACCACTTCGCTAAGTAGAACAAGAGATGTATAGTGTTTTTTAGGGTTCACTTCCGCTGTGTTGCTTCTGAACAATTGAGTATTGCTATATCTATTTATTTTTTAGGGTTCATTTCAGTTGTGATTGTTCTGAACAATTAAGTTTTTTATTATTGACATCTCTATTTACTTTTTAGGGTTCATTTCAGTTGCGCGTGATCGTGTGACGTACTATGCTATCATGTACTGTAATGATTATTAAATGTGCAGTGTATCCCTATTCGATATATAAGAATTTGCTCAATTCGTCAACTCTTTAAATAAAAATAAGTTGCAATTACAATTTTCGAGTACAATGCTAAAAGCTTTAGATTCACAAATTTTTAACAATATATACGTTCAATGTAATCCGTGATATAATATTTTATATGTCCAATGTATTTTTCTCGTCATTTATTCAGGTTATTTAATGACAAGTACAACGGATGTACGTAGATGTTAATATAACCATGATCTTAAACACATATTCAAGAGTACAATACATTATGATTTCAACAAGTTCGAACAGTTTATCTCTTCACAAATCTTTAATCATACAAAGTTATATGCTCTTATACATAAATAAATAAATAAATAAAACTTTCGTGTATTGTAGTGTCGTCTTATCACTTTGATGCATGTTTTGGTGGTGTTTCTAGTGGTTTGTCTAGGAGGGAACGTGGATTTGTGATTGTTTCCTGATGGCTATGTTGCGAGTCCAAATCTGAAGTGTCCTTGGTTCCTCCCCAAGCTTCGTGTATGTGTACTTCCTTTGACGATGGACATTATGCTCGTCACTTAACGCTGATTGGATCATCATACTTTCTCTTGAAGATATATTTGCTTTTGGAATTCCTTGATGTAATTTTGAGTATTTCCTTTTTCTTTTCTTATGGATCTTCACAATGGTTAATTAATCCGTCTGTCGATATTTTTCGGCTTTTTGATCCACTAAACGGCGTGCCATCTAGCGTTTGAAACCTCTTTCCCTTATAAAAAAAATTTCAATGGCAAGTACGGAAGAAAAATGAAAAAGTAAATTACTAAATTTATTGAAACCATGCGTCAAGGTGTCTCTTGCAATTTGGCCCATAAGGTGCACATGTTTCATATCATAGAAAAGTACTACACCGCTGCAATTGGAGTCGTATACACACGACTCCATTTTACAATCCGTCTGTGTCGAACTTTATACACACGACTCCACTTGATTAAGTTGTATATGCTAAAACGAGTTTCATTACAACTTGTGGAAATGTATCCACAAACACTTGTTCATTCTCACACTTGTTCATTCTCATTGATTGGGCAATTACTCTATTTTTATAGGAAGGAGGAACGATGTCTGCGCATCTAGACGCGCTATTAATATATGAAAATAAGGGCTAAGTAGTACGCAAGTGGTGATAACCCCTTACATCAGCATGCAGAAGAGACATAATACCCTCAGGCGGGTCAAGCAATACATGCACACCAACCGGAAAGTTCACAGCTAAATTAGCAATATCGATAATCAACAGCCCTATTAGCTTCACGATAAATATGAAGAAATTACATAGACCAATTTCTACTAAAAAGTCATGGCATCTAGCAACCGGAAAGTTCATAGGAAGGACCCCCGCGAGAGAGAAAAATCGGTGACGTGATGATATAGCAAACCGGTTTGTACAAATGGCATGCAATAGCATAGTACCCACCACGGGTAGGGGTAGAGATCGCCCACCTCTTCATCCCGCGACATCACCGATTGAGGCATCAAGATGTAGAGGTAGACCCCAAATTGCCAAAGGCCTAGAACGAGCGGCCTCACCTGCACCACCGATTGAGAAGCCAACGGCCGATTTTGAGGCCAACGTTGAGGCAATCATTGAGGCCAATGTTGAGGCCGATGATATAGAGAAAGTTGATGATAGTGCAACACCCTGGTGTAGTCCAGATCTCATAGAGCCTAGTCAGTATAGTCAAGTCGCGTCTCGATTAACATCACTAAGTTTAGGGCATATGTAGGAGAGGTAGTTGAGGCGTCCATGAGAGACCGAAGGGCTCCAGACCTGCCGACGCTAGTTAGATTTGCTGAGGTGTCATAGGGAGAGACCCCGATAAGGGCTAAAACTAAGATAGATGCAGAGAGTGCCCGATTCAAAGAGGGGCTACGGACACTGAGACTGGATGAGTGGTTGAAGACGTTTAACCATCAGAGAGTACTTACCTTCTACGGGAAGCTAGATTTAGAGTTGGAGCACTGGTTGGGTGATAGGTGATGGAATCACTATCAATTTAGGTAGTTTTTAGAGTTGTTTTTATGTTTTTGAGTCATATTATGTTACTAATGCCTTGATCCAGATAAAAGAGTCAAAATGAAGCAAAAGAAGGTATTAGCAACACTTAGGAGTTGAAGCAAAGAGACGAAGACAAGTTTCTGGTGCCTCACCGCCCCCGCGAAGAAGTGTCACCGCGCCTGCGGTGACACCCTTGACGAGCGCCGCAGCCAGCGGCCTCACCTGCGCCGAACGAAGCATGTCACCGCCCCGCGGTCGCCTCTAGACGCCCCTGCGGTGACAACCCTGGAGTCCATGACGAGCGCCGCGGCCAGCGCCTTCGCCCGCGGCCAAGAAGAGCATGTCACCGCCCCCACGGCCGCCTTTGGCCACCCCTGCAGTGACCCATCCTGAAGAAGCGAAGACGGCGCCCCAACGCCCTTGCCAACAGCCTTGTGAGGCCGAAGATCCAGTGTCACCGCCCCGCGGTGACTCTGGGCCGCGCCTGCGGATCTTCACCAAAAACGCCCGAAGTTAAAGTGTCAGACGTTTCAAAGAGCATTGAAGAACCCACCCCCGCAGGTGTGACGAGCCGCCCCTGCGGCCAAGAAGAAGATGGAACGTTTTTGCCTAAACCGCCCCTTGCGGCGCCCTTGCCCGCGGGTGCGGGTTAGCGTTAGAGGACTTTACTCGGCTGTTTTCGTCGGCTTTATGGCCTTAAGTATGGCTGTTTGCACAGACTTTAATCCATTCTTAATGGTGGCTGTTTGCACAACCTCTTTACTCCTTTTTAATGCATTTTGTAGTATAAATAGAGCCCTTGGCTATATCTATTTTCATCTCATTTTCCACACAAAAACCTCTATATTTCCTAGTGTCTTTTGTAATGAGTTTCTAAGCTCCCTTGGCTACATTGGGTTGATTGAAACTACATTACTATTTGGTTGTAAGTTCTTCTAATATAAGTTTAAGTTCATTATCCTTTGTGTTATTTTCCTTGATCTTTAACTTATGTTTGCATGTTTTTATTCCACTTAGATTGATCACCTTAAGTGTACTAATGCATGTAAAATGCTATGATTAATTGATTCCGGGTTCGGGTCCTTAATCTAGTAGCAAACCCATAGGTAAAAAATGGTTGCGATTATCTAAGGGAAAGGAAAATAACTATAAAGAAAGATTTAACGGGTTGTTTTATTCTTCTTTATATCTCTTTATCTTTATTAGAATGCTAACTTGTGGTTTAATCTTGTAGGTTTACGGATTAATAAACTAGTTAAGTTGTGTTAATGCCGGTTGGCTTAGCACATATCTACGATCGAGATGAGAACATTGGTGAACAACTTATAAAAAGAATCAATCAAGTAGTGTGTATGCTAAGGTCCAACCTAGTGTAGTTCTTTAAATCAACTTTTCACCAACTTTATAATTGTCTTTGTCTTGTTTTATTTCAATCCAAATCCCCCCCCCCCACATTTGTTACCAAATCAATATTTAGAATAATAAAAACTCGATAAAACTTCCTTGGGTTCGACCCTTACTTAATCACTATACATTGGTTAGTATTAAGTTCGGATTTAACTTGATAAGTTTATAATAACGACCTTAGGAAATATTCTTGTCATTGGGACACGTAGAGACTTCACTTAAGTCGCATGGTGCCCCGAGGATAGACAATTGGAGATGGTATAAGCATTATTCCGGAAGTAGGCCTAGTATTGGTAAAGGAGAGTCCGCGGTGTGACGAGTTTCAACCAGATGAGGGACCTGATTAGGGAGCACTTCTGCCCTTTAGCCTTGAGGAGGGAGCGACTGCAGTATTTCCTCGAGATTCGGTATGAGGATTGCCGATATCAGAGGCGATCCGGAGTTTTAGAGAGGAATGGTGTCCTTGCTTGGACCAGCTTCCCTTCTGGCATATCAGCTTGTGAATTTTTATTCTCATGGAGACTGAAAGAGGATACCCGATCCTACCTAGCTGGGTTCCGTTGTGAGTCTCTCTTGGACTACTACAGCATAGAGCTACTACATATGATAGAGACCGACCCAATCATCGGAGAGTTGTTTAGATAGGAGGGTCCGATAAGAGACAAAAGGTCGGACACTCCGGTTCAAGTGTCGGGTTTGCTGGTCAAAGTAGAATTCCGACCTACGGGAGAGTTGGTCTTCAACCGAGGACTCAGATGTCAGAGCAGGGACGTCAGTGGCACAATTGTGGCAATCATGGTCATCTCAGAGCACGGTGTTAGAAGTCGGTAGTTACCTATTTTGCCTATGGAAAGCTTGGGCATAAGGCTACTTTTTGTCGCCATGGAGGATTTCCACCAACACCGATATCCTTTCCTACTAGAGCTCAAGGTAGCGAATAGAGACCACCAGTTACTCACACCCCCGGATCTCAGCAGCAGCAGCAGCAGAAGGCACCGGGCTATTAGCCGCGGTATAGAGCCCCAAGGCACCCTCCACCGCATAAATATTTAGTACAGGGTTAGGGCCGTGGCTGAGGTCGTGGTGTGAGTACAACTGAGACTAGAGGGACCCAAGTTAGGAGTGTTTGAGCTAAGGAGTGCAAATCATCCAACTGCTCCTACGACTACTAGTACTATCTGGATTAAGGACGAACCCGTCTGAGTTTTATTTGATAAGGGTGCTACCCATTCTTTCATCTCGGATGCATGTGTAGATAAGTTGTCCTTCGGTACAGTAGCCGGAATACCTTTTGTAGTAGGATTATCATATGGGGTAAGGTTAGTGGTTCTTGAGAAATTCATAATTTCCCGATACACTTGGGAAATTAGGAATGGTTAGTACATTTCCTAGTGATGCGCTTAGTGCATGAGGACGTCATCCTACGGATGGACTGGATGGCCAGGTATGGAGTTGTATTGGATATAGGCAGGAGGACATTGATAGTTACTTCTATAGAGGGACAACTACAGGTTTTCCGAGGTTGGGACCTCGGGAAGGCAAGGACAATTATCAGTGCAGTCAGAGTAGCTAGATTGATCGAACAGGGTTATGAGGCCTTCTGATGCTACATGATGAAGAAGCAAAAGTGCCAGAGATTAGAGGACATCCCTGTGGTAGGCGAGTTCACGGAGGTGTTCCGGGATGACTTTCCCGGCCTACCTCCGTAGAGGAGCGTTGATTTTAGTATATACTTGGAGCCTAGCACGAGACCGATCTCGAAGGCTCCCTACCACATGACACCCATTGAGACGACATAGTTGAAGAAGTAGTTGGAGGAGCTAGCAGAAAAGGGTTCATCTGACCGAGTGTTTTCTCCTTGGGGGCCCCGGTATTGTTTGCGAGGAAGAAGGATGGATCTATGAGGCTTTTTATAGATTATCTAGAGCTGAACCGGGTGACGATCAAGACGTCTTTCCGGACAAGGCATTCCCAAGATGGATTTCCGGACAAGACATTCCCAAGATGGCTTTCCGGACACGATACGGCCATTACGAGTTCGTAGTGATGTCATTCGGGCTCATAAATGCACCGGCCGTGTTCATGAAGTTGAGGAATGGGATATTCATCGATTACCTGGACCAACTCATAGTGGTGTTCATTGATGACATCTTGATGTACTCATGGAGCAGAGAAGAGCATGTAGGACACCTGAGGACAGTGTCTCGAGTACTGTAGGTTAACGAGATATATGTTATGTTGTCCAAGTGCATGTTTTGGATGTTAGTATAACACCCCGAATCTGCGGGACTCGGGGCACTACTGGGCTAGAATCTCACAATGGATGATGACCCTAGCCTAACAACAAGTTCACTGGATCTTACAACAAGGCACAGATAGATTAAAACCAAAACATGAAATTGTAATACATACATCAAAAGGTTTACAAAACACCGCTGAGTACAAACAAAAACATGTATCCATACATAACAAAATCATCCCATATCCCACATAATCCTAGTGTATGGAAGCCCTCAGCGGATCACCCCATCTGGATCACTCTACAGTTCTCCTAACCTGCAAAGCATCTACAACACGGTATATAACCGTTAGCTAGCCATTCATATATAAGATAATGCATAAGCACAAACACAAGTCATGGAATCATAAACACATAATCATGCTGTCACACATTTACCCGGTTAATCATCTTTATAAAGTCCAAACTCAAATCGTATATATATATATATATATATATATATATATATATATATATATATATATATATATATATATATATATATATATATATATATATATATTTATATATATATATATGTATATGAACATATGTGACACGAGAAATATATAATCCTCGCCTCTGGTGCTATAGCCAACTAGAGTGGTATCGGCACACCTTCCCGTATACCCTAAGGGAGTGGTGAGTGTCCATGCCGTATACAAGGTCTGGTCTGACTACAAAGAACCTCCCAGACTCCACGGAGGGATAAAAAGGGGCAGGTTATCACGGCCACTACAATGGGTGGTCAATAAACCATAGGTCGGTAATAATCAACATCGCATGCTATCAAGCATATAACAAACACCACTCATGCTAACATCCAATATGAGGATGGTAGCTAAGTAAGTCCTACAGACTTACCTCAACCTCAACATATCCTCAACCACGATCAACTCCAATCCGGAGAATAGCACTGCCTAATAACAAGGCATAAAGAGATATCAAATCTCCTATCAATCAAAGGGGTCACACCTAGACCCAAGGGATCCATAAGGATCATATCCAACCTATAAGCCTCAACAACCTACTAAACCTCAAAGCCATAACCGGCTTATATCGGTATTATGATCATCATCATCCTATCCTCATACACACACCTAGCACCACTAACCCACTCATACTAGGAAAGGAAATGATCCATACCACTCTAGGTAGGTCCTCACAAGACGCACTTGCGTGACAGGAAGGACGCAGGGGCGAAGCACTGGGAGGCGCAGGGGCGGCGGCACTCCCACGCAGGGGCGGTGACACTGGTGACGCAGGGGCGGCGGCACTCCCACGCAGGGGCGGTTTGCAGTGCAGAAGATGATTCCCGCCTTCTCTTCGATTCTTCACTCAATTGTCTTCACTTTTTCATCATCCAACAACCATACACATACATATATATACATATAAACATCAATACATGCCTAGGATATCTAATACAAGATTCAACTTGTAGAATCCTAAGCTAAAAGAGAAGGAAAGGAAGAAAAGAAGGAAGGAAGAAAGAAAGAAAGAAAGAAGAAGAACTTACCACTACTATAGCCTAAACAGAAGAAGAGATCAACACTAACACACCTTAGCTGGCTTTCAAAGCACAACATCAACATCCCACATCATCATCATCCAAAACCCACACAAACTCTCTTGCAAACCAAGGAAGAAAACAAGAAGAAGATCAAAGGAGAAGGAAGGAGAAAAGAAGGACGTGAGGCAGATGGAGAATGAAGGAAACCCTTCATCTTGAAGCAAAGAAGATAGTTATAGGGAAGGAGAAGAGTAAAGCACGGCCAAGAGTCAATAATGCCGGCTACAGCCGCAGGAAACCGCAAGGGCTGACTCCTTGAGCCGCAGAGGCGGAACACAGAGGACCCGTAGGGGCGGCCCACTGGACATGCAGGGGCGGCTAGGTCCTGGCTCAGCACCTAAAGACTAAGACTCTTACAGTTAGAGGTGACTTTTTTGGGCCACGTAGTCACAGTTGACGGGATCAAGGTCGACCCGGCTAAGATTGAAAAAGTATCATCGTGGCAACCTTAGAGGCCAGGAATGTTAGGGAGATACGTAATTTTCCGGGGCTAACAGGTTATGACAAACAGTTCGTGGAAGGTTTCTCAATAATTGCCCGACCCCTGACTTGTCTACTGAGGAAGACCACCCGCTTTGTGTGGTTTGAGCCTAGTCAGAGGAGTTGAAGAGGAGGTTTGATAACATGGTTTATCGACCTAGTTTAGTCATGCATTTAGGTAGATTTTCCCTTTCCGCATTCATGTTTTAGCCTTAGTTTGTGCCATTTATGCGTGTTTAGTTCTACTTTGCAAGAATAGATTTCTACACACACTATTTGTGGCTTTGTAGGTGATTTGGTGCATTTTGGAGCTAAAACGACGTATTTAAGGATCAAGCCTCGAAGTGGATGCATTGGAGCAAACATACGTGCAAGGGAAGGGCTAGGAATCAAGCTAAAGGCATGAAGAACGATTAAGGAAGCATCTTGGGCGAGATCACAACCAGAATCATTCATCTCGGGCCGTGGTCCAAGTTTATGTTGTGCAATCTCGGTCGGCATCTCGGAAAAGATCCTCACAGTACAAACCGAGATTTTTCAGACGCTGAAGAAATTGAAGTCATATCCAAAATCTCATACCCGACCAGAACCAATGTCGACCGAGATCAGTGTAATCTCGTCCGAGATCAATGTAGTTTAGACCGAGATTTCTTCACTGGGCGTCATATTTTGTTTACGGGCTTTTTCCATTTCCGCCCAACGTCTTTTAGCAAGGGTTTGTGTATAAAAGGAGTCTTGTATTCATTCCAAAGTGTTCGATTTGGCTGGGAGTCGCCCAACAGTTACCCTAGAGGGGGGAGCCGTCTCCCACCCTGCCGTGTTCTTGAACCATTATTTTTCGGAGTTTTTAGTTAGTTTAGATTAAAGATCCGCACTTTCACATTCAGTTGTTGTTGGGAGACGTTGTTGGATTCAAGATTTAATAAAATTACAGGAATTCATTCATTCAAAGTTAAGTTCTTTCTTTCCCTTTCATGTTTCATTTGTCTTTCTTAGTTGTAGATTTTGATATGATTGTTATCGGCTAGAACTTTGTGGTTCCAAGGTAGATAAAGATTTGTTTATGCCTTGGACTATGATGGATTAGATTGCGCTTAGAATTGGTTTTGAATTGCTTAAAATCTTAATGGTTGGTTTGGACATTAATCTAGGTTAGAACCTTCTAAACTAGTAACCTGAGTTGGAATTGAGACTTACCCGGTGATATTCCTCTTGGATACATAAGTAGATTAACCATAGGTAATAAAGGTGAAACCTTTATTGTGTTGAATGTTCCTGATTACTTTCTAAGTTAGGTAATTCCTGAGACTTACCCGGTAAAGGGTTACTTGATCCTTAGTTAGATGATCCGTTTTGTAGTAAATTTTCACCCTTTTACCTTGAGACATACCCGGTAATAGGTAGTTAGGATTGGGACTCGATGATCTTGAGACTTACCCGGTAATAGATCATAGCGTAGAAACGTTCATCCCTGTTGCTTTTCTACCATATATCCTTATGAGTCGTCTTGAGTCCGTATGTCATGAACAATGATCTTGAACCCTTGAAATCCATTTTTCTTTTCTTTAATTTGATTATATTTTATGTTGCTTTGTTTTATAAAACTTTTTTCGATCGAAGGTGACATTCGATTGCGAACAACAAAAACCTTTTTCAAAACATTTGATTCTCTTTCCCTTATCTTTTCCAACCTTTTTCTTAGTCTAGATCTATATTATCCTTGATCACTATTATAGATTAATCCTCCCAGTATTTGTGTTCGACCTTGGAATACTATCCTACTTGGTACGATCCATACACTGTGGATTAGTTGCTATTTAGGGGAGTTATTTACGAGTTATAAATTTAAGACTTTCCCTCTCTTGTTTTGTCAACCTTTGAGTTTTTGTCACCTTTGACACGGATTCTAGGGGTGCAAAACCAATGAACAAGGTTGACCTCCGCTCCGATCCTAGCCCAACCGGAGGGCACTAAGGAGTTCATGGTATACAATATGCATCCAAGCTAGGCTTGGGATGTGTATTGATGAAGAGGGGCAAGGTCATAGCATATGCGTCTTGCCAACTTAAGACATATGAGGAGAATTATCCGACACATGATCTAGAGTTAGTTGCTGTGGTACATGCCTTGAAATATGCATTCACTCAGCGGGAGTTTATTAACCGGCAAAGGATAAATGACGGATATCTGTAGTGATGAAATTTAGGTGATAAGTGGATCGATATAGAGTTGGAGAAGTAGGATGAAATTTAGGTGTTAAGTAGATACATGGATAAATGATGGATATGTGTAGTGAAAATGGGTATAATGATAAATGATGGCCAGTGGACATTGATGGCGGTGATAATGACAAAGAGGCGTTGAATACCGGGGGACGAACTAGACTCCACTCTTCAGTCTTCTTAAAATTCTCTTGCCACGCGAACCCCCTTCACTCTCAATGCTACCTTTACGAATCCATTGTTGTCGTCACAACAAGCTCCGAGGACTTGAACCGGCACCAGTAACCACCTTCTTAAAACCTCCGTCGACCGAGACAAGTGAGCCCTCTATCGGTTCTCCTCACTTCTCCTTGAGTTCTCGGGAAAGTTTCCCCTCACCCCCCTCCTTCTTGTACACTCAAGCATTGCGAGGAAGATGGTCTAGTGTGCAGCTTGCACCGGAACTCTTCCCTTTCTCGTCTGTTTCGGAAGCGGCACTGGTGGGAGTAGCGCACCTTTCTTCCCTTTCTCGTCTTTCTACATTCGATTAGTCGACTTCAAGATTACAAGAGAACTCGAACCCGGAGGTTCGGGATTCTTGTAACCGGTTTCCTTTGCTACCCGGGAGACTCGAATCTGTGACAAAGTGTGTCTAGCTTTTCCGGAATTTTACATTCGATTAGTCGACATCGCGAACGACGCTAGGTACTCTAAATCTACCTTTTTCCGTCGGAAATTTTATATGTTGTAGATGATGGTAAGTAGTTGAGAGACTTGGTTCGATACTAAGGTAAAAATAAAATGAATTTTACGAGGCCACAAAGTTAGGGTCATTTTTAGTGTTTAAGGATGTTGGAATGTGACTAAAGTAAGAACGTGGATATATATGTGAAATAGTGGAATTATGCGGAATTGATAAATGGATAACTAGGCATATGAAACCGTACGATTAAGAAATAGATGGTTGTAGGGTACAAGATTTTGTATCCTTGAAGTTATTTAACTACTAGAATTCTTATAATCAAACGTTGTTCCGTCTTGACCAGGATTGTGAGGTCATCTACTTGCATATCAAGATTAGCGATACTAGGATCTCGGGTCACATAAGGTTAGTCCATTGGACTTACTTTGCTAACCTTGCTTAGGTTAAGGGTATGATTATGGTGGGGTGTGCATTGGTTGATTTAAATAAAACTTGATTAAGATGACTGCATTATCAATTTTAGACCCAGTGTATGTATAACGGGTCGTGACATCACTACCCAAAGTTGAACCGCGAATGGGAGGCTCCCCGTAACCAGTCCATTCAGAGTATATGGCGAGATGCATCGAACCAGTCCTGTTGGTATATGGGGACGGGGGCGAAGGTTTGAGGATCTTAGTGCCACACAATTAAGTTGAACAATAGATTGGAACCATGTAAATAAAGACAATATTCAGGACCTTGTATGAGCATGATGATGTGTTTACTCTTCCGCTTTTGTATGTGTATGTGCCTTAGTATACTTTCGATATTAGAATTGTTAGCTAACGGCTTATGCTGTGTTGTTAGGTCTTGCAGGTTAGGTGACTGCCGAGAAGTACGGAGCGAGGTGGTCAACCTTCTTTCTATATCAGTATTCGGGTTTGGGTTTTTCTTTCTATTAGTGATAAGACTCGATTATTTCTTTGGATTATGTCACTTACATGCATGGCTGATGAATACATTTCTTTATTTGACTATTTCTTTAGTTTAAAGACTTTATTCAATTTTATCCATTTGTGTATTGTTGTAAAAACTAGAAGGTTGTGGTCAAACTAAGCCCGTAACCCATTGTTAGGTCCTAATCCGTGATATCCCGAGTTCCGATAATTCGAGATTTTACGCCTGTCCCACATTAAATAGCATAGGATTATCCGAGACAAGTGGTTGAGGAGTAGCAACATCTCCCACGACCGTAGTAGTATCAACAACAAAATGAGCTACTTCCACAGACGGCAACACCACGTTCTCAACAACAACCTCCAAATAAGTTGGTGGGGCAATTTCCTCCCCCACATCCATATTAACATCAATATCCGGCGGCACAACCACTCCCATGGGACCGGAGGAGCATCCACCTCCATAGACCGAGCAAGAAATTACCAAAAGCAACCGAAAATAGAAAATCAACAAAGATTAGGTAAACCTAGACTTTTGTTTCTTTGCCAAAAGAGAGCGTTTCAAAAAACGGTTATTGCAAACAAAGATAACTCTCTAGGCAACTCATGCAATGGCCATATTGTTTGTACTACACGGTATATGTGCTAAGAGCTAAAGACTCGCAACTATTTTCAAGTCATCAAATATCCTCGATAATAAGGCATCCATGGTTCTTGACTCTAGACGTAGAGTTGAAGAAGTTCATCATAACTTGTGAACCATATTTCATGACCACCCTTGTGAGGCCCCTATTGATAACCTCTGTAATACGTACCTAGCTTAGCCGCTTCAGCCTCCGACCACCATATGGGCCATCTTCCTCTAAACCTTGTTATATATAAAATATATAGAAAATCATCGAATAAAACTGAATTTTCATTTTTATCGAAAGAAGCGCATAAACCCCTAAGTTGAATCTATATGGGGCCTTGTCTTAGGCCTAGCTTGAGTAGGCTATCTTTCACCTATGTTTTTTTTTTTTTTTTTTTTTTTTTGAACCAAAAGGTTACGTGTTAAGTAGAAAAAAGGGAATTACAAGTAGTGTATAGAGGAAAAATTTTACAGTGGAGAGGGATGTAAGAATGCAGTATAAAAGGGAGATAGGTAGGGGAGACTAGTTGTCAAAAGGAATGCCGAGAGTGGTCATCCAAAGTTTGCTGGTGGTATCCTGTTTCTTGCTGCAAACCATGGCATGAAGTTTGACGTTGGATATAATTTTAAGAGCAGTTACAGCAGTGGAGATTTGGATACCGTTGAAGGTGAGATCATTTCTTGCTTTCCATATATGGTAGATGTAGCTTGTAAAGGAGGCAGTGATGATGCGTGCTTTGAAAGTCTGATTGGTAGTGGACGAAGAAAGCCAATCAAGCCAACCATGGAGGGAGTTCATTCTTTGAGAAACTAGAAGCCAGGACATGATAGAGTCGAGAATAGTCTTTGAAGTAGGGCATATGAAGAAAATGTGGTCTTCAGTTTCCTCAGCATTATTACAGATAGGACAAAGGTTGTCATCAGCAATACCCCACGAATAGAGTTTGGATTTTGTCGGAATTTTTCCAAGACTTGCAAGCCAGAAGATGAAGCTACACCTTGGAGAATTGAGATTACCCCAGATTGTGGTGTTCCAGGGCACAAAAGGTCCTGTTGGGCATAAAGTAGTGTAGATGCCGTTGGCATGGTAGGTGTTGTTGGGTCCAGACATGACTTGCTTGAGGATGGATCGCCAAATCCAACTTTGGGAGGGAGAGGGTGGGATGGTCCAGATTGTGTGGTGGCGAAGGTGGTTGGACTTGACCCATTGGATCCAGAGGCTAGTGCTAGTATTAGTATCGAGTTCATGAATAAGTTTGGCTAGGCAAGTTTTGTTCCAAGAAAGTATCTCCTTGAGGCCAAGCCCTCCTTCACTACGTGGTCTACAAAGCTTATCCCAAGCAACAAGGTTCCGGCCAGATGAAGACTTGCCCGACCAAAGGAAGGATCTGAGAAGACTGCGGATTTTGGAAGCAACAGACATTGGAAATAAAAAGACATTATTCCAGTAGTTTTGGATACCGTAGAGCACAGATTGGGTCAGTTGAAGTCTTCCGGCATAGGAGAGGTGTTTTGTACTCCATGAGTTGATCCTGTTAGAAATTTTGAGGATGAGGGGGTTGTAGTCGGCAAGTTTAAGTCTGCAGGATCCGAGTGGCAGACCAAGGTATGTCATGGGGAGAGTTCCAATGCTGAAGCCAACAGAGGAAGCGATCTGGTGTTTTTCACCGGTGTTGATTCCGCCAAAGTAGATTGAAGACTTGTCCCAGTTCGTTTGGAGGCCTGATATTAGACCAAAGTCATCAAGAGCAGATTTAAGAATGAGAACAGAATCATGGTCTCCACGGGAAAAAAACAGAAGGTCATCCGCAAAGGTGAGGTGGATGATGAGGTCTTTTGAGCATTTTGGGTGATGATTGAAGTCAGGGTTTTGTGTTTTATCGTGGATAATGCGGGAGAGGTATTCCATGACAATGGAGAAGAGGTATGGTGAGAGAGGGAAACCTTGTCTAAGACCCCTTTCGCCCTTGAAAAATCCCTCATATAAACCGTTGATGTTTATTGAGTAGTAGACGGTTGAGATGCAGGAGTTTACCCATGAAATGAATGTGGCAGGGAAGGCAAGGCTGCGTAACAAGTTAAGGAGGAAGGAGTGATCGACATTATCAAATGCTTTGCGGATGTCGACTTTCATGGTGCATCTTGGGGAAATGGAGGAACGGGAGTATTGTTTGAGTAGTTCATGACTAAGCAAAGTGTTATGTCGTATGGGACGACCAGCAATGAAGGCACCTTGTTGTGGTCCAATGATGGTGGGAAGGATGGGTTTAAGTCTGTTGGCAATAATCTTGGCAATGATTTTGTAGAGGGTTGAGCAACAAGAAATGGGTCGGAAGTCATTGGTGGAGGTTGGATTGGTTGTTTTGGGGATGAGGGATATGGAGGAGTGATTGACTTGTCAGAGGAGTTTCCCAGTGGTGAAGAAATCTTTGATCGCACGACAGATCTCAGTGCCAGTGATATCCCAAGTCTGTTTGAAGAAGTAGGAATTGAAGCCGTCGGGACCTGGGGCCTTGTCGTTTCCTATGGAAAAGAGGGCTTTTTTTATTTCAGCGAAGGAGACTTCCCTGCATAGACTGTGTGCATCTGTATCTTTGATTGTAGGGCCATGCCTAATGTAGTCAGAGTTGAAGGTATCAGTACCGGTTGACGTTCCAAGCATCTTTGAAAAATGGTCAATGAAAGCTAAGGAGATATCTTTGTGAGAGGTGAGAGTTTCTCCATGGGGGCTGAGAATATGGTTGATTCTAGAATGGCCTCTTCTTTGCTTGATATGCCTGTAGAAATATGAACTACATTGGTCAGAGTATTTGATCCAGTCAAGCTTAGCAAGTTGGGAGGATAAAGTGCTTAGGTTAGTGAGGAGTTGGGCGAGCTTTTCCATGGCATTAGCTTCATTTCTTTGGAGATCAATATCAGTTGGGTTATCACGAAGTTGATTTTGGATGAGATCCAAGGTCTGTCTTTGTTCGGCTATGGAGATGGTGACTCTTTCAATGGTAGGGCTTTTGAAGCGTTTGAGATTGGGTTTGAGGCGTTTGAGCTTTGAGGTGATTATGAACATGTGATGTCCATGAACGGGGGTGTTCTAGATCTCTTTGACAGTGGGAAGAAATTTGTCGTGGAGACACCAAGAGTTGTTGAACCAAAAGGGTTTGTTTGGCTTGTGTGTTTAGTGTAGAAGTATGGAGGATAGAGGGTGAGTGGTCAGAGATGCCTACATTAGGGAACGAGGCAGTGGAATGAGGGAATGTTGTGGTCCAAGCGGGGTTATTGATGATTCTATCAAGCTTACACCAAGTGCGGGAACCGTCAGTGCGTTTGTTGTTCCAAGTGAAGTGGCAGCCTGAGTAAGCATGGTCGGAGAGGGAAGATTGAGAAAAGAAGTCTTCAAGTTCAGAGTCAATGTTAATTGGGTACCCATGGATCTCATTTAACTTTTCAGCAGGAGATCGAACAACGTTGAAGTCGCCCATTAGTGTCCAAGGTTCAGTAATGGTTGGGCTAAGGGCTAGGAGAGAATGCCAGAGGGCAGAGCGGGTATCATCTTCATTGGTGGCATAGATGAACGAGGTAACAAAGGAGAGGCCGTGATTTTTGTTCGACATGCGGACATGGATTAATTGATTGGTGATGGTGATTGGAGAGATGTTTATGGTAGAGGTGTTCCACCATAGTCAAATGCGGCAGTTATGGTGGTGATGGAGATTAGAGATTTGTTCCCAGTTTGGGAGAAGGTGGTTACTTAGTTAAAACCATACGTCTTACTCATATGGTTTTAACTAGAGCTTAAAGGTGAAGACTGCTCTCTCTTTCCGTTGCAGCTCAAATGGTCCCTTATGAAGTCTCTATTGGTCTTATTCTTATTGTGCGCCTTGTGAGTAATTAATAAAACATTAAACACCCAACTGGAAAGTTTCCTCATTAAAATAAAGAAAAATTAACCCAAAATAATAACAATTATTAACGTTGAACTGAAAATAATACCATCTTTAAGAATTAATGCAGGCGATACAAACTATCAACACATTTATCAAAAATTATATATTTTACTTTTTTGGGAATAAACCTCACTCCGGCGATGACGTGACAACCGTAATCTTACATATCATCATAATATTTGGATGAGGGGTATGATGTGAAATTTATTTTTTTAAAATAACTTAGAGTTATTCAATATGACAAAAATATTAATAATTAAAAAACAATTGATTTTAATTAAAAAAAATCAATTTTTTAATCAGGTTTATTTTCGTATTTTTTGATAAAATGAAACCTTTAATTTTTTTTAAAAAATTTATAAAAAATATTAGATTTAAAAAAAATAATCTTTAACTTAATCCCTAAAGATTTTTTTTTCCAATTATGTAAAAAATATATTTTATTAAAATTAGTTAAAATATATACTAAAAATAAAAATCCTAAAAAAGTTTTAAAAAATTCACAAGAAAACGATTTTTTTTTTTAAATAATAGTTTTTAAAAAACATTTTCAAAAAAAAAAAATTGTTTCATAATTTTTCTTTTTAATAAATTGTTTTACATTGAATTTTTTTACTAATTTATATAAACAAAAATATGTTCAAACTTTATTTTTAAATAAAAAATTTTAAAAATTTATTTAAAAAATATTTTAAAAATTATTGATTAAATATAAATTAAATTAAATTTTTTAAAAATTTTAACATATTAAATATTATTAAATTTAATTTAAAAAAATAATATTCACGTCACATAATTAATCCAATTTTTGGTGACATGTAAGTTTCCGGTTGATCCTTCATCGTCGGAGCGAGGATTTTTGCCGGATATTATGATGTATTATTTTTAGTGAGTACAATGATAGTTTGTATTAAACCTAATAGTTTTTAAAGTGATATTATTTTCGTTTTAATGTTTATAATTGGTGTTATTTTTTCTAAAATAAATTCAGTTTTGCCTTTTATTTACTAAATCCAATTACGATCGAAGGAAACCATACTTTTAAACGGCATACCACTAGCAAAATCAATAATAACGATATTTTTTTCAATTTCAATGAAAGTTACCCTATATATTATTACCTTAGCACATTTGTCCTTCAAACCTTCAACAGTAATTGAATTTTACTGTGCATGTTTTGGATTCTTACAGTAAAGGGCTCTCGTTGAAGTACACTGACAAATTTTGTTTTCAAGACCTCAATCGTCAACTGGTCCCCACCAATCCGTACACCCCTTTCAATGTTGATTATTACATTTAAAGTTGAAAAAAATAATAATAAATTGGTATCGACCCTAATAGTGTTCTATGTCAAGCTTGCTATGAAACCGAGAACCATCTTCGGTTCCATTGCTTCTTTACTAATCTCGTCCTGGACATCATCCTCACTATATCAATCATCCTATCAAATTCAATCCAGTTTTCGATCTTCTCACTCGAATTTCTACCCTTCTCGTGTGGTTCGATTATGGGAGTTTGTGTTCTCTTGTGGTGAATTTGTGAATTTCAAATCATTCTAAATTTCAAAATTATTTGTTATAATGGTGATTTGTCAATACATAGATAGAATTTATGTAATTCATTTCAAATCTTTCCTATTTTGAATTTTTCAAAATTAAAAATTCGGTTTTAAACAAATCCTATATATAAATGAACAAATCATTATTTTGACATTACTATTTTTAACATTTTTATTATATAGTCGTTTTCAATCACAAATGACCAAAATATGATACTTTTCAAAATATTTTTCTTAGCCGCGGGGACCTATATACGTAAGGGAAGGCACTGTGCCATGTTCATTTTTTGAGGATTCATGGGTACTTATCTATGAACAACATAATGACTACAGAAAACATTTTGATAAGTATACTACATAGGTCCCCGCATCTGGGAACATAGTTTGGTCCCCGCACCTGCGAACATAGTTTGGTCCCCGCATTTGCCATCGAATATACACAAAAACTCATACCTGCAAGTTTGTATGCTCTTAAGATCATGCACGTACTCATATTTATGTTAGCTCTCAATTGCGTATCGTCCTTCCTAAATTCTTAACCAATTCAACTGCAATTTTTACTTGGTCACGATGTAGTTGCTTCAATTTAGTTAACGATGCGCAACGTTAAGGGAAAAAAAATCCAAATATATCGATCATTTGTTCAAAAAAGTTTTGTTATAGTTGCACAGATGTGTGTGTCACGGTCAAGGTGAAGTGGTAACATGATCTTTTACGGAATCAAATGTGTTGATTTCAGTATGTGGTGCGCACTGAATTCGCTATCGTTTTGGTTCGTCCCCGTCTCATATATACCACCCACATTCAAGAGAGACTTGTCTATCTTCGCCTTGATTCTGACTCCTCACATCAGTACTACAAGATCGCGTGCCTTCTCAAGGTGGTTGGAGATACACCGATCAAGACAGCTCTCTCCAAGTTCATGCACTGTCTTCCATCATACTACGTGGACCAAATGCAAGGTGAGTTATAGGTACTCAGGCCTTCCATCAAGCCCAACCCAAGGATAGGGCGACATGGGCGATGGCCCAAGGCCCAATCTATAAAGAGGCCCAATCATAAATTTTATATTTATTTGGGGTAAATTAAATTTTAGATAAAAATAAAGAACCAAAACTATGATAACTAAAAATAAATAGAAGGCCCACAAATAAACAATTTGCCTAATTGATATACAATTTGCCCAATCTATAAAGAGGCCCAATTATAGATTTTATATTATTTATATCTTCTAAAAAAAATTAATTTCAATTGATATCATGAATTCTCATTTTATTTATTTAGGGTTTAAATATTTTATCAACCACCTCAATAATTTTATCTTGTTTCTGTAAAAACATTATTCTTCTATGCTCCTTTTTTTTATACTAGGCGTGCGTGCTGTCATGTGCCCTAAATGTGCGTGATATGTTCGAAGCAAACCTGCAAAGTCGTTTTGTAGATGGTAAATTGGTATGAACATCTCATTAATTCATTTTTAACTCATTACAAATAATGTACCACAAACATTGCTTTTGTTGGAGATAAAAATCAAATGTTACTTTCTTATATATTTTTTTTAGTGAATGAGTCAGAGGTCTTCTACATATTTGAATTCACTTTTAATAAATGTAAAATGGGCTAGTTGATATTCATTTGAATATAATATGACTCTTAAATTGCAAGAAAAGGTTCGTTATACTCTCTTAGAAGTATACACTACTTTTTTCAATATAAAACCATGGATTATTTTATTTGAACCCGGAAAATAAAACTATAAAATTTTCACTTTATTTAGAAAAATATAACAACGGACTCAAATGATATACTAACATTATTAATAATTTAACTTTTTATGGTTTTTTTTTTCCAAAAGCTTTCCCAATTCGACATAAGAAAGTTTTAATCTTGTTTTATAAATTATTTTTTTTGAAGAATCTTGGTTTATAAGATAGGCTAATGTTAAAGTTTGTCCTCTAATCTATTTCATGAAAAATTAAGAGGTAATAGACTTGGTATACAGTGTAAGTGTCCTACAAATAACAATTCCAACCAGATGATGATTCATCAAACCTGACAATAATCAAATAATGAACAATTCTATCTACTAATATTAGACTTTAATTAGAGAAAAAGATTTAGAGAAATAAAAAAATATTTATATTAAAAAAACAAAAACAAAATATATGGTGGATCAGTAATTATCACAAGTCCCTCAATATATAAACTTAATCCACTTTGAATGTTGATCTATATCAATACTCCGAATGGTAGCGTGTATTTGGTTTCACTGTATGACAAATATATGTAAATACGATGAATTAGTGTAAGTAAAATAAACGAACGAATTTTATTTAAGTTAATATATTAATTGCCACTAACCTTTCGATTGTTTAGTATCAAATCTTCCATTTCACCCGGATGTTTATAGTCAATTCATCTTAGTGTATGTGGATGATTCATTCTCTAGAAAAACAATAATAATAAATAGAACATAATTAGGGTATTTTTAGACAGGGATTGATGGAGGTTATTTTAGATTAAATTTGAGAGATTAATTTTGTGGAGGTGTTTGGTTGAAGATGGAGATTATAGAGGAGATTATAAAAGAGGTTAAAGGAGATTAAAAATAGGGAAAAAATAACCTCATACCACCAAGGTTAAAGGAGATTAATCTCCCTTCATCAATCACGATTCAATTCATGTCCCTGCTGGAAAAACAAAACACGACACATACATGAGAAGTCAGTCGACATTCTTTCTTATCACCACTACGGTTGTGCATCCGGCCCGGTCCGAAATTTTCAAAAACCCGGACCGGGGACTAGACTGGGGTCTATTTTGGTCCTTTACGTACGGTCCGGTCTATTCCGGTCCGTGTTTTTCTGGTCTATTTTAGTCCGGATCGGATTCGGACCATAGAATAAAATATTTAAAAAAATTACAATAATTAAAAATATAATTTAAAAATATATATTTTTTGAAATATGTACACTATTTTTTTAATATATAAGATAAATTTATATAAAAAAAAGGATCGGGGATCGGGTTTTTTTGGTCTGACCTGGTCTTTTACTCTAGTCCGACACATTCTTTTAATATATAAAAATATATTTACCCTAGTCTGACCCGATCTTTTTCGATCTGGAGTGGGACCATAATTTCCAAAAACCATGGATGGGAGACGGACCGGTTTTCGGTCCGGGTCAGTTTTGCACAGCTTACTCACCACCATGAGTTCTCCAACGAACCAAGAGAATAGAGGAGAGCGGCGGGGGAAATTGGTTCCGACGAGGCCACCGGCGACGAGGAGAACGAATTGGGATGTTGAAGACGAGAATGAAGGTTGAAGATTGATCAATTTGTCGAAGGTATATGCAGAAGGCCGGGTAGGAACAACTCGACTTAGAACCATGTAAAGACATCAAAGGAGCTTGCAAAAAAAAAGAGGTTAAAATAAAGATAAATTTGTAAAACTATATTAATTAAATTCATTAAAAATCTCCTACCAAACAACCTAATATAGATTATTTTAAATCAAATAATCCCTAATAAATCCCATATAAAATTTAATCCCTTTTAATTCTCATCTAGATTAATCTTCAATATAACCTCCATTTCCAACCAAAGACACCCTTAGACTAATTAGTTGATAAAAATAACAGTGGGAAAGTGGGAAGGTGATGACCACAAACATTATAGATACTCTAACTAAAACAGTGAAACATCAGAAATGAACATGCAATTCCATCAAAATAGTAAAATAAAACGTACCACTTCAAATCTGATTGAGCCATCGGCTGAAGAGGTTAGCAAGATCGAATGAACTTTGATGTATAATGACATCTCTTGAAACTCCTTACTTTTCTAATAGGGGGCCTTGACTCGTCAGATAGCGGCATGAACAAACGGTATGTATATATATACACCGAAGATAGATAAAGATTGTTGGGTACAACTCAAAATCGAATCAAGAAGATTTATTGGATCGAGATTCTGTTACGTGAAATCTTTGTTGAGTACAAAGATTATCCGGGAAGTTTAGAATTATTCAAAAAGATATTTTTTAAGTTAAATTTTGTTACGTGAAACAATAAAATCAAATCAATAATTTAAAATTTTAACTTAAAATTTGTTTAGTAAAAATATTTATTGGCTTAATTAGTTATTTAGGAAAAAAAGTTTTAACGTCCCAAAAAATTCTGAGGCCGCCACGTCACCTCCTATATACAACAAAGCCCTTAAAAGAAACAAACAACAAACTAGTGTATTATCCGTGTCTTGCACGAAATTTTGATAAAAATATTATTTGTTATTATATTATTTTAAGAGATTATATAAAAATTATTTTTTTGTCATTAGACAGAGTAGATAATAAGCAATAAATATTTGTACACTTTACATATATATTATATAATACATTTATAAAATATCTAACCGTATAATAATTCATATATTGATTTTTCTCCCCCTTATTATAGTGATTCGTATTTTTCTGCGTGACACGTGACAAGGAATACTACTAAAATTTAGTTGTTAAAAGTGGATTTAATTAAGATTTTAATTGAGATGGATTTAATTAAAATTTGATTTTAATATTTTGTTAAATAATTTTGTAATGAATAAACTTAATTAATATTTTGGTGGACTGTGGTTAAATTCTAAAATGACACGTGGCAGTGAGCATTTTTCTGCGTGACGGGTGGCAAGGAGTGCTACTCCTATAATATATATATAAGATCTTATTTCTTTCTTGTATTTATGTGAAGAAATAATTCTCTATTTATGGAGAATTTTTTTGAATTTGTCGGCGATAGTTAAATTCATTTTACAGTTAGGAAATTAGTTAGCAATAGTTAGGAAGTAGTTGTTAACTGATCTAGTCCACCCTGAAAAAGATCCCATTGATCTATTAAATAGATCAACTTTAAATCTCAACCATAAATTTAATAAATCCGTTTACTCCCTTTAATTTTAGATTTTCAAAAATATCAATAAGTCTTATTAATAGACTTTCACCAACAATCCCACTAAGTGTATAATTCAGACTTTTGCTGATAATGGCATACTTAATGAAAGTGTTTTTCAAATTAAACTTCCAATTAGTACAACTCTACCAAAGTGCTAACATAGTCGATGGTGGTCAAGTCCTTAAACCATCTTTCTTTTATCAACACCGGATAGAGCATACATACAACATTTTCCAACTTCTCCACTTAGTTTTAAACTTGCTATTAAGCCTCGAGTTCGCCCTATATTTATAGAATACTTACAAGATAATTGGTTTTGTTTAAGAGTAACTCAACTCTTATGTTATCTATATAGGTAAGATCCTTTATAACCATTAAAATGCTATACATTTTCCAGAATCTTATTAAGAGTATATACACTCAACCTCCTTTTCTGTACTTACTATTAAGCTCTTAAATATGATGTAATCATGTCACTTATCATCAACTTGTTATTACCCTTTAAACATTGTAACTAGAATCTCTAGAAAGAAGTTGGGTTCTTGTCGTGGTGACTTAGAACTTCAATCCCATTGTAGCTAAGGTATTCCTTACCACTTCTCTCGAGAGTGCCTTTATAAAAGGATCAACAAAATTCTCACAAGATTTGACATAAGTAATGGTGATAACTCCTTCTTCAATCAGTTGTCTTACATAAGCATGTCTCAAGCATATATGTCTAGATTTTCCATTATAAATTTTATTATATGCTCTAGACATTGTAGCAACACTATCACAAAATGGAAAAATGGTTGGCATCGTTTGTGGCCACAACTTTATATCCAATAGAAAATTTCTCAGCCATTCCACTTCTTTTCCTACTACACCAAGCGCTACAAACTCAACTTCCATTTTGGAATAAGTTATTCATATTTGCTTCTTTGAAGCCTATGAAACAACCCCTTCTACTACTATAAAAACCCATCCACTAGTTGACTTAATTTCATATGCACTAGATATCCAACTAGCATTAGTACAACCTTCCAAAACTACAAAAAATTCACCGTAGGATAACTTCAGATTTATTCTCCTCTTTAAATAACTTAGAACTCGAGTAATTCTCTTCCAATGCTCGATTTCAGGGTTGCTAGTATACCTAAACATGTCTTACAAACTGCAAATGAAATATCAGGTCTTGTACAATGGAGTGCATACATTAAACTCTCAACTGCACTTGCATAATTAGTTTGAGAAAATGTATTTGCCTTCATTCCTAAATAATTTATATGAAGGATCATAAAGAGTATTAGCTTCATTAATCATAAGATGTTTAAACTTTTCTAACATCTTATTAATATAATGAGACTGAGTTAAGGCAAACTCCCCACTATTTTGAGTATGTTAATACCTAGAATAGTGTCTACTTCCCCCGAGTATTTTATCTTGAATTGTGACTTTAAATAATCTTTTGTCTCATTTACTCCATTCATGTTATCACTCAATATTAACATGTCATCTACGTAAAGATAGATTATTACGCTGTAATTTTCAGCAAACTTTATGTAAACACATTTGTCCGCTCCATTGTGTTTAAAACCATATGACATGATGGCAGAATTAAATTTCCCGTGCCACTGTTTTGGAGACTATTTTAATCCATATAAGGATTTCACTAGTTTACACACTTTCTTTTCATTTTCAGGAATTATAAATTCCTCTAGTTGTTGAATCAACCAAAATTTATCAACAGAAAATCAATTTATCTGATTCTAATAGAAGTTTTATACAAGCCTTACATAGAATACTAGCATAAACAAGATTTTTCCTAATCTCATGAACATGTAGAACATTTGTCAACTTCACTCTTTTTCCAAAACTGAACTGAATGTAGATGTCTCTCATTCCTATCTCCTTAGACACATTATTGTTGCCCATTAGGACACCATCATCCTTTTCGGAAACTGTGTAGTTTGTAAATTGGGAGAGATCATTACATACATGTACTTTCGCACTAGAATCATACCACCAGTCCTTGGTGGTGATTGTTCCAACCATGTTTAATTAAGTGACCATGTCAATCTGCAAGTCAGAAATCATTGTAACAATTTTAGGAACATCTCTATCAGTCATGTTGCTTTGTTTGTTTCCACTTTCCTATTGCTTTTTCCTTCCATAATTTGCACTCTCTTTTGAAGTGGCTTGATTTGTGACAAAAGTGGCATTTGGGTCTATTATCATTTCCCTCCTCTCTTGTTGTTGTTTCCTTCATAGAACTTTTTTCTTTTGTTTCCTGCATTCTTTTCAGAATACTCACCAACAACATTATTTACCTTTGAGTCGGTTTGTTGTATTGCTTTCTGGTTTCTTCCTCTATCCTTAAATGATTCTGAATTTGCTTTAAAGATAGTGCATCAATGGTATGAAAAAGTTTTTTTTTATATAGTTATTCCAAGAGGAAGATAATTTTGCAATAATAGCTCCTACTTGTAATGGTTCAGAAATGTCTATTTTCGATTCTTAAGCCGAATATGCTCTACAAGTCATTAACTTGATCCATGACAGACATATCAATTTTCATAGAGAATCTTCGTACTAAGAAACTTATCTGCTCCTTGTTTCTCATTGTTGTATCTTGTTTTCAGTGTGTCCCATATCTCCTGGGGTGATTTGATAGTAGTAAACAGATTGTATAACTTGTCAGATAGTCAGTTTATGCCTCTACAAAGAACTTCATCTTCTTCTCTCTTTTTTTTCCGATCCTTGATTTCCTAGCTTTCTTCTGTTGGAACATTGTAAACATCCGGTTCATCTTCCAACACATAGGAAATCTTCAAGGCTATTAGCAAGAGCATCATCTGGTCCTTCTAGTGGTTGTAACTTATTCCATCAAATCTGACATGCTTGCCCATCTCGGACACCTTTTATGTACCGTTTGACCTTTTTTTTTCCAGATTATTTACATCGCGTTCTCATCCTTAAGGGTGCCCTTAGGATGAATTATGACCAGAATGTAGTCCTCAATAATTCCTTTCCTTCTTACAAAAATAAAATAAAATAATGTGTTTCTTTTAGTAATTAATGTATATTTTAATTCTCAAAAAGTTATACTATATTGTATGGATATAAATTTCATTTCAAATATCTAGATAAATTGAACTTAATTTGGATTATTATATATCATGGAGTTCTAAATTAATTTATATGATCCGTACTTTATTTTGATTAGTTTGTGAAATTATATGAAATTTGTATCTAAACAATATTCATCCATATATATAAAATAAATTAAAGTTAAAAAATCAAATAAAATATATATAAATTAACTAAAACATCAAAAATATACCGAATTAAAATATGTCGTTACAAAATCATTTAAATTTCCAAATTTGCATGTGAAACCTACTATTTTCACGTCGTTTACAATTAAATTTATACAACCACATAATGTAATTAAGTTTTTATCACTTATATTTTAAATGAAATAGAGCATGACGTTTTTAAATGCAATAATTTTTTTTGAGTGATGTTATTGGGATAAAAAAATTTTACAAACGAAACGGAGGAACGGATTTCGCTTCCGCCCCAAGCTGGGGAGGAAGCGGATTTAGAATCCTCCACAAGTTGGGGCGGATTCTGAATCCGTTTCGGCCCAAACTTACGGCAGATTATGAATCCGTTTCGGCCCCAAGTTGGAGCGGAAACGGAATCCGTTCCCTCGTTTCGTTGGTAATTTTCCTCTGCCCGAATAGTAACTATGTTTTTTCTTACATAATTGTACCATGATTCATATACTTACTAGCCTTTTGTCGAGTGTGAGTTTTAAGGCCAAATTCAATCATGCATCAATCATCCCTTTAATACATTTCTAGCCCTTCGGAACATATACCAAAAGATACATAAAATACAAACCACATAACATAATTAACTTTTATCACTTATATTTTAAATGAAATAGAGCATGGCGTTTTTAAATGGAACAATTTTTAATCGTGGTTTTTAAACGTACCGGTAAAAATTGCTATTTAACACCGTAACTACGCACTTCGCGTGCGTAGTTGAAAACTCACTCAACTACGCACTTGGGGTGCGTAGTAGTAGTTAATATTAAAATAATTTTTTTTATTTGCTTACTTCTACTACGCACGCCAAGTGCGTAATTCAACTTTTTCAATTATTTTTATTTTTTCTCAGATTCCAACTACGAACCCATATGCTTAGGTGGAAACTAGTCAACTACGCACGGGAAGTGCGTAGTTACGGTGACAAATAGTGATTTTTACCGGTACGTCTAATAATTCCCTTTTTAATACATAAGGAGCAACTATTCAAGCTTGGTCAATCAACATAGATTTCACTATTCTAGGCCGTAACCTTAGCCAAGTGGCTGCCAACTAAAAAAAAAAGGTTGTATCACATGAAGATTGGGATTCGTTTTTCGCTCACATGTCATGAATGAAATGATTTTCACGCTTCCGTGTATTGATTGGACTAATAAAGAGTACGCCTGTTAACGGTTCGAGAACCGGAAAATTTTGAAGGAACCGGAACCGGAACCGTTTAAGGTAAACGGTCCGGTTCCGATAATTTTTTGACCGGAACCGTTTGAAACCGGACCAGTTAAGGAACCGGAACCGGTTAAGGAATTTTTTATGGAACCGAACCGGAACCGTTTAACAAAGTATCGAACCGTTTGGAACAGGAACCGTTTGGAACTGTTTGAACCGGAACCGTTTGGAACCGTTTGAACCGGAACCGGAACCAGGAAGAAGCAATGTACAACACCTAAAATGTAAAATGAAACGAGCTGAATCGTTTGGAACGTGCCTAAATTGATCCGTTTGGAACGTACCTGTCCTAATTTCTAAGTTTCTAATATTCAATTGAAAAAAAATCCCAATATAAATTACAAAATACAAACCAATAAGAGATGAAAAGAAGAACATAGTCTCAAATTGCAAGCTGAAATCTGAATTACAAACCAACAAAATGAACAAAGTGTTATAGTCTCATCAAAAACCAAAAGTACGAAGTAGAAATTCTGAAAAATAAGCTTGCAATTTAGGATTCCAAATTGGAAAATTCCAATACTCTAAATGTCTTCAACCTACAATAACGAATAAAGTTACAATAAAAAGAATCATAAGTGCATAATAAATACTACATAAATACATACCAAATAGAAAATAATCAAAAGAAGTCATATTTTTAGTTATATACCTTTCAAATGCCTCTTTAGTTTTTTTTTTCTTTTCTGTCTTTTGTTCCTAGTCTTGGACTCCTAGATGACTATTGCACGGGCCGAAACTGAAGCATCTGAACTTTTTGTTTTCACACTTGCTATGGATGGATTGGATGCAGAATCATCAACAACATTATCATTGTTGTTAAGTACTCCCTTCATATGTTCTACACCAAAAAAAAATCAAGAGAAAATCTAAAATAAAGTAATAAACAAGTACATATTTGAAAGAAAAACGATTTATAATATTTGTAGTTTTGTACCTTCTTCAAGGACTTCATAAGTCTCCATTTTTCCTGGTTCTGGAACGTATTGCAATCCCATAATTGCATCAAATTTCAACTAATTTTGAAGGCAAATCAACTTCTCAACAGTCTTAGGCAACAAAGATGATCTATATGGATCAATCACCCTTTTACCACTACTGAAAGTCGACTCACTTGCAACTGTAGACACTTGTACGGCAAGTACATCTCTTGCAAGTGATTGCAAGTTCAAATATTTATCACCATTGACCTTCCACCAATCCAAGATCAACCAATCCACCTCTACACCCGACTTTTTAACAACTTTCTCGATAGGGTCCAACAAATATCTATCAACTTCATGTCCCACAACAACTTCCTCATTCTGTTCAATCTCCCCATCCTAATCTTCTTCCATAGCAACCCTTCTCCCACTAACGGGTTTGGTTATTGTTTCAACATTATCACTCACACTCTTCTTTTTTCCTCTAGATCCTCCACTCTCAGACTTAGCTCCATACAAGTCACATAACTCAACCAAAAGTTGTCTCACTTCATCAGATTTCTTCTTTATCTCAGAAGTAGACAAACTCAGTTGTGCTTTACATACTCTTTCAAAGTACTTTAGCTTGTACCTAGGATCCAAAACCACAAGCAACAAGAAAAATAGAGTTCATGTTGTCCAACTTACAAAAATACTTGTTGTACTTAACCTTCATTTTAGTGGCCATCTCATATAAAACCTTGTCTGCTTCACTTGAATCAGGCCCTAATCCAACTGAACAAAGATCTTCTAGCTCGGTTTTAATGGTAACAATATCTTGGAAGGCCTTGTGAGATGTTGGTTTAAGGGATGCACTAGTATGCACAGTAGCTTCATAAAACACTTTCAATAACTTAACAAATACAACTGCATTGTCCCAATCTTCAACCGTGGGCGGTCCAAATCTCTTCACTCTCCTAGAAGTAAGCACAACACTCTCACTCGATATAAACAACTCATCTTCGCCATCATGTTCTTCCTCATCAAAATATCGTGTAAACCGCATATCATCATAATACAATATGTCAAAAGCTTCTATCTATCCCAATGTAAGAGCCTTAGTCTTTAGGAGCCGAGCTAGGATGTAGCCGCCCCCGCGGGTCCGTGGTGACGCCCCTGCGGCTCGTCCAGTGATCCGCCCCTGCGGTTTCTTGCGGCTGCAACCGACTTTGTTGACTCTTGATCAGTGCTTTATTCTCTTTCCTTACTTCCTTCTTAGCATTTCCCTTGGCTTGCTGAGCAACGGTTCTTCATTTCCCAGCTTTCTCACGTCCTTTTTGCCTTCTTCTTTCTCCTTGATCTTGTGCTTGGATTCTTCTTGGTTTGGAAGAGGATTTGTGTGGCTTTGGTGGATGTTGATGTTGTGTTTTATGGATGAGCTTGGGAGCCAGCTGAGAGTGTGGTTTTGATCCTTCCTTGCTGCCTAGGACCACAACAGTGGTAAGCTTCTTCGTTCTCCTTTCTTCTTCTTTGATTCCATTCCATCTTCCTTAGCTTAGGATTAGATGTTCTAGGTGTGTATTGATGTTAGAATGTGTATGTATATGTATGTGTTTGGCTATGGAATGAAGAAGACGTGATTTGATCACGTGAAGAGTGGAAGAGAAGTCGGGAGGTTACGTTCTGCAGCGTCGCCGCCCCTGCGCCTCAACGTCGCCGCCCCCGCGGGACCTTGTCACCGCACCCGCACCCGGAAGTCACCGCCCCTGCGGCCACGGTCACAGCGGCCGCGGCTGCGCCTGTTGTCTTTCCGCCCCTGCGTGTTTCCGTTCCGCAGGTGCGTCTTGTACATGATCTACTTAGAGTAGTATTGATCCTTTCCTTTCCTAGTATGAGCGGGTTAGTAGCATGCTAGGTATGTGTATGAGGATAGAATGATGATGATTATGATAGTGATATATGCCGGTTATGGCTTTGAGGTTTAGTTGATTATCGAGGTTATAAGTTGGATATGATCCTTATGGATCCCTTGGGTCTAGGTGTGACCCCTTTGAATGATAGGAGATTTGATATCTCGTTATGCCTTGTTTTTAGGCAGTGTTGTCCTCCAGTTTGGAGTTGATCGTGTTTGAGACTACTTCGAGGTTGAGGTAAGTCCATAGGACTTACTTAGCTACCATCCTTATATTGGATGTATGCATGAGTGGTGTGTGGTATATGCTTGATAGCATGTGTTGTTGATTATTACCGACCTATGGTATATTGATTGCCCATTGTAGGGTCGTGATAACTTTTCCTTTCATCCCACTGGGAGTCTGGGAGGTTCTCTGTAGGCAGGCCAAATTTGGTAAACGGTTCGGGCACTCTCCATTCCCATAGGGTACACGGGGAGGTGTTCCTGGCACCACTCCAGCTGGCTATTGGACCCAGAGGCGAGGATTATATATTCCTCGTGTCACATATATTCATATTCATATATATACGATTTGAGTGTTGGACGTTATAAAGATAATTAACCGGGTAAATGTGTTACAACATGATTCTATGTTTATGATTTCCTGAAGTGTTATTGTGCTTATGCTTTATCTGTATATATGTATGGTTAGCTAACGGTTTTATACCGTGTTGTAGATCCTTTGCAGGTTAGGAAAGCTGCAGAGTGATCCAGAGAGGTGATCCGTTGAGGGCTCCGTACACTAGGTTGTGAGGGTTATGGGTATTTTGTATGTACAATTATATGTTTTGGTTTGTACTCAGCGGTTCTTCTGTAAACCTTTTGATATATATATATATATATATATATATATATATATATATATATATATATATATATATATATATACAGTTTGATGTTTTGGTTTTAATCTATCTGTGCCTTGTGGTAAGATCCAGTGAACTTGTTGTCAGGCTAGGGTCAGGATCCATTGTGAGATCCTAGCCCAGTAGCGCCTCGAGTCCTACGAATTCGGGGTGTTACATCCAAAGGTCCATCCAACATCAGAAAGGTGGAGTTCCACCTTGTTGGAACATCCAAGACACAAACCTTCCTACAATCAATTTTCTCCTTCTTCACGCACTTTCTGAACTCATCATTTCTCGCACTAGAACCCCTTACAATCTTACATACCTCACAACATTTCTTATTGCAACAACAAACTTTTCTAAGGTCTTCAAGCCAGATCTCACAATTGTAAATAACTATATTTTGTAAAATACAAGATATTATGTATGACACTATATAGTTGTTTGTATTTTATATATCTTTTGGTATAGATTCAAAAGGGCTAGAAAGGTATTAATGATTATTAATGCATGGTTAAATTAGGCCGTAAACAAGTGATGGTGGCGGCATTAGACCACATGAAAGTATTACATACAGGATCACAAATACATTTTGTAACCTCGCATGTCAACCTTATAGAGCAAGTAACAATAATATAATTACATAGTATCATCATAATCCATTTGTGTATTACCCTAAGATCTTTAATCATAGTAAAAACAATATTTAAGGCATATAAGAAGTCTAAGAATATTTTAAGTTTAAATCTTAAGATGAGATATGCGCATTTATCATTAAGGGTATCATATCCTAGGGTCCTCCAAATGATATGAAATACATAATCATGAAGCCTTAATAATAAGAAATGACATATTAATAGAAAAAAAAAGCAAGACATATTAAAAAATAGAGAAAAACAATAAATCACAAGGTTGTTGTTCATAACATCCTCAACTTTCTCTTTAACAAGAATTCTCGTATGAAGTAATGTTCTTCCCATCACAAGAAAAATAAGTCTTTAGTCATGGAGCAATTAAATTCAGTAATGAATCTAGGTGGCACAACTAAATCAACATTTACATGTGAAGGCATATAACAATTAGCACACACATCTTCATACTTAAGTACATTATCATACTCAATCAAATCCATAGTTGCAACATTATTCTCAACAAAATCAAAATGTAGCATAAGAGTTAGATGATGATCAACATGATTACCAAAAGATGAAGTCAAATTAACACAAGTAGGATCAATATTGTTATCTAGCATTCTAGAATCGATATCTCTATCGGTTTTATCAATAGGTTTCAAAAATTCAGCAACACGTCCAAGAAATTCAGCATGTAGGACAAGGGATGTATTGATAAAATCAGCATACTCATAAACATATGACAATAAAACGGTATGCTTAGAAGAAATCACATTCACAATATTAAACCACATAAATTCAATATGTACAACAAGAAGTTTAACATAGGGGCAGTCACTGAATTATAGACAATAGAATCAACATACTCCCTAAATTCAACAAAATACACAATATGATCACAAGAGGTTTTGATAATCTTTTCATCAATTAACCATCATGTATCATAGGCTCTTCTTTAACTCTAGCCTTTAATTCATGAGGTTCATCACCAAATAACTATTTATCATTGTGATCATGCTCATCTAATCTAGAGAAAGAAGGTGTAGAATCACTCCCTGTTAGGACCGCGGTGACCCAATGCTTGCAGGTGAAGAAGATCGATTACAAATAGGTGTTGTAGGAGGCAAAACAAGGGGTTGCGGTACTTGGTTGGATCGCTCCTTTCCCCTGCTTTTTATTTCCTCTCCCTCGGCCGTAGATCGTTTATCTCTTCCTCCTTCTCTAGATCACCGGATTCCGTTGTCTCCGATTGGGGGTGTCGGCCGCAGGCCCTTGACATGGTCCATTCACCATGGTGGCTATCTCTTAAGGGCTCATCGATCTAAGAGTGAACGTAGTTCCTTGAAATTCAAATACATAGCGATTAGTTCGTCCCTTATCAGTCACATCTTGATCGTATTGTCAAGGCTGACCTAATAACAAATGACAAGCATTCATAGAAGTAACATCACGTAAGATGGTATCTTTATATCTCCATAGGCTAAAGGCCACTTCTACTTGCTTATCTACTGTCATGTCGTCATTTTCACTCAACCCAAAGAGTTTGTAAGGTTCTGGGTGGTCAAGTAAGGTAAGATGTAGTTTGTTCACCATTTCAAGACTAGCAATGTTACAACAACTTCCTCCACCAATGATCATATTATAAACCCTATCCTTAATCGTGCATCTACTACGAAAAATACTCTCTCTTTGTTCTAAATTCAAGATTATCATATCAAGCAAAGAAAAAGATTAGTTAGGGATACTCCTTGTTAGGTTTGACTCGTTTGATTGATTCATCATGCTCCTGCTATCCTTCCTTCAAGTAGACATCACTCAAAACAAGCAAACACGTCAAGTTAGTGATAACAAGAAGAGGTACCCCTCACAAGTGTACCTCTCGTATCCCCTCACTATTTCTTTGCGTTCAAGCTTATCTTAGCCGATTTGAGACGGTCATTGTGTATCTACAAGAAATATCCTCAAAACAACGACAAGTCAATGCGTTCAGGAACTACTATCAAACAAGATGATCGAACTCAGATCTCAAAAGGAAAACGGATTTTTAGAGTGGTGCTAACAAAGGGAAAAACACAACTATCAACCAAAAACAATAACTTATAAAAGAAAATGTACAGCCTTAAAAAGGTAAATATGTGGCAGAGGTGGAGATAGAAGGTGGGTATAATCTCAACTTCGAAACGTTTGGGAACATCACTCAATATTTACAAACGATGAGAAACGGACTCCCCAAAAGAATGTGGGCAAGTCTGAGCAATATGACAATCCGATAACACTAAACAATATGAACAAACAATTGCAAATGAAAAAGGAAAATTTCTATACTTTGTTTTGGATCTAATCTAATCTCTTTTCTTCCTTTTTTTTGAATTGAAATTAAAATACCGAAAATATATACAAGATAGGATAGAAAAACCCTACTAGTGTTTCAATACCAATCGGCAGCCAACATGAAGTAATTTCGTTCTATTGGAAGTGTTCTTGGTTCGGTTTAAGATCAAGAATCTGAACAAGAAGTAATTAAGGACCGTTGGGGTTAGTTCGGTTCTGGGGATGGTTCAAGTCTGACTTGGATGATTTCAGGCCGGGTCGGGGGTGTGTGTTGAACCAGATGGGTTTGAGTTGGGTAAGGTTTAGTTTAAGGGTTTGCGATGAGGGTTTAGGCGGGTTTAGGGTTTGTTCGCGGTGGTGGCGGAGGCTGAGGGATTCTGGTGTGATTCCGGCAAGATAGGGCCACCAGGGGATGGCGGGAGACAACAGTGGGTGGAGACGGTGGCTGGGGTGTTTCCAACGTCCGGTTTGCGCGAAAATTGGGATTGAGGATCCGGTTTGTTTGCAATCCGATCTAGGAACTGTCGGGATAGGTTTTTTGATCAAGAATGGGATAAAAGTCATAAAACATAGAATCTTGGCTGATGTATGAAGAAGGTGAAAACAAGCAGCAATTTAATCTTTTACAAGAAGTTGAAATTGGAACCGAAAAACATAAATGAAACGAGAAATGTAGAACTAAACCGTTGCGGTAATTTGCTCCGGTGACTATTTTTTTAAAACTTCTTGAAGGATCTTGAAGTTCTGATTTTCTTGATGGATTTGTGTCGATAAATCCAACTCTAATACCAATTTCGATATGGGGATCGGCCGTATGATTGCGTCCTGATCTTTCGACACCAAATACTCTTCTCAATCATTATTACAAGGATTGAGTAAACGAGGTTTCATCGTATATTGGCGTGGGGAGGCTCGGAGGAGGCGTAGGGAATGGCGGCCGAATGATCCTGTGATGATGGATTGATCGTGACGGATAGATATAGTCGAACTCTAGAAACAACTTGGAGCAGACTAGGAAAACTAAGGCTCTAACATACCACCAGGAATGATTATAAAACCCTTCCGCTATAATCTCACACAAAGGGAAAAACAATTGTTCCCAAAGAACGAGAAGTCGCCTGAATAATCTCACACAGAGGGAAAAAAGATTGTTCCCAAAGCGCGAGAAGTCGCCTGAAATTGATTATTCAAGCATAAGTACAGGTCTGATGGACAACTCGAACGATACAAAGCCAAGCTTGTCATCCTCCTTCTTCACCTTCATCTCATGGTGATTTGTGTGATATGTCGACTCACTAGTCATAGCTACTTCCTCAAGTTCATCCAAGATCTTCTGCTTTGACAAGATTTCCTTCAAAACCTTTCCATAGGATGGAATATTCTTAAGAGTTTCAACGAAAGGAATGTTTAAGTGTAACTTACTCAACTTCTCAAAGAATCTTCTAAATTGATTATCAAACAATGTCTTGACTTTCTTTTGGGTAAAAGAAAATTGAGGCTTTGGTGTGGCTGAAACTAGGCATTTTGGTTGGACATATTCTATTCTAGCTTCATCCTCACTTGGGTCCTCTTCTTGCACTTTCTCCTTCCCTTTTTTTGCCATAACCGGTTCAACAGAAGCTCTTGATTCTACTTGATTCCCACTTCTAAGTACAATTGCTTTGCAATACTTCTCTTGAACGATGCTACAACTCACTCTAGGATTTGCCTCGGTGTTACCCGGTAATCCTTTGTCGGTTTTGTTTGAAGATGCTTGTGGTGCTATTTGTTTCTCCATCATCTTTTGAGCTTTTTCCAATGCCTCAACCTTCCCAAAGAGCTTTTACATCATTTTCTTTAGCTCAACCTCCCAACTTGGTGTATTTCCTTGTTGTCTTTGAGGAGGTACATAAGCTTGTGTTTGCTCCCTTTTGTATGGTTGTTGGTGTCTTTGATTGTTTTATTGTGGCCTTCTTTCATATCCTCAATTGTTAGCATAGCAAGCTTGTTCTTCCTTGCTCTCCAAACTCCTAATATAAGACTCACAATTAGAAATGGTATGATCAATATTATGAGCGGCTTCCGTGTTGGCAGAGTTCATTCAAGATATTCCGAGGCAGAGAAATAACACTAGAACTATTGACAACAGATAGATTTAGAAGAAGCAACTTCCCTTTTGGTTTTCAAAAGTTTGTTCAACTCGGCCACTTGAACTTGTAGAGCATCCATGTTGGCATCTCGTGTCACCTTTTCATTTACTTTGTAGAACTTTCTTTGGCTTGAGTATCTTTCACAATGCTTAGCTTGCTTCTCTATGAATTCCCAAGCTTCAACAACATCCATCTCTACAAATGTTCCACCGGATAGGGAATCAGTCTTATCCCTAGTTTGATTATCTAAACCTTTGTAAAACAACTCCAATAGCACCAACTTTGGCTCTTTATGACGAGGACACTCCAAGAGAAGGTCCTTAAAATTTTCTCATGTTTGGTGTAAGTTATCTCCATCTTTCATTTTAAAACTCAAAATCTTTCTCCTGAAAGAGAAAAACTTGTTTAGAAACTCCTTTTCCAACTCCTCCCATGTTGTAACACTTCCGGGTCGTATAGCTTGATACCATTACTTGGTTTTACCCCAAAGAGAAAAATAAAATGATCTTAGTTTAATTTTGGATTGTTCAATACCTCTTATCCGTACAGTTTCAAGCAGCTCTTTGAAGGTTGAAAGATGTAGCTAGATGTGGGTTTTCACTCTGCCCTCCACCAACTTGATTTTTCATGATTATTTGGATCATGGCTGATTTTGTAAGAGCCTTAGTCTTTTGGAGCTGAGCCAAGGTATCCGCCCCTACGGGTCCAGAGGGCCGCCCCTGCGGCTGAGCTTGTGTTCCGCCCCTGCGGTTGAGCTTGTGTTCCGCCCCTGCGGCTCAGGATGCCCGCCCTTGCGGTTTCCTGCGGCTGCAGCCGGCGTTGTTGACCGTTGGACCATGCTCTACTCTTCTTTCCTCTTTAACCTTTCCTTACCTTAGGATGAAGGGTTTCTTCATTCTTCATCTTCCCAACTGCCCTCACGTTCTTCTTCCTCCTTCTTTCTTCTTTGATCTCTTCTTGAGTGTTTCCTTGAGTTTTGGCAAGGAAGTGTGTGGATTTGTTGTTGATGATGATGTTGGGTGTTGTGGCTGAGCTTGGGAGCCAGCTGAAGGAGTTGTGTTGATCTTTCCTTTCTGCCTAGGACTACAGTAGTGGTAAGTCTCCTTTTCTCTTCTTCTTTCTTCCTTTATTCCTTAATTCTTGAATTCCTTTCCCTTACCTTAGGATTGGATACCATAGGATACATATTGATGTTGGAATGTGTATATATATATGTATGTGTTTGGTTGTGGAATGGTGAAGAAGTGAATTCATCACGTGAAGAGTCGAAGAGAAGTCGGTAATCACGTTCTGCACTGCTGCCGCCCCCGCGCCAGTGTGCCGCCGCCCTTGTGGGACCTTGTCACCACACCCGCGCCAGAGAGTCGCCGCCCCTGCGGCTACGGTCACCGCCCCTGCGTGGAACCGCCGCCGCGCCTGTGCCTTCCGTCACTTCGCCCCTGCGTCCCTCCTGTCACACACGTGCGTCTTGTACATGATCTACCTAGTGTAGTGTAGATCCTTTCCTTTCCTAGTATGAGCGGGTTAGTATCATGCTAGGTATGTGTATGAGGATAGAATGATGATGAGTATGATTTTGATATATGCCGGTTATGGCTTTGAGGTTTAGTAGATTATCGAGGTTTATAAGTTGAATATGCTCCATATGGATCCCTTGAGTCTAGGTGTGACCCTTTGATTGATAGGATATTTGATATCTCTTTATGCCTTGTTATTAGGCAGTGTTGTCCTCCAGATTGGAGTTGATCGTGTTGAGAGTATTCCGAGATTGAGGTAAGTCCATAGGACTTACTTAGCTACCATCCTTATATTGGATGTATGCATGAGTGGTGTTTTGATATATGCTTGATAGCATGTGATGTTGATTATTACCGACCTATGGTTTAGTGATTGCCCATTGTAGGGCCGTGACAACTTGCCCTTACATTCCGCTGGGAGTTTGGGAGGTTCTCTGTGGATAGGCCAAATCTAGTACACGGGACGGGCACCTACCACTCCCTTAGGGTATACGGGAAAGTGTTACCAGATTACCACTTCAGTTGGCAACAACACAGAGAGGCGAGGATTATTTATTCCTCGTGTCACATATATTCATATACATCTATATATATATATATGATTTGAGTGTTGGACGTTATAAAGATAATTAACCGGGTAAATGTGTGATAGCATGATTATGTGTTTATGATTCCCTGACTTGTGTTATGCTTATGCATTATCTATATATATGTGTATGGTTAGCTAACGGTTTTATACCGTGTAGTAGATCCTTTGCAGGTTAGGAGAACTGCAGAGTGATTCAGATGGGGTGATCCGCTGAGGGCTCCGTACACTAGGTTGCGTGGGATATGAGATATTTTGTATGTACAGATACATGTTTTGATTGTACTCAGCGGTACCTTGTATACCTTTTGATATATATATATACAGTTTGATGTTTGGTTTTAATCTATTTGTGCCTTGTTGTAAGATCCAGTGAACTTGTTGTCAGGCTAGGGTCAGGATCCATTGTGAGATCCTAGCCCAGTAGCGCCCCGAGTCCTACGGATTTGGGGTGTTACAAAGTTGGTATCAAACCCTTAGGTTGACAACAATGGCACTTGTAATCTGTGATAAAGGTCGAATAGATAAATAAACAGAACCCTAAAGGGGTCTGACTTTTCAAAAGGTTTTGGTTTTGAAATGAGTAGAAATGTTTTGGGAATAGTGTGTACGAGAAGCCATCACCCCTCTGAAGACCTCGACAGTATATATATATATATGTATATATATATGTATATATATATATATATATATATATATATATATATATATATATATATATATATATAGGTATTATCTTATGTGATGTTATGATGGAGTTTAGTATATACATATCTATACATATGGCATATATATATAGCCTTCTAAGTTAGGTTTATACCCTGCAGATGGTTCGGACTAGAGCCTTATCTGCAGTTGGACAAGGTAGGGGTATACCTCCTCTTTCTCCAGTAGCTAGAGGACGGGGTCGGATTCCCGCTGCTGATCCACGTGCAACGGAGGAGATTGATGAGGATGTTGCTGAGAGTGCCGTTCTTGAGACTGAGAACGGTGCAGCTGAGAGGCAGAGACCACAGCGAGTCCAGTCAGATGACTCGGATCATGTCTCTGTGGGGGGACCAGAGTTCCGCACGTATATTAGACGGGTGGAAGAGGCTGCTAGAGCAGGTAGACGTGCCCCGGATTTGCTGGCACAAGAGGGATCATCGGGGAGATCCCATGGAGCTACTCAGGTGCCAGTTGCACCGGCACGAGCTGTTGAGACTACTCGGGTTCCAGAGGAGTATCGAGGGCCTCGACCGGATACTTGGTTGAAGGCATTTCACCAGATGGGTGTATCCCCTTTCTCTGGGAAGGTGGGGCTAGAGGTTGAGCTGTGGATTGGACATTTAGACTCAGCTCTGGAGTCTATTAGGTGTCATGCGGACCGACAGATAGAGTTAGTACAGACTCTATTCCGAGACTTGGCACAACACTGGTGGAGATCTATACGGGGTCAGGTTACCAGTTATGACTAGATGAGGACTATGATCAGAGAGCGTTTCTGCCCTGCCTCATTGAGGAGGGAGAAACTGCGGGATTTTGTTGAGGCTGGATTTGAGGACGTACCAGTCTCAGAGGCTATCAGGAGATTCCAGGAGGAGTTGGCTTTGCTGGGTCCAACTGCACCTCCTGCAGATCAGCATGTGTACCTCTTCTCCCGATGATTGAGGGATGCTACCCGGACTTATATGGCGGGACTTAATTGTGAGTCCCTGATAGACTATCAGGACAACGCCTCTGATTATGAGCGAGAGCGGGCTGGGCAGAGGAGAGCTTCTCAGACCGGAGGATCTGAGAAGAGACAGCGGATTGGGCAGACTAGTGGTGCTGGTGGAGCTGCTAGTTCAGGGCGAGGCCAAGGACGCCAGAGTTACCCCTCATCTGCATCGGTTAAAGATAAGGGACGACAGTGCTTCAACTGTGGTGGTTATGGACATATACGACCAGAGTGCACGAGGCAGATAGTGACTTGCTACATTTGTGGCTGACCGGGTCATAGAGTTGTCTTCTGCAGACAGGTGGAGCTTCATCACAGCAGGGTTCTTCTCTTTCTAGTGCAGCAGGGGGTGGGCAAAGACCACCTCAACAGCAGCAGACACATGGACAACAGAGACACCCATATCGCCCTACGACTCAGGGATCTGCTCTTGGGCCGAGTAGAGGTAGAAGTCGTGGTGGGAGTACCACTGACACCAGAAGAGCTCAGGGTAGAGTTTTTGAGCTGAGGAGTGCAGAGGAGCCAGCTGCACCGACTGCTACAGGTACCATTCTGATTCATGGTTTACCTGTTAGAGTTTTATTTGATACTAGAGCTACGCATTATTTTATATCTGATGCGTGTGTTGAGCGTTTGAGTCTAGATACGACTGAGGGGATACCCTTTAGTATAGGGTTACCCGATGGTAGTAGGGTCAGAGGTACCCGTGAGATCCGTGATTGTCCCATTTCTGTAGGGACTCATGTGCTACTTGTTGACTTCTTTGTCACGCCATTAGAGCATGAAGAAGTCATTTTAGGTATGGATTGGACGGATAGACACCATGCAGTATTATATGTAGGTAGGAGGACCATGACACTCTCTACCGAGTTAGATCAGATAGAGGTTTTCCGAGGTTGGGATGTTGGGAGATCAGGCATGGTGATCAGTGCGGTACGTGCAGCGAGATTAATTGCACAGGGTTGTGAGGCCTTCTGATGTTATGCCATGAAGGAGGGGGAGAGTCCAGCGTTAGAGGATATCCAAGTAGTCTGCGAGTTTACAGATGTATTTGCTGAGCCGTCCAATTTGCCGCCTCAGATGAGTGTGGACTTTGGTATAAAGTTGGAGCCTGGTATGAGACCGATCTCGAAGGCCCCATATCGGATGACGCCTGTCGAGATGTTGGATCTGAAGAAGCAACTTGAGGAGTTGGCTGGGAAGGGTTATATCCGCCCTAGCGTATCCCCATGGGGAGCACCTGTCCTCTTCGTACGGAAGAAGGACGGATCGTTGAGAATGTGTACTGATGACAAAGAGCTGAACAAGGTGACCATCAAGAACAAGTATCCACTGCCCCGTATTGATGACTTAAATCAGCTTCAGGGAGCGACTGTGTTCTCCAGGATTGACCTGCGCTCCGGGTATCACCAGTTGAGGGTGAGAGAGCAGGATGTGCACAAGACAACCTTTCGGACCAAATATGGACACTACGAGTTTGTGGTGATGCCATTTGGGCTTACGAATGCCCCAACAGTCTTCATGAAGTTGATGAACAACATATTCATCGACTTCCTGGATCAGTTTGTGGTAGAATTCATAGATGATATTTTGGTATACTCTCGCAACAGAGAGGAGCATGCAGGACAGTTGAGTACTGTGTTACAGGTTTTACGAGATAGAGAACTTTATGCTAAGAGTAGGGTTGTTCCTTACGGGTTAGTATTTTTCACTCAAGTGAGTGTCTACCAAAGAAAGCTTCCCTAGGCCGAGCCATTAAGAGTAGGGTTGTTCCTTACCAGATATCCGATATGTTCAGATATCCGAGTTCGTATATCCGGAAATTTTATTTTGCAAATTAGCATCCGGAACCGATCTGTAAACTAATGGATATCCGATTTCGGATATCCGAAACGTTCAGATACCCAAAGTCGGATATCCGAATTATCCGATTACATCTAAAGTTGTTTTCAATGAAATATCTTTTGTTTTTAATGAAAGTTGTTGATGTTTATGATCAAATTTAAACGGTCAAATTGTCATGAAGTAAATAATGGGTCGACAACAAAATTAGTAAATTACAATATGAAACCTAACAGTTGAAGCTAAAGAAGATGTGAGTATTGTGACGACATGGTTGACTACTGGCCACACATTAACCAAGCTGATGTTTTATCTCTCCATTCATCATTAAAAACAAACACAAATCAATTTTAGTCAATAGATCTATAATTGATATATAATAAAATAAAAAAATAGTACATATGATAATCGACACTATGGATCTATAACTCACCATTGTATTGTAGAAAGAAAGGAGAGTTCGCGATTGACAAGAGAAAGGAACATCACCATAGAAGACTCAGTCTTTGGTTACTCGTCATTGGAGATTCGCAATAATGGAGAGTTGAAAGATGTAGTGCATAATATTACATACACCACCCTAGCAATAAATGCTAACACAAGAAATAACTGGTTAGGTAAGCCATACGACTTACTTGTACTGGTCCGAAGTCCAACGTAACGGTAGGTCCCAGTTCGTCCGTATGTAATCTCATTAGCCTGGTGATAACGGAAATGTCTTACCATCCAAAAACTAACGTCTAAGAAGCTGAAAGACGCTTCTAGACCATTCGGGAAGTTTTGAAAAGAAAAAATGGCACTATCCTATCTTTTAAGGAAATGACAGTTTTAACCCCGAATTTCTTTAAAATTCTAAAACGGTGAAAACAGTCTCTAAACTTTCGGAAAACATCAAACCCCTTATAATATACGTTAAACGATCCTAAACGAGTTCGAAAGCTTCTTGAACATTCAATTCACGAAAGAAAACCTTAAAAAAAGCCTTAAACGCAACTAGTTGAACTCGCAACTTTGACCTTATTTTATATCATCAACGATCCTAAAAAATTCCGAAATAAAATCCTATGTATTCTATGTCATGACTACTCCGAGGTAGAAGCATTTGAAATCATAAAAACCAATTCATGAAACATACATAAAATCCCCAAAGGTCGCCATCCTAAAATAAATATTCTGAAACTGGTTTTTCTCTCAACTTTGGGAGGTCATAAAACTCGATCTAACCGTTGGATTTTCCTTAACTTTTAACATGATATGCTAACCGTTGGCCCTAAACGGGATCCCTACAAAAGACAATCTTGATAAACAAAAAATTCCTGTGGTAATGCACTGTGAATTCTGTAATTATCATACTGAAAGTGTTAAACATTTGTTCTTTATATGCCCGTGTACTCACCAAGCTTTAGATAATGCTAAAATTTCCTCAATATTGAACAACTTCGACACTATTAAGCATAGTATTAATGATACATTGTTACAAATAAAAGAAAAAAGTTCTCCAACAGAGTTGAGACAAATCGTGATGATTTGGTGGAATATCTGGTTGGATAGGAATCAAATTATATTCAAAAATAAAAAAACCTGCTTCGAACCTCAAACAAATTGCATCAAAACAAATAGAAGATTGGGATAAAGCAAATGTCAAACCAAAATTCACTAATACCTCCGGAACAAAAACAAGAAGGAAAACTAAGAACATCAAATGGCAAAAACCAAAGGATAATTTCATCAAACTAAACTTTGATGCATCAAAAAATAATAATAACCAATATGCGTTCGGATTTATTATCCGTAACCACCTTGACTATCCTCTGGCTTCCGGAAAAGGAAGATGCAACGCAGAATCGGTGCTAGAAGCAGAGGCTTTTGCGATGCGAGAAGGTCTACAAAAGGCCAAACAGCTAGGAGTGACTTCCATTGAGATCGAAGGAGATAATCTGACACTCATTAATGCGATCAACAAGACGTGGAAGCCACCTTGGGAGACGGACATGATCATTTCAGACATCTCTGTCTTGATTTCGAGCTTCACGGATTCAAGTGTCCTCCACATTTTTAGGGAAATCAACACCGTCGCCGACAAGCTCGCCCTGCACGGCCATACTGCCTCAGCAGAAGACGATGCCTTTCCAGATGATGTTGTTGACCTCATCCGCAAGGATGCTGTAGGTCGATCAGTTTCAAGAAACTGATCCTCTTATTCTTCTTACCTTGTATAAAAAAATAAAATCTCCGAAGTCGGTTGCTTAATAACTAGAAAACCGGAAATTTCAGGGCATACAAGTTATAGATCTAGGGTTCGATTCCTGGGGTTCTGAACTACTCAACTGCTGCATCTCTCAAGAAGAGAGATTCCATCCTCCATATGCTCCTGCGTATGAACCCATGAATTTGGCTTTAAGCGCCTGGTGAGAAGGTTAGGGTGAGACAGACGGAAGAGTTAGCCAAAGGCTCGGATTCAGACAAGGTGAGAGAGACCACGACTTACTGATTCGATTTGGTAGCAGGAGTTGATGTTGCTGCTCGGACCAAAAGGGCTAGATCTGGTTGTCCGTTTGAGATGAAAGCTAGTGAGAGGGAGATGAGCTCGATCTCAAGTTACTCAGCCTCGACATAGGGAAGGAATCTCGCGCTTGGTTTCCGAGGCTCGTTAGACTGCGAGATGTGTGCTGTGGGCAAGAAGTCGTTGTTTGTTGTCCACTCAACGTGCTGATATTGAGAGAAGGAATTTGAACGGTGTAGCTCGTGGTGAGAATGCTGGCATTTTCTGGTGTCAGTCGATGAAGATGGTGGAGGATAGGGTCCCTGGTTCTTGGAAGAAGGAGAAGGGTAAGCATGGTGCAACTAAGGTAAGAAGGGTAGCGAGGTAGGCTACTTTACTGAGGTGTAGAAGGGAGTGACGGGTAGTACTTGTCCTTATGTCCCAGCTAGGAATGAAAAGTGGACACGATTTTATTCGTTATATTCGGTTAGGAGGACAAGAGAAGGTAGGAGAGAGATACGGGTAGGTGTGGCCTTGAATGGTGAAAGGAGGTAGCAGCTGTCAAGTGTCAAGAGTTAATAAAAATGAAGAAAGGACAAGTTTTAAGAGGTATAAAGAGTGGATAAGGCTCACTCTTATATGTACCAAGTTTGTACAAAATTGGCAAGTGCTATAAGCACATAAAATGACAATGAAAATGAAGAAATAAAATAAAATAATAATAATCAAAATAATCAAAACGGGTTGAGTCCGGTTTGACTCGATTGAACGTGATCGGTTCATATCGAGTTTCGGAATGAAATTCCAGGTTTTACAATACATACCTTGGAATTAGATTTAGCATTGTCTTCAATTGCAAAAATAAAAGAGAGATGAAAATGACTTACAAAATGCAAAGTCTCTTATTTTGATGCTTAGGTGAAGCCTAGAACGTACATTGGAGAGTCACCACCATTGTTGCCCCACTCTTCTCACTTCTTCCTTAGCTTTTCAAGCTCATCATGAATGATCTCTTGTTTGCTTTTTTAGGTCCTTAATATGCTTGAAAGTCTTCTATTTTGATGCTTAGCTCTTCCAGCTCATCATGGATAATCAAACGACTAGTCTGAATATGAGATACGGGTGGTTGGGCTTATCTTCGGGATAAGTCACGGTCAATGTGGACAAGAACTCCAAGGTGAGATCCTCATGTGTCGCCACATTCCTTGTAACAAAATCTCCAAGACCCACACTTATGAACATGGCCATCAACTCATCCTCCATGCCTAAATACTTCATGTCTTCATGATTAACATATCTTGTAGGTCTAATAGGTAGCTTCCACAACTTCAAGTAATTCTCCCGAAATTGCCTTGTCATGGTGATTTTCATTCTCTCAATAACTGGCTCTTTCATTGGCATATCTTGGGAATCTCTTGTTCTTCCATCAATGGTTTCTTGCCCTTTGGACTTTTGACCATCTCAACTAGTAATTTGCCCTTGGTGCCATTTGAATGAATTTTTGGTACCTATGATGATAAGAAGAATATTAATTCATGGAATACAAAGAAAATTCATGGAAAATTTTCTACCTATATAAAGATAAGTTATGTTGACAACTAAAGGATGATCAAGTCCATTAAAAGCACACAAAGATAGTCAATAGTGCATAACCACAATTAGCTATCGCATGCTTCATCATTCAACACACTTTCATGCTTCAAACCTCAACGATCAATGTTTGATTATTAACAAGTATCATAAAATGCATTAATATCCTCAAACAAATTCAAAATATCATGTTATATATTTCAACAAATCAATTCTTCAAAAATCAGCACTCAACTCAACATGCATGAGGAATATCGAACAAACAAACTCAGTCATGTTCAATACACTCAATCGGTTCATGCAACCAAGTTATCTATTCGACTAACTCATGATACTACTCTAAACTGATTTCAATTCTCAAACAATAATCTATTATCAAAAACATCAACAATTTATCCATAATCCCGATATCTACCTTAAGATGTTCAATCATAGCTTTTAATTGAAAAACTCAAGAAGAGAAACAAGAGAACATACCTTGTTCTTGACTAAGAAGACTTCTAACAACTTGAAAAGACCTTAAAGCACAAGACTTTCACAACTAGTATCAATATTTGAAGAAATAAGAGAAATTGAGAGCAATTGTAGAGAAGAGAGAGTATTTTTTGACCTTGGAATAGGTATTTATAGGTAGTGAAGGATGTAGAAGGGGCAAATTTGAGCAAATATGACCGTTGGGGTTAATAATAAGGGAATAAAATCTTATCAAATCTTCAAAAACTAGCCATTAAAGTGAAAACAGCCACTCGGCAACCTCTAGGTGTCATGATTCGATCGAGTAAGTTTAGGGTCAATCGAGTCAGTGACCTTCTTGTCGTTCGAGTCCAAACATCAAAAAATTTCTCGATCGACTGACTCGCTCCACTCGTAAATTGACTCGGCTGAAGTACAAATTCTTGGCTCGATTGAACCTCTCATATTTTACTTCAGCTTGGTTTATTTTTCATCATTTTTCCTTGCATATCTCTTCAAAATCTTCTTCAGATTCTCCTATCACCCGCACTTAAATCACAATGCAATACTCCAATTTTAATTAAACAAAAACAAGAAGAAAAAAAAATAAAAATATACCAATGAGTTTTCTCTCATCAAGCGCCCTTGTTTAAGGTCGTAGCCTCGACCAACCTCTTCTCAACCTGGATCTAGGCACATTTTACTTTCCCAGTCATGATCCATACAAAAAATCTTCCTAGTGACACATTCTTTTCAATCCTTTCCATGGCTTCACTAGAGGTCTTCTTTTATCGGCTTCCAATTTCAGCCTTCTCTTTCCTTTCTTATGAGGCTCTTTCTCCTTGAATATATCTACAACATATAGCTCCTCAAATTCTTCATCACTCGAGCTATCAACATCAACAACTTTTGCATCCAACTTTGGAAATGGATACTTAAATAAATATCTTATCTATTCTCCTCCAATGAAGAAAATAGGAAATCACATTTCACATAAATTTGTATCCGGATGTGGCTAAGAAAGCTCTCCCTAAATTTACAGGAAACTTTTCAACTTCCTTGATGTCCAAAACTACAAAGTCAATTGGTAAGATGAATCTTCCATTCCTAATTGGTACATCCTCAAGGATTTCATTAGGGGTGATTGAACTTCTATCCTCCATATACAACACCATCTTAAACGGCTTTGGTTCTCCTAGACACAATTAATTTCTTAGCAAGAGAAAGAGAAATCACACCTACACTAGCTGTAAGATCACATAAGACATCCACGGTGTGAGGCCCAAATCCTACATCAACCATCAATTTTCCGGAGTCTTCCTCATTCTTCACCTTCATCTCATGGTGATTGATGTGATATGTCGACTCACTAGTCATAGCTACTTCCTCAAGTTCATCAAAGATCTTCTAGTTTGAAAATATTTCCTTCAAAAACTTTCCATATGATGACATATTCTTACAAGTTTCAACGAAAGGAATGTTTAAGTGTAACTTACTCAACCTCTCCAAGAATCTCCAAATTGCTTTTCAAACAATGTTTTGACCTTCTTTTGAGGAAAAGGAAATGGAGGCTTTGGTGTGGCTGAAACTAGACATTTTAGTTAGACATATTCCTTTCTAGCTTCCTCCTCACTTATCTCCTCTTCTTGCACTTTCACCTTCCCTTTGTTTGCCACAACTGGTTCAACAGAAGCTCTTGATTCTACTTGCTTCCCAATTCTAAGTGCAATTGCTTTGCAATACTTCTCTTGGACCATGTTGCAACTCTCTCTAGGATTTGCCTCGGTGTCGCCCGGTAATCCTTTGTCGGTTTTGCTTGAAGATGCTTGTGATTCTATTTGTTTCTTCATCATCTTTTTGCCTTTTTTCAATGCCTCAACCATCCCAAAGAGCTTTTACATCATTTTCTTTAGCTCAACCTCCTAACTTGGTGCATTTCCTTGTTGTGTTTGAGGAGGTACATAAGCTTGTTTTTGCTCCCTTTTGATTGGTTGTTGTTGTCTTTGATTGTTGTATTGTGGCCTTCTTTTATATCCTCGAACGTTAGCATAGCAAGCTTGTTCCTCCTTGCTCTCCGAACTCCTAAGATAAGATTCACAATTAGAAATGGTATGATCAACATTATGAGCGGCTTCGGTGTTGGCAGAGTTCATTCAAGATATTCTGAGGCAGAGAAGTAACACTGGAACTATTGACAATAGATAGATATGGAAGAAGCAACTTCCCTTCCGGTTTCCAAAAGTTTGTTCAACTCGGCCACGTAAACTTGTAGGGAATCCATCTTGGCATCCCGTGCCTCCTCTTCATTTACTTTGTAGAGCTTCCTTTGGCTTGAGTATCTTTCACAATGCTTAGCTTGCTTCTCTATGAATTACTAAGCTTCAACAACATCCACCTCTACAATTACTTGGTTTTACCCCAAAGAGAAAAAGAAAACGATCTTAGTTTATGTTTGGATTGTTCAATACCTCTTATCCTTACAGCTTCAAGCAACTCTTTGAAGGTTGAAAGATGTAGATGTGGGTTTTCACTCGGCCCTCCACCAAATTGATTTTTCATGATTATTTGGATCATGTATGGCTGATTTGAGCTCAAAGTTTTGAGGAACACTGTTCCCAAAAGCTACTCCGAATGGGGTGATGTGCTTGGTCAGGTACGTACGTTCTCCTATGGCCCTAGGTGCATAGACTCTCTCTGGGCCATGTGCTCTCCTTGGCACTTCTTTGTAATCTTCTTCGTAATGCATTGCGTCCCTTGCTTCATGAGCAAGCAATCGAGCTTCAAGCTCCTCTATCCTTTGGCTTTGTTTAGCATCCATTTCTCTAGATCTAGCTATCTTTTCTTCTTGATACATGGCTATATTCTTTTCTTTACTTAGGTTGGTTAGTGTCCTTGCTATCTCCAAGTCTATAGGCACAAGCTTCTGGTTTCTTGAGCTCCTTAGGTTCACCACTTTGTCAACCTATAAGCACAAACACACAGAAAAATGCAATAAAATGTAACCTATCATGTATTATGCATTTGCCCATTTGAAGAATTGACAAATATTACAAGCATAATATGGAATATCCGGGTTCTTTTCAGATCGAGAAATCTTACATGAAATTCTTTTTAGTGGATGACATCTGCAATACTCCTTTGTAAACCTCAATGAAGATGATGAAGTGACCGAATTACCTTGAGATTCCATGAAATCAAAACTGCATTACAAGCATAATACATCATATTAGACAACTAAATTTTAAGCTGCTACAAAACCCAAAGAAATGTAAAGCTCACAAGGGATATCAATGTCAAACAAACAATTTACACATATTGCTACAAACTGCGATTTATAAAGGAGTTCGTTTGAGCATTATACATAGCCAAAGAAGTAGTTCATTTTAACATATGAGACGAATCAATCTACTCAAATTTAAAATAAACTCTTTTGCAGATTAGATAACTGTTTTAAATTGCCAACACTAACTATAGTGATAAACTCTTCTACAAATGAGATAAGTGTGTTAAATTTATGATCTCAAAGTAAGGTATGTTCAATTCCAAGTATGCTTGAGCATCATGGATCCAAAACGAAGCATGTTTGAGCATCATGGATCTAAAACATTAGCAAAACAGACCCCAAAACTAATGGGTAAAGCACACAGTTGATCATACATTGTCTGTGTTCTTTCGAATTCAAACCCTAAAAATCAACTCGAATAAGCGAAATTATTTAGAGAGAGAAAGAGACCGAAGAGAGATTAGGGGTCTTACCAAGGTGAATCAAATTAGTGAGAGAGAGACCGAAGAGAGATCCGAAACTCATCTCGAAGAATGAATTGACCATTTGCAGCAATGAAGCAGTGGAAGGCTGAAGCACTGGAAAGGATGAACTATGCCCCCTTAGACTCGAGAAACGTTTGAACGACTGAGTGAAAAATGAGAATTTTTAATTGGATTTTTCATGTCATCAACAAAAAGGTTAAATCTTTTTTTATTTGTTCATATACTAACAGGAACTTAACAATATATTAAAGTAGGGTACGGAGAGAACAAAATTGAAAGTTGAAGGGTACCAAGAGGATTTTTCAAAACTTGGGGGCACCAAGAGGAATTACCCATACCTCAAGGGCACTAAGAAGAAAAACTCTATATTATATTTTACATTTTATAACAAACAAAATAGAAAAAAACATATATGGATCAAATGGATCAGTCACATTAGATATTAACGGATCAATCGGATATCTAGATTGATCCGGTTAAAATCATTTTCAATCAAACGGATCAGTCTAAAATTATTCCAATCAAACAAATCATCCAAATATCCGCGGATAATTATCCGATCCGACTAATATCGTATACACATTCCATATTTGTGAATCTAGATCAAATGGATCAACCAAATATCCACGGATTATTGTCTGATTTGGTGAAAAGTGATAAATAATAACATTCAAATAAAGTGCTACATTCAAACAAACTGTCAAATAATTTATATCGTATTTCCCACTAGTTAAGGAAAGTAATAGTTGATTAATGTAAAATTAAATTAACGGTGACGGGATATTGATCATAATCCAAATAATTAACCAAAAAATAAGGATTCGAAATAAATTTATAGGACCTTGTTTATTAATCTGTATCCCAAAGTAATTATCTCATATGTATAATCCGTATTCCAAAGTAATTATCCCATATTTATAATCCGTATGACAAAGTAATTAATTACTTTTTTGTTGACCTATTAAATTTGGATGGAAAACTGGATAGTCTACTACTCTAGATAGAATATTAATATGATGGTTAATTGTTAACGAATTATAAATATTGAGTTGTTAAATGAAAATAAATAATATAAGAGATGGTTAGTGGAAAAAAAAATTAAATAAGAGGTGATTTTATATACGTAGTTTGTTACAAATTGCGCGACCCACCGATCCGAATCAAGATGTTAGGTAACTCGACACGGTTTCGACCCAACCTGGACATAACTTGACCCGACTCAAACTCGATTGACCCGTCCCAATTGACACCTCTACCTAAAGCCATTAAAGCTGAAGTAATCAAACCCGAATGACCCGAGAACCAAACTAAGTTATAGTCCTAGAATCGAGGCTATCTAATAGCCCGTATTAACCCGAAAAATGATACCCGATCCAAACCGAAACAAACCGCTAAAAAAAGAGCTTGATTTGACACGACATGTATGAACCCGAGCTTGTTGTGGCCGACCGGAACCGACCCGTTGGCCCTGTTTGACACTGCTACCAAGAACCGAACTAAACCGATCTGTTATGACCCAAGAACCGAAGCTACGTACGCAATAACTCATTAAAACTTGAACAATCGATACCCGACCCAAACCGACATGAATCGAAACAAACCGATTATAGACCAAGCCTTTTTTCATCCGACCCGTTCCAACCCGAACCTGTTGTGACTCGACCCAATGGCCCCATTTGACACCTCTAGGTGTGCATACCCGGATATCCGATCCGACTAGCCCTATCGGATCGGAAATCTGAAGTTATTTTTCGTGCGCTATATTGGATTCCGAATCCGATCTGGTAGACGCCGGATATCCGATCCAAAAGTCTCGGATTTGATCGGATATATTCCTCTGGATATCCAATTCGTAATTCCTAGATCGGATTAGATATATTCTGCCAGATATCCTATGAAAAAAGTCCCGGATCGGATCGAATATATTCCTCCGGATATCCGGTAGTAATACATATTTGAAATATTTTGCTTTTAATCTTGAAAGTTTTAACTTGTACAAATATTTTAAATAAATAGGTCAGACGGACGGTTTTAAAAATGTGTTTGTTGGTGAGAATCAAACTTCGAGGCCAAATTGTAATAATAAACCTTGCAAGCTTCGTTACTTATTTGAAAATATTTAAAGGCGATTTTAAATGAACGGTGGAAAGAATTTACAATTGCACGACGTTTACGGTTTTCGGAAATCTTGACTGTGGGAGAAAATGAAAAAAGAAATTTTTTTTTTTTTTGACACGGTCACGGATCCCGTGACCGTGAGATATATATATTTTTTTTTACCCTATATTAGTAAAATTTATGAAGTAAATCTGTCACGGTTTCGGGAACCGTATCCGCCACGGCTCTGGAAACCGTGACCGTGGATTTTTTTTTCACGGTTATGGTTTTCAAAACCGTGACGGTTCCGGAAACCGTAAGCGTCGTGAACTTGTTAATTTTTCCGATGTGTACTTAGAAGTTCCGTATTTAAAACTCTTAATAATATATTACCAGATATCAGCATAGTGCCCCGGATATCCAAACCTCTCAAATAGCCGGTCAGAATCCGATCCCCCGATCCAATATCCTATTTCTGATCGTATCAGATTCGAAAAAACCTCATTGATCTTTAATTTTCTCGGACCGGATTGTTTGTATATTCGGACCGGATTAACGAATCATTTTATTTTTGAACACCCCTAACGTAAGTTAGTACATGAATTATGCTATATCTGAACCCTAGCAAACTATTAACAACTTGAGTAGAATCTTTATTTAATATTTAAAATCTAGGACACATATTTCTATCTAATTAATATATGCAAAATAGGCCTCATATTTCTATATTCTGCTTATATTTCCATACATGTAATAGAATCAATCAATACATAGTTCAAAGAGATACAAGTTGATGCATGAACCGATTCTATTCCGAAAGGAACAAAATGTTACGATTGTCTTGATGTAACTTCTTTAATTGGTCCACACAAACCCGACATCAAGGTCGCTTTTTCTTTCAACTACTAGAATGGAGATCAAAAGGGGAGCACTCGAATCGCTTACGAATGTTAATAGACTCTCACAATTTTATTTCATTCATTTCAGCGCACTATGATGACACCAAAAATGAAGGACATATGCATCAGTCGTTAATGGTGGGGCATAACCATTAGGATTGTTCGCTTGTTTAACTCATGTGATCATCGGTTTATGGTCAGAATAATACGGACGTTAATGTTGGGGGCGAAGACAGAAGTATTCAGTACGTCTCCATGTGCAATTATTCCGAAGCTCAATCAGAAGCTTCAATCGAGTGTCCCGATGGTCATACATATGGTTACATAATATTATTGTTAGCAATCCTAACCTAGTTACACAGAAAATTCATCCCCTAAGTTTCAATCAGTCTAGTCAGCAATAATACGGTTCACAATTTACTAAACAGAAAACCTTCGTCTTTATAAACAAAATTAAACCCACCCTTTAATCATCATTATCTTCTTCCTCCTCCTCTTCCTTCTTATTCTTCTTCCATGACAATGGTGGGTTTATGGATGTTGAGAACCACAATTCCCCGGTGACTGAATATACTTGTTATCATACGTTGATGCATGACTTCTTCTTCTTCTTCTTCTTCTTCTTCTTCTTCTTCTTCTTCTTCTTCTTCTTCTTCTTCTTCTTCTTCTTCTTCTTCTTCTTTCTCCTCCTCCTCCTCCTCCTTCCTTATTCTTCTTTTTCTCCTTCTTCTCCTTCTCTTTCTTCTTCTTCTTCTTCGTTTTCTTCTTCTTCTTGTTCTTCTTGTTCTTGTTCTTCTTCTTCTTCTTCTTTTTCTTCTTCCCTCTCCATGGCAATGGTGCGTTTGTTCGGAACCCTGATTCCCCGGTGGCTGAAGATACTTGTGAAAATTGAAATCTGTACACCATATGGTCCAGAGTGCAGCAATCATGAACATAAGATCGATATGAATCTTTTCTGTTTGGAATGTTGCAGTCCGATATGCCTCATTTGTTGGGATATTCATAGATCTCACCCTTATCTTCAGATCAGACGCTATTTGCACAATGCTGCTGTATTCGTCCACCATTTTAACGCTCGCTTTGATTGCTCTTCTGTCGAGGTTATCCAACTCTTCCACTTAATTTGCCTTGCATTTTATTCAATTGAAATAATCACAATGAATACATTCTGAGTTTTCTTCATATTGGAATATTCTTCAATATAGTTATTTACAAAGAATGGTTCACAACTGGTGTTCATAAAATGTGATCCCCAAGCTTGGCCCACCAGACAAGCTGATGGTAGCAATTGCATTACCTGCATGACTTTTCTTCAACACTCCTTTATATTCTGCTCTCTCTCCTGCAAGGTTTCTTTTTTTTTTATATCCCTTCATTACTTGACAGATTTTATTTTATTTTATGATATGGATCGTCCCTCACCTTTTATCCTCCATGTATGCCAGGTGGAGTATCTCCGGACCGAGACAATGAAGCTTCAGCACGTGGGTCAAATCACCACTTCCTCCGCGGATCAGACCGAGACAATGAAGCTCCAGACTAGGGGATAGCAGATTTCGTATTCACAATTTTAACCATGTTTTGACATCACTCCCACAAATTAACTAGTCTGTTGAGTTAGAGGGTAATGCACGTCACCATTGCTTCTGATCGAACAACTTTTATATATATGTACGTTTTCTTTATTTCTTTATTTATTGTTCCGTTGATATTGTGAAATCCGTAATTGTTTTCTGCTCTAATTCCACGGCATGCATATATTTTCTTTGCTTTATTATTATTTGTTGGATTTATTAGTAAGACAAATTTTGAATTTGAATATATAATCAACTTACGTACAATGATACTCTAAAATCGTTATATATTTGTTCAAGTATTTGACAATATATAAAGTTGCACGCATGGACCATCTGTAATTTTGCTATCGGTGATACCGATCGCCCCTCTGAAATCGTTATATCTTCAAAGTGATGCAATGCTATTTTGTGGTCCTCTTATAGAGTTGAATCTTAACTTTTACGGTATAATCGTAGCAAAATTCGCTAAGCTTCTGCAGGAAAACTAACTCAAAAGTGAACTTTGATGACCAACATAGTGCCTCGAGAATATATTTCAGATACTATCCTCTATAGGGGACCAATTCATACTGCCTAGGATGTGCTCTCAATGTGCTCATATTTTATGCTATTTTTCCTGCAATTCTCAACTGCATGTGCGTGGTGAGTAATGAGAATAATTATGAGACATTGATTTTGCTTTTACACATGTATAAATAGGAAGCTAAACTAAATATTTTACAAACATCCGATTGTAACTAAAATTTTGTGTACGTGTACAAGTGTGTATGGATAGGAAGATAAAGTATATGTTTTACAAACAGACCCTAATACGTATATTTGGGGTAACGTTGTTAGGATATATAGCAATTCCCTGTTTTTTCACAAACTTGTTAATGTTTGATGTAACTAAGCTTATTGGAAATGGTGCAAGTGCAAGATTTCCAATGAGATACGGTATAACCTTTCATCTAAAACTATTTTTGTAGGTTTCAAATGCTGATTATCAAGCTAATGTTTTATTTCTTAACTTCATAAGCTTGATAAGCTCTTATAACCTTACAAGTTGTGTATCCCAAACACACCCCAAAATTCCCATCCGATTACCAAACGAGTGATGGTATACAATTATTAATTGTTTGACTACACTAAAGCATGACCTTCATAGGATTAAAACGAATTGAGTACTTTATGTCTAGACTCGACTTGTTGATAAACAAGTTAGAATTTGAGTCGACCTAAATTTTGTTTTCTTTACTGGAAAGCATCCTAGTTATATTTTGTTTTAGTTTGTTTTTCATTTGTTTGAGTTGTTTATAATTAAAAGAAGAAAAAACAAACAACAACAATAAACTCCCTTTAAAAAAAACAATAAACTATAAGTCTACAACAATGGCATGGGATGGGCTAGTAATAAGTATAGCATAGAGTTACTGCATCAAGGATAAATAAAGTATGACAACGCATGCACTTGGGTGACCACATATCGATTTCACTGCAACGCAACTCTTACAAGTTATATAACATTATGAAGCCTACAAAACACCAATTTGCACCTGGAAAGGAAAAAATATCATCGTCAAAGATCTCTTAAGCTTATCCATTTCAATGACAATTGACAGTTAGGTATTTACTTACGCCAATTAGTTAGTCGTACTATTAGGGCTCGCCTTAATAATTTAAACCCTTTCTACTTCTTCTTCGATGTAAATACAATTTTCAAAATGTACCCTACTTTTCCATTGGTATGGTAGATTTGCAGACTCTGGCCGCAACAATGATTCCCGGGTGGCTGAAGACGCTAATGAACGAGGAGTTCCTTAAACCCTACTGCTTGGCTTATCTAAACAAGCATAAGATGCAGTTGATTAAACCCAATTGCTCGGAGTGCTTAGCTCATGGAAGGAAGACCGAGAAGAATTTCTTGTGCTTGCGCTGTTGCTTGCAGTTTTCCCTAAATGCAAAGGGCCCCACAGATCTCACCGTCTTCTTTCAGGTACAAGTTCAGCTCGCTCGCTCGCTCATCTTTTTTATTTTTATTCCCTAAATACTTACCACTTAAATTAATTGTTTCACTTTCTGTAGATTAGAAAGTACCTTCACATAGATGCAGTTAACTTGAATATTTTGAAGAGCTTGTAGATTGATCCTCAATCCAGGTGAGGTCAAAAGAGATGTCTTCAAGTCATCTGGGTCAAAAATACAGGAAAAGGAGGAAGAGATGTCTTCAAGTCCCATCTTTTATTTTGCTCAATATTGTATATATTTATACACATAAAATAATCAATGGCGCAAGAGATGTCTTCAAGTCCCATTCGCTCTCTTGCAAGGTTTCTTCGATATATGCACTCCCTTAATGTTATTGAATATATTGCACAGCCATCTGGGTCAAAAATACAGTGCAGATCACCTACTTCCCTAGAACAAAGGGTAGCACTTCCAGGAAAAGGAGGAAGAGCCACAGGTCACCACTTTGCTAAGTAGAACAAGCGATGTATAGTGTTTTTTAGGGTTCACTTCAGCTGTGTTGCTTCTGAACAATTGAGTATTACTATGTCTATTTATATTTTAGGGTTCATTTCAGTTATGATTGTTCTAAACAATTAAGTTTTATATTATAATTGCTGTCTATTTGCTTTTTAGGTTCATTTCAGTTGCCCGTGATCGTGTGACGTACTATGCTATCATGTACTGTAATGATTATTAAATGTGTATGTGATAGATTTCGTTGGGCGTGTGACGTGGGGTCCATCGCACGTCTGAGCGCATATCCGCGTTGAGTCCAAGACCAGCACACAAGCTCAGCAGGGTTCCATCCTAAAACCAATTGGCAATAGGAGGATAACTCACCAACCCTTATATACTAGACTTGTTATCCCAATATTGTCAGTGTGGGAACCATAATCCTCCCCAGTATGCCTATTCGATCTATAAGAATTTGCTCAATTCGTCAACTCTTTAAATAAAAATAAGTTGCAACTACAATTTTATATCACAATGCTAAAAGCTTTAGATTCACAATTTTTTTTTATAGTATATACCGCGGATACTAGGATATATAATATTTGATACATCCAATGAATTTTTTTCATCATTTATCCGGGATATTTAATAGCATATACAACGGATGTACGTAGATGTCAATATAACTCTGATCTAAAAACATATTCAAGAATAAAATACATCGTGATTTCAACAAGTTCGAACAAATTTTCTCCTCACAAATCTTTAATCATTACCGACAAAGTTTACGCGTTTATCCATCAAGAATTCCATGTTTTGCAGCGTCGTCTTATCAGTTTGCATGATGCATGTTATGTTGGTGTTTCGAGTGGTTTGTCTAGGAAGGGGCGTGGATTTGTAATCGTTTCCTGATGACTCTGTTGCGAATCCAAATCTGAGGTGTCCCAGTTGCTCTCAAGCTTCGTATATGTGTACTTCCTTTGACGAAAGACCTTATGCTCCTCGCTTCCCGTTGACTAGATCATTTTTCTTTCTCTTGAAGATATCTTTGCTTTCGGAATTATTGATGTATTTTTTTTTGTATTTTCTTTTCTTTTCTTATAGATTTTCACGGCGGTTAGTCCTTCTAGCGATATTTTTTACATTTCGATCCACTAGACGGCGTGTCGTCTAGCATTGGGAGCCGATTTCCATTATTAAAAAAAATCAACGGCAAGTACAGAAGAAAAATGCAAAAGTAAATTACTGAAACCATGCGTTAAGGTGTCTCTTGCAATTTGGCCCATAAAGGTGCACATGTTTCATATCATAAAGAAGTACTACACCACTGCAATTGGCCCAAACACACCATTCAAGATTCAACCATGTAGTAACTACTAGTTGGGTTCCAACTCTCTAACAATCATAGCTTATGTAAGATTTTAGTGGCTTTTTGTGTGCATAAGCTAACACACCGTAATAATTACATCAATGAAAACAAACACTTTTTTCTGTACGAAAACTTTTTAATCTAAATGATGCAAAATAGATTATAGAACCCATCTAGTACAAGTACAATATAGTTTCATGCTAATCATTTGGTGATAATAGTGTTAATTAACCTTCTATACCAAAATCTTTATAGTTTATGCATTTATTTATAGTCGATGCAAAATTCTTCGTACAACGTTCATGTTTGAAGCTTATGACCGAGTTTGAGAAGAACTGTAGATGAAGGCCTGACCATAAGGATCGATGGATTTTCTAACTTCGACCCAACAATCCCTACAACAATAATTTGACAAGAACGGTAGAGAGGCCAAATATAAGTTTTTACCCATGATCCCTAAAAGATGTCCTGTGTAATTATGTGACCGATATGATCTATATGTTTGTTTTTTCTTTAGTTGTTCGGGTTTTTTTTATTTTTCTTTGTTGATTGTTCGGTGTTTTAAAATTTTGTTGGTTGATGTGCTATATTTTGATTTACTAGCTCTTACCAATAAATCAAATTTCTTTACTTTTTTTTAAAAATAAAATAAAGTAGTATCGTCGTTACAATAACTCGATTATTGACTTACCAATCAAGCAAGTAAACAATCCTAGCATTAGGTTATGGTCCACATTACAGCCGACTGACAAACCAAAAATAAAATAAAATTAAGAATGAAACGAGTTCCTGACACTGTTTTGTGACGAAGTTTTTCAAATTTAATTGATTTAGTATTTTCTTTTACTGATTTTTATTTTTTAGTTACAAACCTAGATTTTATGAAAAAAATATATATATGCTTTATAGCTTCAAGCTTAGTTATACTTTTATTTTATATTAGGGAAATTCCGGATGGTGTCCCTGTGGTTTGGGGTATTCGGGATTTTGCCCACAGGTTTTTTTAGTTCGGATGGTACCCTTGTGTTTTTATATTTTCTGAAAAAATGCCCAACTCCATTTTTATTGCAAAGGGATGTCAACTTAAATTAATTTTTTAAAAAAGCTTATGTGCAAAATATTTAGCCTCTTTTATCTCCTTTTTTAAAAAGAAGTTCTTCTCATTTAAAAAAAAATTATTTTAGTTAACACCCCTCTACAATATAAATGGAATTGGGCATTTTCCGGAAAATATTAAAATGCAAGGGCACCATCCGAACTACAAAAAATTTGTAGGCAAAATCCGAAATACTCCAAACCACAGGGGTACCATCCGGAATTTTCCTTTATATTATCATACATGTAATTTTCAAATGTCTATTTTTGCTATCAATCTTTTTTATTACGTTTTTTTCCATATGAATTTTGATGGAGAAGGATAAACTTTCTGACAAACTAGACCGCTAATTGAGTTTTGGAGACCTGTGTCAACGTAAAACAATTTTTTTAATCAAATTTAAAAATTGTGTTTCATTAGGAATAAACAAAAAGGAATAGAAATTTTTTATTAAAAAAAAAGGAAAAATGTTTATGAATAAAATATCATAACTAACTCGAAATAAATAAATTAACTAAGCAAGAAAATAAATATAAAATAAGTAGGCCAACAAAACTAACTTGGATAATACAATAAAAACCAATAGAGAAAACTCATTGGGTCAAGGTGAAGGACGGGTTGGATGACGAATCTCGCTTCATGTGTATCGTAAAAATAAATCATCGGGAAAAGGTGGTGGATGGGCCGGAAGATAGATCTTGCTCCTAGTATAAACCCGCATGATTTGGGGAGGAAGCTTGTCGGGCTATTCAGTCATCTTTTCATTGGATTCGAACTTTCGTTCGAACTACAAAGTTGTAGATATTCAAAAGTAGTATTCGTTTGTTTTTCGTTCCAACTACAACTTCGGGGAATACTAATTTAATTGAGATGTTGCAAAAATGTCAAAGAAGGCTAGATCGACATATATCGGGTTGATCACATCATAATTACTATTATTGATACGGGTTCGTTAATCAATTTATTTCTTACTTTCACGTATGATTATTTTAAAACTGAATTGCTTTTGAAAAATGGTCATTGACCCGTAAATCCTTCGATTGTCAAATCTTGGCATGATGCATAAATAAGTTTGTGAGTTGCATTGATGATTGCACCATTGTATATGAACCAAACTAGTATGTACCTGACAAACACTTCAAGGATCCTAGAAAGAGAAGCACTTCAATATGATAGTATCAACCCACACTTTATACCAACCACCCTCAATACGCAGTGAAATCAGAGGGAAATACGTCTACTGTGGAATGCAGAAAAAAATATATTAAAAAGAAAACCTTTTATAAGAAGAAACATAGTTGTTCAAAATAGATTTATTTTTTCCAAAATCGATTATTACTATAAAAAAAAGCATGTAAGGAAAATCGATTATTAAGGTAAAATATACTTAAAATTATGTTTAAAACACGCAATCTTCTCTTCTGAGGAGAAATATTGTTAAAAGGAACAATAGTAAGATAACCAAAACTAATTGAGATTGATAAAGCCAAGATTGAGACAATTGAGAAGCTACCTCCACCAACATCGATCAAGGGATAAGGAGTTTTCTAGACATGCCGGATTCTACCGGAAATTTATTAAAGATTTCTCTAAGATTTTTAAGCCACTCACTAACCTACTAATCAAGGATGTTCAATTTGTTTTCTCGAAAGAGTGCCTTGATGCTTTTTGTAGGTTGAAGGAAGCTCTCATCACAGCTCTAATCATGCAACCTCCGGATTAGTCTCTCCCATTCGAGGTGATGTGTGTAAACAATGACCTTGAATCCTTGAAATCTTTTTTCTTCATTAATTGATTGTTTGTTTATTTATTTTACTCAATTTTCAATCAAAAGTGATATTTAATTGCGAACTTCATAAAATCCTTCAAAAATATTTGCTTTTTCTTCCCTTATTTTTCAACATTTTTCTTATTTCTAGATTTACTCTATTCTAGATCATTATTGCAAATCATTCATTTAATCCCTAGATCGACCTTGGAGTTCTTACTCATCTTACATGTGATCTATACACTGTGGGTTCACTATAATTGAGTGTTTATTGCGAGTTTTATAAATTTAAAACATACCGTAATTTTTATTAGCTTGTGAATCTTTATTATTTATCAATAAAGGAAAGATAAAGTTCACAAAAGAATATATTTGATAAAATAAAATTAGGAAACACTTTTTCTCAGTCTTTTTGGTAAAATATGATGGGAAGGATATCAAGATTAACTAAGGGATTAACACAAATGAAATTCGGCTATTTGGGAAGCATATAATTGGTTTTTGACAAACAACTAATAACGAAGAAAAATATGCAAATATGGATTAAAAAAAAAAACTAAAAATTAACAAAGAAGAGTACACAGATTAGTGGGGGACCGGTTGATGATTGAGGACTTGAAAACAAAAATGGCAGAGTACTTTTTACTGTAAGAATCCAATACATGTTTGATGGTTTTATTGAAATTTTTATCTTTAACAAGGTTCAAATTTCTAACATATAATGATCATCGACAAATTAAGCTATTTATAGGAAGTAATTTTGTGCATTTTAGGCTAAAAAGAAAATGAATGAAGATTTGTCAAATAAATAAATACTCTTATTCAATGGCGACGAAATTGAAATTGCATTTGGTTAAGAACTTAGGAAGGACAATATTCAGTTGAGAGATAACATGAATATGAAGACATGCATGATCTTGAGAGCAGTCACTAGCCGGTGCGAATTTTCGTGTATATTCGAATGCAGATGCGGGGACCAATATATGTTCCCATGAATGTCAATTAAAGTCTCTGTCCTTTACTATACTTTTCAAAATATATTCGCAGTCGCTAATTGTTCATCGATATGTAACTAAGATTCATCACAAAATGCAAATACAACAGTGCCTTCCCTTGCGTATATAGGTTGCGTAAGCAACTGCATTTGCGGAGAACCTCCGCATGCAGGAGAATATCTGACTATAGGGAGCCGAGTTTTAGTAGGTTTAGGTGCAGCTTGTTTAGGGTCGAACCGAACCGAGCTTCAAAATATTTTCATATTCGGCTTGTTCAGTTCAATGAACAAGTCTGAACACGAACCTTTTCTGTAAGGCCGATCGACGTATGTAAGTATGTAACAACCCTACTAAGGAATAACTTATCTACATATCTTTATGGTTATTATTCAAGACAAACGAACCGAACATCTCAAGCTCACCATAAATTTAACCTAGTTTAATAACATGTCTTCCCTTTCGGTTTGCTGAAAAAATTTGAACGTGCTTGAGGACTTGTAACAGCCCTATCCGAAGCCCATATTCAGAGAGAAACATGATGTATGCACGTAATTTTGCTGTAAAAGTAGAGCATTCTCCTGATTGCGGTTCCATTTTTACGGCCAGCCTTTTGGTTGGGCAAGCAATGTATCTATTAAATGGGCCGAAGCCCAAATCTCAAAGCAATATGGACTTATCTTGATATTGGAGTTAACTAAAGATAAATCTTGATATCAGAAAATGCAATTATCATGATTAATCAACATGCACGTCATTAAGCATACATATATACACACGACCTGCACGAATCTAAATAAATTTATTACCTGCACGAATCTAAACAAATGTATGACCAGTGCATCAACATTAATAACTAATCATGTCGTCTACTGTGTTTTGAAAACAAGAATTTCATCTACGATCTAATCAAGTATAAGATAGTGAAATACAAAATTCATAACGTTATTACTTCATTCAAATTTGAGGTAAATAAGGTTGAAATTTTGTATTTTACAATTCAGTGGGAGTAAGTAAATATTTATCGATGATATACTATTAGTTTGCAACGGCATAGGCTTATTGACTCAACCAAGAGATTTCTCATTAGGAGTTTTGAGATGAAAGATCTTGCGGACGCTTCTTTTGTTTAGGCAAAAGATACTATGAGATAATTCTCAAAGTGTCATTAAGTTGTCACAAAAGAGCTAAAGGTTATCAATTTCAGCCTTAATGTATGCCCTAAGAAAATCCTTGAAGTTTTGAGGATATAAGAGATATCCTATACAACTGCCACAAGGAGTATAATGTTTTTTTTAGGTGTGTACACTTCCGGATATAGTGTATATGACTAAAATATATAGCAGATTATTAAGTGCATGAAGTCATGCGGCCTTGCAAATAATTGAAGATTTCATGCTATAATGGAAATTGAGATTTTGGAGATCATTGGATATTTGATCTCGATTTCTTTAGACGTCGGATAAAAGACGATCACCTTAAGACTATAAGTTGGTTGGAAGAACTATGTCTAGTAAAAATGTTAAACAACACTTGTAGCTACTTCCATTATGGTTGCATATATTTGTCATTGGCTACATGCTTTTAGTAGCTTTAAGAGCCAAATAAAGTTATTTTGTGAAAACATATATACAAGTTGAATACAACACCTACTAAAGCTTCTTGATGGAAAAACACATTGACATTATGTTTATGTCAGTGAAAGAAAAAGTTCAGGAAATGTCAAGTTCTATAGAACATATAAGGACAAACTCAAATTATCGGATTTGTTAATCTAGGGATTGCCTCCTAAATTATTTCAGGAGCATATTGCTCTCACAAGAGGCTTGACAGATTTTGTAATCCCTTAACTTAGTGGGAGTTTGAAATGATGTTTTATACCTTCTGGTTTATGCATAATAAAGTTTATGAGTTGATTCATAAATTATATTTCTGAACTTAAGCTTGGTTTTGGATTGATCTTCGATTAAGTAGGACCCGTTGAAAATAGGCATATTATGAGATCACATTGCATGTAATTTTCATGTCACTCATCCATACTTGATATATGTCATCGAATATATTAACATGATGAACACGGAAGATTTAGTTACGATGAATGTGATGAATGCCGCCCATGATCTCATATTGATATATGAGATGGAGCAGGTTGAAATAAAAAAGAAGTCTATAAAATTAGCCAATACGTGCACATAAAGAATTTGGTTAATATAATTGTTTGTTTCATATGTAGCCCAAGTGGGAGATTGTAAGATTTATTTATAAATATTATTATATGGGCTTACATAATGGTACACAATTATATCATATAGCTAATTGTTAGTGGGCTATCTAAAGTGATTCAATTAAGTAAAGCCCGTAGACTTAAAATTAAGCGGTATGGGCTTAATGAGTGAATATCATATTTGGCCCAATAGGCTTATTGGGATTCTATTAAGTCAATATATAAAGAATATTAGGTCATGGTCCCCAATACGTCAAATTGATCAGCTGTTTTCTTATCTCTACCCATCAGAGAGAAAACCTAAAGAAACTATAAGGAGATTTGACTGAGGAAGACGATATATCTGCGACGCTCATTCAGTTTGTAGATTCCGCACCAAAGTTTTATCGGGTTGTTGCGCTATGGAACTAGGTATGTAAATTTCGATTCCTCAGTAACTCTAACATGATTTAGATCATCGATGTTTATGGTTTAGGAAATTTAATTATTCCAACAAAACACACCCGATCCGCTTAACATGAATTGAAACATAGCCGACCCAAATGAATCTAAAGCCGATAGAGCTAAAATATCACAAATCGAACCCAATCCGACGATATATAATTTATTTGTTAGAAAATGAGGAAATGATTTGAACCCGTCCCAACAACCATATTGTCAACTCTAGTTCATTTTCACCTACTTTAGGGTAGTGGAAATAAATACACCCACAAATGCAAACCTTCCATCTCCGAGTCATGAATGAATGTAAGGGCAAATTTGTCCTTTCGTGACTTCTCTTGTTCGGATTTTCCCCTATAAAAAGGGATCATCTATTTTAGTATTTTTCGTCCAAGCTTAAGTCAAAGACAATCTCCAAACATTTCATCTTTAAGGTTTAGACAATGTTATTTTGTTGTTTCGGGATAAGCTCTTGAAGGGAGTTCACCTCAAACTAGTTTTGTCATCTATGTGTCGATTTAGATGGATTCCAAAAGAGTTCAATGTTCGGTTTATCTACATTTGAGGCCGTCGTATGCAACTTTTGGTCAGATGTCGGAGGGCTATTCCAAGAAAAACTACTTATTTCTGAAGATCAATAATTAAAAAAAAAAGTGAGTTGTTGCACATCTCGTTTCATTGATTTGAATTTCTTCTTCTTTTTAATCATTTTAACGTCATCCAACTCGATCCATTCTCATAAACTCGCACCCAAGCATCCACAAATGTGCAAAACCACACAATCTCGGAACCTAACTTGACTCGGGCACATCAGATTACTCGTGAGAAACGGAAATAGAGAGATGGGATCGACATACAACAATGTGAAAGGGGAGGATTGCAAGGAACTTTGACCGCTATGTAAGTGAAGATTCATACTAATTACATCTCCGTACATGACGTAGGTCTCTTTCTTAACTCTAAGTTCAATATTAACATAAAGAAACAGTTTCGCTTCAAACTTTATGTATGCACATCAATTACATTAGCATGTACGTAACAAACTTCTAAAAAGATTGAGTTAGTTCTAAATGACCATGAAGATAGTGTTCACGTTGATAAGGATCTATTACGATATAAGCACAACCATCTTACGCCTGTCCGTCTTCATTAACTTTAGTGGGCCAATGTACAAGTAGGACCGAATTTATTAGAATATAAGCACAACCATCTTACACGCTTGTCTTCGTTAACCTTAATTGGCTATGCTAAACGTACGAGTAGGACCAGAACGAAGCGGTAACTAAGAGTTGTAGAGTGCATTCGCTAATCCAGCATAAAAATAAGGAAAAAATATATATATTTCCAGATGAAGTGGATTTGATTATTCGTCTTCACAAGCTTTTGGGTAATAGGTGCACGAATCCTAAACGAAATCCATGAGGCTATGTGATTAGTGAATTATTCTTTATAACGTGTTATGAATTTCGATTGTTTTTAAGTTGTCACGTCAATAACAAATGGACCAATGAAAAAAGTGCAATCAAGAAGACAAAGTAGAAAGACAATAGAAGATCCGGACTCACTTGTTAGAGTCAAATCTGACGCTCACTCTGCCTGGAACATTAGGTGTGTATCATGCTCAACAACGACGCGCACAATCGAAACTTGTAATGATAGTAGTGGATATTTCGTGTCCACGAGACCAAAAAAAAAGAGAAGATATTTGGTGTCGTTGATCTAGCAATTCCGGTTAGATATTAGCTAGCTAGATTCCTATTAAATGTTTACTTGGCCCACATTAACATATATGGTTAATGGAAAGTAATTAATACGCATGTAGTTAATTATGCCCAGTCCATATACTAGGAAGTGGTCCTAATTTCTCACTCCAATATTTTTAATACGTATGGTGTGAAGTCCAATATTAAAATCATGTATCGATCATGTGTGAAGCTCACCCTTTCTTCTTCTTTTTTCAGGCCAAAAGTAAAATATAATCTTCTTGTGTTTGGGTCTAAAAAATACTTCCAATTCTTGTAATGTCCTGACCAAAAAAATATATAAGTAAACAGTTACACTTTAAATTATAATATTTATTATAATTGCATTAATAAATATATTTACTTTGATGTTACGTACATGTAAGCATAGTCCGTATCGTTTAGGTTGGGCTTAATATTATGAAACCGTAGTATGAATATCAACGGAACGAGCAAAAAAAAAATCATAAAAGTGAGTTTTATGTCAACATACAGAATTGGATAAGTTGGATATAGTAGTTTACATAAATGTGTCTTTGTTCAATCAAATTAACTACAAAATTGATGGTGTAACAACTTGATATAGTTTCCCGTGATTTAGACGGGTCTATGTGTAGAATATATGCTAGGTTATCGTTTCATATCGTGTGCAAAGTTTTGTGCAATAATTTAGGGGATTATTAGATGTACCGGTGAAAATCACTATTTGTCACCGTAAATACGCACTTCGCGTGCGTAGTTCACGGGTTTCCAACTACGCATATGGCGTGCGTAGTTGGAGTCGGAGAAAAAATAATAAAAAGATTGAAAAAATTGAACTACGCACTTGGGGTGCGTAGTCGTAGTAAGGAAAATAAAAAATAAAAAAATTTGTAATATTAACTACGACTACGCACCCCAAGTGCGTAGTTGAGTAAGTTCTCGGTGCGTAGTTACGGTGTCAAATAGCAATTTTCACCGATACGTTTAAAAACCACGATAATTTATAATATAAAAAACATGTCCAATAATCTCTATTATTTTTATGTCTACGTAAGAATCACCTTAATATTTACCTTGAAAGTGTAGTGTATTGTAGTGCAGCATATATTTACTTTATTATTTTTTTTAATCTGTGTACCTTTTAACCAATTTAATTGTCGTACACTCGTACATGTTGATCTAACACAATACGCTTATATTTAGATATTCGTAATTACTATGGATGCAATATAATGTATAACGAAAAATAAAATAAGTATGCTTAATAATAATAATAATAATAATAGAAATTGTTTTAACACAATACATTTAGTTTCTACTTAAATTATATTTTCTTTCATTGTTATTTATAACGAAAATAAAATCTAATTTAAATAGAAACATATGTATAATTGTCTTATGACACTGACACTAAGATTTTATTTTAATAAAATTTGTTTTTTGAAAGGAATTTCGTATTTTCGCACGGCACTTAGGCAAAACTGATGTGATCGTGCGTGGCATTATACCTTTATTTTATTATAATATTATAGTATTATTTTATTTTCCATGCCTTGATTTATTTAACACAAACAACTTATTTTAAATATTTATATCACAATGGATGCAATATATAGTGTACAACGAGATATCACAGTGGATGCAATATGTAGAAGTGATAGTTACAGTTAATGAGATTAAAATCTAATTTAGATAGAAGATGTTTTAATATTTTCTTTTTTCAAAAAATCTTAAATGAAAATGGAATTCAAATATTGAAAGTTGTAATTACAGTGAAAGTGATGTCAATTTAAATAGAAGTTGTGCATTTATATTTGCAAGGAATATGGTGACACAAAACTATACGTGACACCTAGATAAAATAAATGTGAGCGCAATATACAATATGTAAGTATTATATATCTTTGATGTCTGATTAGAGCGGTGGAATGGAAATGAAATGAAATCGGTTAAGTGAAAGGAATGAAAATGGAATTGATTAGATTATTTTCATGTGTAAAAAGACCTCTAAACAAATATAGTTTTTTATTAATTCGGAATTATTTCGTTACCTAGAAGGATTCCTAGCGATACCAAACGAGCCCTTACTATAGTAATGGGTTGATCTATTCCAATTAACTTATATATATATATATATATATATATATATATATATATATATATATATATATATATATATATAAAGGCATTGATATTGTAATATCTGAAAATCTTTATCTCGGAAAACGACTAGGGTTATCGGAATATATGTGATGAAGTAGGGTTTCAAGTGCAGTTTTGAAACTTGAAGGATTTTTTTACTAAGTATAGATTTTGGTATTCTTATACGCAATTTTGGATTTCTCTATGGATCTTTTAAGGTTGTGAGATGTTGTTGGACAACAGTGAGGGTCTTAGACCGTTTGGGCAGTTTTCGGAATTTTAGGAGAGTTATGGGTGTCTTGGTAATTTCCACAAAAGTTAGGGTTTCTTAATTAATCTTTTGTTCCGAGAACTTACTCGCTAGTCTAGGATTCTTCTAGAAGTGTTGTAAGTGGATTATTTGAGATTCTAAGACGTTTCCTTTAATTAGGTAGTTGATATTGATTGCACGAGCAGACGATATTTAGTTATGGCCAATCGTCGAACAATTCAGGTTAGTGTTACGGACTTGCTTAGCTAATGATCCATATATAGGTGTGTATTTTTGTAGCGGTGTGTGATGAGTGTTTATAATTATAACTTTAGTAAGATAACGTTATTGTATAAGTAGACCCAAGTGTATGAGAACGGGTTGTGGCATCAATGTCCAACGCTACCAAGTTACTGGGGAGGTTCTCTGCAACCGGTCCATACCGGTTATACGGTAAGATGCATTGGATCCACTCCAGTTGGTTTACGGGGACAGAAGCGAAGGTTGGGAGACATTCGTGCCACAGTATAAACTGAACTAATAGAAGTGAACCACCTAATAGAAGATAATAATACGATGAGTGTGAGCATGCTATGTGTTTAATTTCCGTATTGTGTGTGTATGTGCTACTTAATATTAACATATATATATTGAATTGTTAGCTAACGGTCTATACCGTCGTTGATAGATCTTGCAGGGTAGGCAGTTATTGAGAGATCCGGAAAGAGGTGGTCAGCCGGATTTTCATATTTATTATTTTGGGATTTTTGGGATTATTGTTGGTGACAGACTCGTTTCCTTGTTGTTGGATTTTGTCACACTTTCGACGGCTGGTTTTGTCTTCTTTTCGGTCATTTATTTTATGGGTACTTTTAATCGGTTTTTTATTTGTGTCTTGTTGTAAGGTCGGAACCCATTGTGAGGTTCTAGCCAGTGGCATCTCGAGTTTTCAGAATTCAAGGTGTTACATTTGTATTTACAACGGGATGGGAATTTAAGTAAAGTTGATCTAATGTAAATGTAATTTAAGTACAATAAAAGTTAATCTAATATAATTGTTTGACTTAATTTCAGTTAAATTTGTATTCTTTTACGAGTAAATCTAATGTAAATGTAATTTCAGTAAAGTTGTTATGACTATTATTATACAGATTCAATGAATTAATTCATGTTAAACTTCTAACAACAATAAAAGTTGAAATCTTATAAAAGGTATACTATAAAATTTTCATTAAAAAAAATATTTCCAATTTTAAAAAATTATTTTTTAAATATAATAATTTTTTGACATTAGTCATTTGTGTGACATTAATTAATAGTATATTTTTAATTTACCGAATAATAAAGTTTTTAAATATATTTCATATTAATATGAAAACAACGTATGCTTCTACATGACAATCCATACCATACACTTATTTCTCTTTTGGTTAAACATACACTTATTTCTCTAATCGCAATTTTCAACAAAAAACAGTTATGAGTTATTAGATTTATTTGAGATCTAATATTATAAATAAAAAATCTCTTGACATATTTTAAACAATAGTAGAAAAATATTATAAACTGTCACAAAGTTATAAATTCTTCTACTTTAGTATATATATAGAGCTAGATTTGAGTAGAAACCGATACAATAATTTTTATTCAATCAATTTAATTGTTCAAAATAAGTCAATTTCAAGCACTACACGCAAGAATGTATGATTGCTTTATTTTTCGTTCATATAAAGGGTATGGTTAATCCGGATAGGAGAGGAGTTATAAGTTAATATCACAAAAGTTACTTCAAAAGTTGATATTTCTAGTTTTAATAAGATTAGATCTATTTTTCAATCATTTAATTAATCAATACAAAAATTGAAAAATATGTAAGTACTTTTATAAACAATTTAATTATTTTTAATTTTTCCATTTCATTATATTTTTAGATATAAAATAATATTCCATGATTTTTTGAATAATTTCTATCTCAGAAAGTGTTCATCAAGTTGGTCTTAGACACATATATTCTCGTCTACACTTCAATAGTGTAAAAAAAAATGTCACTATATGTCTTATCCATTTTTTGAACGATTATCGAACTATAAATACCCCATAAAAATTAAATTTGTGCCTCTTTAATCTCTCCTCTCTCATTCTCCTCGTCCCTCTCTTTTCATTCTCGGAGCAACTCAAGACATCCGTCATCACCACTGATGTGGTGATCAAAAGTAATATAAGAGAAAGTAATCTAAGGAATAGCTATCATCACTATAATAAATCAATTTATAACCAAGTATATGAATATCATGAGCATCGATCAACATACATGTAGGGAACTGTCAAAAGTTATTTTGACCACATTTATGTGTATAAAGACCGTGCTCAACTCAAAAATGTTATCGATGTTGCATAAGGTAAAAGTCAAATCCTTTAGTTATGTAGAAAACTGGTAGAAGACCAAAACAGGTCATGCTCTCGCAAAAAAAAAGTCATAAAGGTATAAAACTGGTAAAACTATGACAGTCAGAAATCCTCAAGGTAAAGGTAGACGTATTTCCCAATACCAAGTTCAATCCTATAAGTTCTAATAGAATCAACACGCTCTCGCAAAAAATTGATCTATTTCTATTCTCAAAGCAAACACTATTTCTCTACATATGCAACAAATGGATCGAACTTGTCGTATGGTTAAGGTCAAGGTTGCAATAAGGCCACTAAGGTAAAAACACACACAATTAATATTAACATAAAGAAACAGTTTCGCTTCAAACTTTATGTATGCACATCAATTACATTAGCATGTACGTAACAAACTTCTAAAAAGATTGAGTTAGTTCTAAATGACCATGAAGATAGTGTTCACGTTGATAAGGATCTATTACGATATAAGCACAACCATCTTACGCCTGTCCGTCTTCATTAACTTTAGTGGGCCAATGTACAAGTAGGACCGAATTTATTAGAATATAAGCACAACCATCTTACACGCTTGTCTTCGTTAACCTTAATTGGCTATGCTAAACGTACGAGTAGGACCAGAACGAAGCGGTAACTAAGAGTTGTAGAGTGCATTCGCTAATCCAGCATAAAAATAAGGAAAAAATATATATATTTCCAGATGAAGTGGATTTGATTATTCGTCTTCACAAGCTTTTGGGTAATAGGTGCACGAATCCTAAACGAAATCCATGAGGCTATGTGATTAGTGAATTATTCTTTATAACGTGTTATGAATTTCGATTGTTTTTAAGTTGTCACGTCAATAACAAATGGACCAATGAAAAAAGTGCAATCAAGAAGACAAAGTAGAAAGACAATAGAAGATCCGGACTCACTTGTTAGAGTCAAATCTGACGCTCACTCTGCCTGGAACATTAGGTGTGTATCATGCTCAACAACGACGCGCACAATCGAAACTTGTAATGATAGTAGTGGATATTTCGTGTCCACGAGACCAAAAAAAAAGAGAAGATATTTGGTGTCGTTGATCTAGCAATTCCGGTTAGATATTAGCTAGCTAGATTCCTATTAAATGTTTACTTGGCCCACATTAACATATATGGTTAATGGAAAGTAATTAATACGCATGTAGTTAATTATGCCCAGTCCATATACTAGGAAGTGGTCCTAATTTCTCACTCCAATATTTTTAATACGTATGGTGTGAAGTCCAATATTAAAATCATGTATCGATCATGTGTGAAGCTCACCCTTTCTTCTTCTTTTTTCAGGCCAAAAGTAAAATATAATCTTCTTGTGTTTGGGTCTAAAAAATACTTCCAATTCTTGTAATGTCCTGACCAAAAAAATATATAAGTAAACAGTTACACTTTAAATTATAATATTTATTATAATTGCATTAATAAATATATTTACTTTGATGTTACGTACATGTAAGCATAGTCCGTATCGTTTAGGTTGGGCTTAATATTATGAAACCGTAGTATGAATATCAACGGAACGAGCAAAAAAAAAATCATAAAAGTGAGTTTTATGTCAACATACAGAATTGGATAAGTTGGATATAGTAGTTTACATAAATGTGTCTTTGTTCAATCAAATTAACTACAAAATTGATGGTGTAACAACTTGATATAGTTTCCCGTGATTTAGACGGGTCTATGTGTAGAATATATGCTAGGTTATCGTTTCATATCGTGTGCAAAGTTTTGTGCAATAATTTAGGGGATTATTAGATGTACCGGTGAAAATCACTATTTGTCACCGTAAATACGCACTTCGCGTGCGTAGTTCACGGGTTTCCAACTACGCATATGGCGTGCGTAGTTGGAGTCGGAGAAAAAATAATAAAAAGATTGAAAAAATTGAACTACGCACTTGGGGTGCGTAGTCGTAGTAAGGAAAATAAAAAATAAAAAAAATTTGTAATATTAACTACGACTACGCACCCCAAGTGCGTAGTTGAGTAAGTTCTCGTGCGTAGTTACGGTGTCAAATAGCAATTTTCACCGATACGTTTAAAAAACCACGATAATTTATAATATAAAAAACATGTCCAATAATCTCTATTATTTTTATGTCTACGTAAGAATCACCTTAATATTTACCTTGAAAGTGTAGTGTATTGTAGTGCAGCATATATTTACTTTATTATTTTTTTTAATCTGTGTACCTTTTAACCAATTTAATTGTCGTACACTCGTACATGTTGATCTAACACAATACGCTTATATTTAGATATTCGTAATTACTATGGATGCAATATAATGTATAACGAAAAATAAAATAAGTATGCTTAATAATAATAATAATAATAATAGAAATTGTTTTAACACAATACATTTAGTTTCTACTTAAATTATATTTTCTTTCATTGTTATTTATAACGAAAATAAAATCTAATTTAAATAGAAACATATGTATAATTGTCTTATGACACTGACACTAAGATTTTATTTTAATAAAATTTGTTTTTTGAAAGGAATTTCGTATTTTCGCACGGCACTTAGGCAAAACTGATGTGATCGTGCGTGGCATTATACCTTTATTTTATTATAATATTATAGTATTATTTTATTTTCCATGCCTTGATTTATTTAACACAAACAACTTATTTTAAATATTTATATCACAATGGATGCAATATATAGTGTACAACGAGATATCACAGTGGATGCAATATGTAGAAGTGATAGTTACAGTTAATGAGATTAAAATCTAATTTAGATAGAAGATGTTTTAATATTTTCTTTTTTCAAAAAATCTTAAATGAAAATGGAATTCAAATATTGAAAGTTGTAATTACAGTGAAAGTGATGTCAATTTAAATAGAAGTTGTGCATTTATATTTGCAAGGAATATGGTGACACAAAACTATACGTGACACCTAGATAAAATAAATGTGAGCGCAATATACAATATGTAAGTATTATATATCTTTGATGTCTGATTAGAGCGGTGGAATGGAAATGAAATGAAATCGGTTAAGTGAAAGGAATGAAAATGGAATTGATTAGATTATTTTCATGTGTAAAAAGACCTCTAAACAAATATAGTTTTTTATTAATTCGGAATTATTTCGTTACCTAGAAGGATTCCTAGCGATACCAAACGAGCCCTTACTATAGTAATGGGTTGATCTATTCCAATTAACTTATATATATATATATATATATATATATATATATATATATATATATATATATATATATATATATAAAGGCATTGATATTGTAATATCTGAAAATCTTTATCTCGGAAAACGACTAGGGTTATCGGAATATATGTGATGAAGTAGGGTTTCAAGTGCAGTTTTGAAACTTGAAGGATTTTTTACTAAGTATAGATTTTGGTATTCTTATACGCAATTTTGGATTTCTCTATGGATCTTTTAAGGTTGTGAGATGTTGTTGGACAACAGTGAGGGTCTTAGACCGTTTTGGGCAGTTTTCGGAATTTTAGGAGAGTTATGGGTGTCTTGGTAATTTCCACAAAAGTTAGGGTTTCTTAATTAATCTTTTGTTCCGAGAACTTACTCGCTAGTCTAGGATTCTTCTAGAAGTGTTGTAAGTGGATTATTTGAGATTCTAAGACGTTTCCTTTAATTAGGTAGTTGATATTGATTGCACGAGCAGACGATATTTAGTTATGGCCAATCGTCGAACAATTCAGGTTAGTGTTACGGACTTGCTTAGCTAATGATCCATATATAGGTGTGTATTTTTGTAGCGGTGTGTGATGAGTGTTTATAATTATAACTTTAGTAAGATAACGTTATTGTATAAGTAGACCCAAGTGTATGAGAACGGGTTGTGGCATCAATGTCCAACGCTACCAAGTTACTGGGAGGTTCTCTGGCAACCGGTCCATACCGGTTATACGGTAAGATGCATTGGATCCACTCCAGTTGGTTTACGGGGACAGAAGCGAAGGTTGGGAGACATTCGTGCCACAGTATAAACTGAACTAATAGAAGTGAACCACCTAATAGAAGATAATAATACGATGAGTGTGAGCATGCTATGTGTTTAATTTCCGTATTGTGTGTGTATGTGCTACTTAATATTAACATATATATATTGAATTGTTAGCTAACGGTCTATACCGTCGTTGATAGATCTTGCAGGGTAGGCAGTTATTGAGAGATCCGGAAAGAGGTGGTCAGCCGGATTTTCATATTTATTATTTTGGGATTTTTGGGATTATTGTTGGTGACAGACTCGTTTCCTTGTTGTTGGATTTTGTCACACTTTCGACGGCTGGTTTTGTCTTCTTTTCGGTCATTTATTTTATGGGTACTTTTAATCGGTTTTTTATTTGTGTCTTGTTGTAAGGTCGGAACCCATTGTGAGGTTCTAGCCAGTGGCATCTCGAGTTTTCAGAATTCAAGGGTGTTACATTTGTATTTACAACGGGATGGGAATTTAAGTAAAGTTGATCTAATGTAAATGTAATTTAAGTACAATAAAAGTTAATCTAATATAATTGTTTGACTTAATTTCAGTTAAATTTGTATTCTTTTACGAGTAAATCTAATGTAAATGTAATTTCAGTAAAGTTGTTATGACTATTATTATACAGATTCAATGAATTAATTCATGTTAAACTTCTAACAACAATAAAAGTTGAAATCTTATAAAAGGTATACTATAAAATTTTCATTAAAAAAAATATTTCCAATTTTAAAAAATTATTTTTTAAATATAATAATTTTTTGACATTAGTCATTTGTGTGACATTAATTAATAGTATATTTTTAATTTACCGAATAATAAAGTTTTTAAATATATTTCATATTAATATGAAAACAACGTATGCTTCTACATGACAATCCATACCATACACTTATTTCTCTTTTGGTTAAACATACACTTATTTCTCTAATCGCAATTTTCAACAAAAACAGTTATGAGTTATTAGATTTATTTGAGATCTAATATTATAAATAAAAAATCTCTTGACATATTTTAAACAATAGTAGAAAAATATTATAAACTGTCACAAAGTTATAAATTCTTCTACTTTAGTATATATATAGAGCTAGATTTGAGTAGAAACCGATACAATAATTTTTATTCAATCAATTTAATTGTTCAAAATAAGTCAATTTCAAGCACTACACGCAAGAATGTATGATTGCTTTATTTTTCGTTCATATAAAGGGTATGGTTAATCCGGATAGGAGAGGAGTTATAAGTTAATATCACAAAAGTTACTTCAAAAGTTGATATTTCTAGTTTTAATAAGATTAGATCTATTTTTCAATCATTTAATTAATCAATACAAAAATTGAAAAATATGTAAGTACTTTTATAAACAATTTAATTATTTTTAATTTTTCCATTTCATTATATTTTTAGATATAAAATAATATTCCATGATTTTTTGAATAATTTCTATCTCAGAAAGTGTTCATCAAGTTGGTCTTAGACACATATATTCTCGTCTACACTTCAATAGTGTAAAAAAAAATGTCACTATATGTCTTATCCATTTTTTGAACGATTATCGAACTATAAATACCCCATAAAAATTAAATTTGTGCCTCTTTAATCTCTCCTCTCTCATTCTCCTCGTCCCTCTCTTTTCATTCTCGGAGCAACTCAAGACATCCGTCATCACCACTGATGTGGTGATCAAAAGTAATATAAGAGAAAGTAATCTAAGGAATAGCTATCATCACTATAATAAATCAATTTATAACCAAGTATATGAATATCATGAGCATCGATCAACATACATGTAGGGAACTGTCAAAAGTTATTTTGACCACATTTATGTGTATAAAGACCGTGCTCAACTCAAAAATGTTATCGATGTTGCATAAGGTAAAAGTCAAATCCTTTAGTTATGTAGAAAACTGGTAGAAGACCAAAACAGGTCATGCTCTCGCAAAAAAAAAAGTCATAAAGGTATAAAACTGGTAAAACTATGACAGTCAGAAATCCTCAAGGTAAAGGTAGACGTATTTCCCAATACCAAGTTCAATCCTATAAGTTCTAATAGAATCAACACGCTCTCGCAAAAAATTGATCTATTTCTATTCTCAAAGCAAACACTATTTCTCTACATATGCAACAAATGGATCGAACTTGTCGTATGGTTAAGGTCAAGGTTGCAATAAGGCCACTAAGGTAAAAACACACACAATTAATATTAACATAAAGAAACAGTTTCGCTTCAAACTTTATGTATGCACATCAATTACATTAGCATGTACGTAACAAACTTCTAAAAAGATTGAGTTAGTTCTAAATGACCATGAAGATAGTGTTCACGTTGATAAGGATCTATTACGATATAAGCACAACCATCTTACGCCTGTCCGTCTTCATTAACTTTAGTGGGCCAATGTACAAGTAGGACCGAATTTATTAGAATATAAGCACAACCATCTTACACGCTTGTCTTCGTTAACCTTAATTGGCTATGCTAAACGTACGAGTAGGACCAGAACGAAGCGGTAACTAAGAGTTGTAGAGTGCATTCGCTAATCCAGCATAAAAATAAGGAAAAAATATATATATTTCCAGATGAAGTGGATTTGATTATTCGTCTTCACAAGCTTTTGGGTAATAGGTGCACGAATCCTAAACGAAATCCATGAGGCTATGTGATTAGTGAATTATTCTTTATAACGTGTTATGAATTTCGATTGTTTTTAAGTTGTCACGTCAATAACAAATGGACCAATGAAAAAAGTGCAATCAAGAAGACAAAGTAGAAAGACAATAGAAGATCCGGACTCACTTGTTAGAGTCAAATCTGACGCTCACTCTGCCTGGAACATTAGGTGTGTATCATGCTCAACAACGACGCGCACAATCGAAACTTGTAATGATAGTAGTGGATATTTCGTGTCCACGAGACCAAAAAAAAAGAGAAGATATTTGGTGTCGTTGATCTAGCAATTCCGGTTAGATATTAGCTAGCTAGATTCCTATTAAATGTTTACTTGGCCCACATTAACATATATGGTTAATGGAAAGTAATTAATACGCATGTAGTTAATTATGCCCAGTCCATATACTAGGAAGTGGTCCTAATTTCTCACTCCAATATTTTTAATACGTATGGTGTGAAGTCCAATATTAAAATCATGTATCGATCATGTGTGAAGCTCACCCTTTCTTCTTCTTTTTTCAGGCCAAAAGTAAAATATAATCTTCTTGTGTTTGGGTCTAAAAAATACTTCCAATTCTTGTAATGTCCTGACCAAAAAAATATATAAGTAAACAGTTACACTTTAAATTATAATATTTATTATAATTGCATTAATAAATATATTTACTTTGATGTTACGTACATGTAAGCATAGTCCGTATCGTTTAGGTTGGGCTTAATATTATGAAACCGTAGTATGAATATCAACGGAACGAGCAAAAAAAAAATCATAAAAGTGAGTTTTATGTCAACATACAGAATTGGATAAGTTGGATATAGTAGTTTACATAAATGTGTCTTTGTTCAATCAAATTAACTACAAAATTGATGGTGTAACAACTTGATATAGTTTCCCGTGATTTAGACGGGTCTATGTGTAGAATATATGCTAGGTTATCGTTTCATATCGTGTGCAAAGTTTTGTGCAATAATTTAGGGGATTATTAGATGTACCGGTGAAAATCACTATTTGTCACCGTAAATACGCACTTCGCGTGCGTAGTTCACGGGTTTCCAACTACGCATATGGCGTGCGTAGTTGGAGTCGGAGAAAAAATAATAAAAAGATTGAAAAAATTGAACTACGCACTTGGGGTGCGTAGTCGTAGTAAGGAAAATAAAAAATAAAAAAATTTGTAATATTAACTACGACTACGCACCCCAAGTGCGTAGTTGAGTAAGTTCTCGTGCGTAGTTACGGTGTCAAATAGCAATTTTCACCGATACGTTTAAAAACCACGATAATTTATAATATAAAAAACATGTCCAATAATCTCTATTATTTTTATGTCTACGTAAGAATCACCTTAATATTTACCTTGAAAGTGTAGTGTATTGTAGTGCAGCATATATTTACTTTATTATTTTTTTTAATCTGTGTACCTTTTAACCAATTTAATTGTCGTACACTCGTACATGTTGATCTAACACAATACGCTTATATTTAGATATTCGTAATTACTATGGATGCAATATAATGTATAACGAAAAATAAAATAAGTATGCTTAATAATAATAATAATAATAATAGAAATTGTTTTAACACAATACATTTAGTTTCTACTTAAATTATATTTTCTTTCATTGTTATTTATAACGAAAATAAAATCTAATTTAAATAGAAACATATGTATAATTGTCTTATGACACTGACACTAAGATTTTATTTTAATAAAATTTGTTTTTTGAAAGGAATTTCGTATTTTCGCACGGCACTTAGGCAAAACTGATGTGATCGTGCGTGGCATTATACCTTTATTTTATTATAATATTATAGTATTATTTTATTTTCCATGCCTTGATTTATTTAACACAAACAACTTATTTTAAATATTTATATCACAATGGATGCAATATATAGTGTACAACGAGATATCACAGTGGATGCAATATGTAGAAGTGATAGTTACAGTTAATGAGATTAAAATCTAATTTAGATAGAAGATGTTTTAATATTTTCTTTTTTCAAAAAATCTTAAATGAAAATGGAATTCAAATATTGAAAGTTGTAATTACAGTGAAAGTGATGTCAATTTAAATAGAAGTTGTGCATTTATATTTGCAAGGAATATGGTGACACAAAACTATACGTGACACCTAGATAAAATAAATGTGAGCGCAATATACAATATGTAAGTATTATATATCTTTGATGTCTGATTAGAGCGGTGGAATGGAAATGAAATGAAATCGGTTAAGTGAAAGGAATGAAAATGGAATTGATTAGATTATTTTCATGTGTAAAAAGACCTCTAAACAAATATAGTTTTTTATTAATTCGGAATTATTTCGTTACCTAGAAGGATTCCTAGCGATACCAAACGAGCCCTTACTATAGTAATGGGTTGATCTATTCCAATTAACTTATATATATATATATATATATATATATATATATATATATATATATATATATATATATATAAAGGCATTGATATTGTAATATCTGAAAATCTTTATCTCGGAAAACGACTAGGGTTATCGGAATATATGTGATGAAGTAGGGTTTCAAGTGCAGTTTTGAAACTTGAAGGATTTTTTACTAAGTATAGATTTTGGTATTCTTATACGCAATTTTGGATTTCTCTATGGATCTTTTAAGGTTGTGAGATGTTGTTGGACAACAGTGAGGGTCTTAGACCGTTTTGGGCAGTTTTCGGAATTTTAGGAGAGTTATGGGTGTCTTGGTAATTTCCACAAAAGTTAGGGTTTCTTAATTAATCTTTTGTTCCGAGAACTTACTCGCTAGTCTAGGATTCTTCTAGAAGTGTTGTAAGTGGATTATTTGAGATTCTAAGACGTTTCCTTTAATTAGGTAGTTGATATTGATTGCACGAGCAGACGATATTTAGTTATGGCCAATCGTCGAACAATTCAGGTTAGTGTTACGGACTTGCTTAGCTAATGATCCATATATAGGTGTGTATTTTTGTAGCGGTGTGTGATGAGTGTTTATAATTATAACTTTAGTAAGATAACGTTATTGTATAAGTAGACCCAAGTGTATGAGAACGGGTTGTGGCATCAATGTCCAACGCTACCAAGTTACTGGGAGGTTCTCTGCAACCGGTCCATACCGGTTATACGGTAAGATGCATTGGATCCACTCCAGTTGGTTTACGGGGACAGAAGCGAAGGTTGGGAGACATTCGTGCCACAGTATAAACTGAACTAATAGAAGTGAACCACCTAATAGAAGATAATAATACGATGAGTGTGAGCATGCTATGTGTTTAATTTCCGTATTGTGTGTGTATGTGCTACTTAATATTAACATATATATATTGAATTGTTAGCTAACGGTCTATACCGTCGTTGATAGATCTTGCAGGGTAGGCAGTTATTGAGAGATCCGGAAAGAGGTGGTCAGCCGGATTTTCATATTTATTATTTTGGGATTTTTGGGATTATTGTTGGTGACAGACTCGTTTCCTTGTTGTTGGATTTTGTCACACTTTCGACGGCTGGTTTTGTCTTCTTTTCGGTCATTTATTTTATGGGTACTTTTAATCGGTTTTTTATTTGTGTCTTGTTGTAAGGTCGGAACCCATTGTGAGGTTCTAGCCAGTGGCATCTCGAGTTTTCAGAATTCAAGGTGTTACATTTGTATTTACAACGGGATGGGAATTTAAGTAAAGTTGATCTAATGTAAATGTAATTTAAGTACAATAAAAGTTAATCTAATATAATTGTTTGACTTAATTTCAGTTAAATTTGTATTCTTTTACGAGTAAATCTAATGTAAATGTAATTTCAGTAAAGTTGTTATGACTATTATTATACAGATTCAATGAATTAATTCATGTTAAACTTCTAACAACAATAAAAGTTGAAATCTTATAAAAGGTATACTATAAAATTTTCATTAAAAAAAATATTTCCAATTTTAAAAAATTATTTTTTAAATATAATAATTTTTTGACATTAGTCATTTGTGTGACATTAATTAATAGTATATTTTTAATTTACCGAATAATAAAGTTTTTAAATATATTTCATATTAATATGAAAACAACGTATGCTTCTACATGACAATCCATACCATACACTTATTTCTCTTTTGGTTAAACATACACTTATTTCTCTAATCGCAATTTTCAACAAAAACAGTTATGAGTTATTAGATTTATTTGAGATCTAATATTATAAATAAAAAATCTCTTGACATATTTTAAACAATAGTAGAAAAATATTATAAACTGTCACAAAGTTATAAATTCTTCTACTTTAGTATATATATAGAGCTAGATTTGAGTAGAAACCGATACAATAATTTTTATTCAATCAATTTAATTGTTCAAAATAAGTCAATTTCAAGCACTACACGCAAGAATGTATGATTGCTTTATTTTTCGTTCATATAAAGGGTATGGTTAATCCGGATAGGAGAGGAGTTATAAGTTAATATCACAAAAGTTACTTCAAAAGTTGATATTTCTAGTTTTAATAAGATTAGATCTATTTTTCAATCATTTAATTAATCAATACAAAAATTGAAAAATATGTAAGTACTTTTATAAACAATTTAATTATTTTTAATTTTTCCATTTCATTATATTTTTAGATATAAAATAATATTCCATGATTTTTTGAATAATTTCTATCTCAGAAAGTGTTCATCAAGTTGGTCTTAGACACATATATTCTCGTCTACACTTCAATAGTGTAAAAAAAAATGTCACTATATGTCTTATCCATTTTTTGAACGATTATCGAACTATAAATACCCCATAAAAATTAAATTTGTGCCTCTTTAATCTCTCCTCTCTCATTCTCCTCGTCCCTCTCTTTTCATTCTCGGAGCAACTCAAGACATCCGTCATCACCACTGATGTGGTGATCAAAAGTAATATAAGAGAAAGTAATCTAAGGAATAGCTATCATCACTATAATAAATCAATTTATAACCAAGTATATGAATATCATGAGCATCGATCAACATACATGTAGGGAACTGTCAAAAGTTATTTTGACCACATTTATGTGTATAAAGACCGTGCTCAACTCAAAAATGTTATCGATGTTGCATAAGGTAAAAGTCAAATCCTTTAGTTATGTAGAAAACTGGTAGAAGACCAAAACAGGTCATGCTCTCGCAAAAAAAAAGTCATAAAGGTATAAAACTGGTAAAACTATGACAGTCAGAAATCCTCAAGGTAAAGGTAGACGTATTTCCCAATACCAAGTTCAATCCTATAAGTTCTAATAGAATCAACACGCTCTCGCAAAAAATTGATCTATTTCTATTCTCAAAGCAAACACTATTTCTCTACATATGCAACAAATGGATCGAACTTGTCGTATGGTTAAGGTCAAGGTTGCAATAAGGCCACTAAGGTAAAAACACACACAATTAATATTCGTTCAATAATCGATATGCATAATTATAAATCAATTCATCATATGATTAAGTCAATCCTTAGATTATGAGAAATTAGCCAAGCATGTTGAACATATCAAAACAATGTAGAAAAGGGTAACTAGCAAGCATAAATTCCAAAACAAATAAAATGAAAGAGAAAACTTGCATAAATCAGCCTAGTATATCAAGCGAATGAACAAACATCGATAAGCAAACCTCGAAAAAAGTCGTCAATAAAAGTGTTTTCGGTGAATCCGAGTAGGAAAGAAAAAACTAATGTCACAAATAAGGTTGTGAATATACAAAGTGCAAACTAGGAGTAAACGCCTCTAACATCTGAAAAATAGCTACTTATACTACAAATAATCAGCCCACAAAAGATCTAAAAAACCTCAAATAAAGATAGGATCAAAAATCAATCTTCGGAAATCATTGCACAAGTAACACGGGCAAGGCTCGGCTTAGCCGACGTGCCTGCCCCGTGTAGAAGCCTTCTTAAGGCAAAATCCATTTATTAAGTGAAGGACATGGGCATATATATATGACGGCATGACACAGTCTAACAAGCCGTCTCAACTTTTAACAATTTTTGACGGTTTAGTAAAACTGAATTTTTCGAACTATGATACCCACAAGTACTACTTTTGAAGCTCTTTTAGAGATATTAACTTTGTACTTGACACAAATGTCAAACTCCAAAGGGAAGATGGTTGAAAACGGGAATACCTCAGACATATTTATAAACTTTAATCCAACACCAATGATCTCCACTTGACTTTTCAATCTTCAATCGATCTTCATGTTTTCATGTAGTTTGCGATCCCAAGGAAGATGGAATTTTCGTGCTTTAGTATTTCATATGATTATGCCCATAAAAGTTCTTGAACGCCTAAAACAGGAAATAAAACGAAGTAGACATCATAATATGCAATCTGATCATTTCTACACTATATGAATGCAAGGCATATCAAAAGATACATGAAATACATTAATATGATGCATGAATGAATGACATCAATGGTCAACTGACCAATTAGGTCAAAATGATAGGTCTAGCCCGAAACTTGCTACAACACTTTATCACTTCGATAGAAGGTCATTTGGAGGTCACGTGCAAAAGATAGCAATCATGGTCGACCGAACTCTACATATTTCTCAATATTCTTCATTTCACTCTCGGATATCGGTTATTTTCACCTTGACTTCTTTGACCGCAAGGAGATCCTTAGTGTGTATAAGGTCATTTTGCTACATGTATATTATTTGTACTCCGCAAATGGCTGAAATGCCTACAATTACATAAATCAACCGGTAGATCTTCAAAACACTATTATGAAGAAAATAGACCGATAAGATATGTTTTAAAACCCAAAAGAGGAAAGAAATTAATGGAATTATGTGGGTTTTTTTTATTCTTGCTACAGTGATCTACTTAACTTACTATTGGTTGATTACTACATAATTTGCATCATTTGTTACGTGCATTATAGGATGAAAAGTTATATATGCATTTGAAGATATTCAAATTATGTGATTGTTTGAACTTGACATATTTTAAATTTATCGTGTTCTATTAAGGATAATACGAATTTCATCCTTAGTCCTTACTAGCTCGTTATAAACTTGTAATATTTTTTTTGTTAATTGTGTTGGATAGTATTGTACTTGATATTAAGTTATTTTCCACTTGGATTAATGTACTTTTTCTTGATTTTGCAATATCATGTTTGAGTAATAACAAATTTATAAGAAACGCGTTGTACACCCAAAATTTAATCCAATCCATCAACTTTATCCGTTTGATATAGGTGGATGTGGATTGGATGCAGGTGGAGGTTTGTCGGGTGAGGTGGGTGATTTTGGTTGGCAAGTTGGGTGGCGATCATGGTCATCTGACCCATTGACAACCTTAGGTAGGTGTGAACACAAATCACGCAAATCCAAGTCCCGTTCCACACATAAAAAATATGTGACGGGATACAAACCTTAATATAATAACCGGAAATTTTCTATTTTATTTTTATTCCGGAAACCGACTCGAGTGATCGGGGCCAAGTGAACAACACCAAATCGCGACGGGTTTACATAACAAACTGGCCTATATTTTATTCCTTCCCTTCTTAGGTCCAAGAGTGAGGGATCCTTAGTGACCAGCCCAACCTTTCAGCCCACGCCTTACCTCTTTAGAAGTGAAGAGCCAGCCCAGACTTATTTTTCCTCCTTTTTCTTCCTTGGGCTAGGCGGAGTGGAACGTGGTGACAAGGCCCAACATTTATCCCTTCCCACTTCCCTCCTGTCCTTCACAACCCATACGATTCAAAAAGAAAAGACGGCGCCTCCTTCGTCTTTAGCTTTGACTAGGAGTTACAAGGCATGCGTTGGAACATCAACATTGAAGACTGACGACCGCCACATTCACTTCCCCTCGTTCCTTCTAGTACACCACCTAACATACTCTCTCTCCCTCTCACTTCACCTACACGCCACCAAGAGCCTACTCCCTCTTCTAATCAGTGTCGAAGCAAGCCGGTCACCCGCTCCACCACTAATGCAAACCGACACCGGAGCATTCTTCTCCTCTTTACCGCGGGAATACAATGCATGTTACTTATGCTTATCTAACAACGGTGGTTGCAATTTAGGAGGTTGAAAAGAAAGGCATAAGCTCATACAACGCATGTTACGTATGCTTGTTGGATTAACAAAGAATTTAGGAATCGTATGTGCCAGTTGGTACGTAATCACAAGTGCTATGATGAGATGTTATATGATGGGACTCGGGATGACGTCGTTGGGTAACTTTCACGGCGGGAGTACAAGTTAAGGAATACCAGATGTAGAAAACATATTACTACACGTTTGGACGATAAGAGAAGTGGAGATCTTAGGAGGCGACACAAATTTGATCTTGCAAAACTTGATAAAGTTACCAATGGAGTAGCTTTGATTGCATATGGTTGTAGTGGATAGACTCAGGAAAACCGCACGTTTCATTCCTATCAAAGAAATATGGCAGGTGATTCATCTAGGCGAGGAGTTCACGAGGCTGATTGTCAAACTACACAGAGTACCGAGGACCATCGTCTCGGATAGAGATGGACGATTTACTTCGATATTTTGGGAGCAGGGTAATACGGTATTGCTACCCTCCCATTTCATCACTACTTACCACCATCAGTCGGACGGTCAGACGGAGAGGACCATCTAGACCTTGGAGGACATGTTCACGGCTTGCGTACTTGATTGGGGACAAGTGTTGCTAAACCACCTTCCTCTGGTGGAGTTTTCATACAATAATAGTTATCATGCATCTATTGGTATTATTCGCTAGATTATGACCCTACAAATCCATATCAATAATGATAAAGACTCGTAGGGTCACAAGACACGATATGCTTAGTTTTAAAATTTAAAATTTGTAAATAATCACCCAATTAGTAGCGAACCCACAGTGTATGGATCGTACGAAGTAGAACAAGTATTCCAAGGTCGAACACAAGGACGTTTGCGGTTCGATTTGCAAGTAATGATCAAGAATGATATAAATCCAGACTAAGAAATAGAAAGAAGATGTAAGGGTAAGAAAAATCATATTTTTGGAAGGGTTTTTGTTGGTGTTCTAATTGAATATCAATTTCAATCAAAAACAATTTAATAAAACTAACAAACAAAGGATAATCAAATAATATAGAAGAATGGATTACAAGGGTTCAAGATCATTGTTTATGACATCTGGACTCAGAACAACTCGTAAAGCTCTGGTAGAAATGCTACAAGGATGGAGGTTTCTTCAGTGATAATCTATTACCGGGTAAGTCTCAAGATCATCTAATTCCAAGCTTAACTACCTATTACTGGTAAGTCTCAAGGTATCTAGGACGGAAATTCAGTACAAACCGGATTCTCTATCTAAGGACTAAGTAACCACTTATCGGGTAAGTCTTTTACCTAACTCATCTAGTAATTGGCACATTCAATCCAATAGGAGTTTTTCACCTCTATTACCTATGGCTAATCTACTTTTGTATCCAAGGAGGAATATCACCGGGTAAGTCTCAATTCCAACTCAGTTTACTAGCTTAGAAGGTTCTAACCTAGATCATTCCAAATCAACTATATGGTTTCAAGGCAATTACACACCAAACTAACATACAACCTAATCCATCATAGTCCAAGCCATAAATAAATATATATCCACCTTAGAATCAAAATGGTTCTAGCCAACAATCATCATATCAAATTCAGAAATCAAATTGAAGAAAGACAAACAATTCAAAAAATGGAAATGCAAAATACGGAAAAGAAACGAACTCAGTTTAATAACTAGAATATTTAGCAAATGAAAACAAATCTCTGTCATAAACTATTTCCGAACAATGTTCAGCAGTAAAGTCTAAAACTTTCACTCTAAAGCTATAGAAAATGTCAAGAAGTAGTAGAAGGGAGAAAAGGTAGGAGACAATCTAAACTTCAATGGAACTCTAGGGTTGTGTTTGACACCAACCATTAAAACAGTAGTGATAAGTGTTATAGAGGGTTTATTGAGAGTTATGTTATAAACACTTGTGTTTAGTGTTTTAAAAGCCTAAAGAGTGTTTGGTGGAGAAGTGTATAAACACTAGTGTAAATGTTCTTTCATATCACGTGTCCAATTTTTGCACGGTTTAAAAGTTTTCGACATCTGAAATCTCAATGAGATTGTGACCGAGAGAGAAGGCGAAGGGGGAAGGGCGACAGAGATAGGCTTGCTCCGGCGAAGGCGAAGGGCGACAGAAATTGGCTTGCTCCGGCGAAGTCGGCGTTTGTCGCTGTGATGGTGCCGAAGGCGTCTCAACCAGATCTTCCTGTCTCTCTGCCATTTTTTTTTTCGAAATAAGATGCTGCAACTTTCAACTATCGGGAGGGATGAAGTTCAATCGTCAAAGATTTAGTAAAGAAGTAACAAAATCAACAACAAATTTAGTCAAGCATATTTTAAAATAAGTCAAGTTTAACAAAATTTAACAAAATCAGCAAAAAATTCCGAAGCAGTCATTGTAGATTCCCAATTGAGGATAAATCAGCAACAAAATGTAGAGAACATAACAAAATCCAAAACGAGACCTGAACCTATACACAAATCGAAGCGAAAACAAAATAGAAGAGAAATCGAACCAAAACGAAATAGAAGAGAAATCGAACCGAAAAGGAAACTGAAGAAAAGAACACGGACGAACTTGGCTTCAAAATCACACCAGCTCCGTCGTCGACGAGGAAGAGATCCGCCGGGAACCTACCGCCTGGACATGAGTGATTGAGTAGTCTGAGTCGCCGACAGAGATTGATTGCGAATAAAGCAAGAACGAAACCCTAAAATTTACCAGGTATAAAGCCTTGAATGTTCTTCATTGAGATTGTTCTTCCACGGGTTGTGTTCTCCTTGTTCCACGAACTGGAAAGAGGGTCGATGGGGCTGCCGTTTTTTAGCTCGGGTTTAAATACGAGGTAAAGGGTTTAATAAGTGGTGTATTTTAAGGGACAATAGTGTAAATTTCATACTTCAAACACTCCCAACACTCCCAAACTGTGGCTGGGTTGAGGGTTTCAGTAACGGACCGGTCAAACACTAATCACTAGTGTTTTGACTTGTGCCAAACACCCGTTAACCCCCGAAACCCTCCTAACCACTCCCAAACACTAGAGTTTGGCATCTGTCAAACACAGGCTAGGTCTAAATTCAACTCTAGGTTAACAACTTCCAACCTTTGGAAAGTATTCAAGATTTTCTTTTATACTCAAACCTCTGCCAAAAAACATGGACTGGATAAAAAGGCCCGAAAATAAATAACGCGTTCAGATGGAAAATCTCGGGCCGAGATACAGGCAAATCGGGCCCGAGATTTCAGGTGTTGCTCTTCAATTCTTCATCGCGGGAGGATCTCGGTCGAGGTTATGGGATCTCGGGCCGAGATGCCACCCGATATTGCTTACGGCATTGTGGATCTCGCCTTAATTAAATTAAATTAAACTAAGATATCGACCGAGATGTTGTCCAAGATTGCATTCAATGTCCCTTCCACGCCTTTAACTCGATTTCTTGCCCTTTCCCTTACATGTGTGATCGCTCTAAGACATCCGCTCCGAGGCTTGATTCTCTTATGCGTCATTTTAGCTCCGAAATGCGCCAAATCACCTACAAAGACACCAGTAGAATGTTTAGACATCTATTCTTGCAAAGTAGATCAAAACAAGCATGAATGACACAAACTAAGACTATTCATGGATGCAGAAAGGGAAAATCTACCTAAATGCATGCTTAAACTAGAGCAATAAACCATGTTATCAAGTATGACTCCTTATGAGGCGTTAATTGGACGGAGATGTCTCATGCCTCTATATTGGGACGAGCCCGGGGGCACGAGGAGTTGCTCTAGAGCAGATACAGGATGACATGACACGAGTAGTTTTGATCAGAGAGCGTATGTTAGCAGCGCGTAGCCGTCAGAGGTCCTACACCAATAAGAGGTGCCAATCCTTGAGGGTTTCTCCGACACAATGCTTCAGACGTTTCGACATTAAAGGGAATTTGAGCCCCTGATATGTCGGACCATTCGAGATTTTGGAGCGCGAGTGAAAGAGGTGGCTTACAGAGTAGCACTCCCACCCTCGTAAGAGAGCATACATCTATTGTTTCATGTGTCCCAACTGAGGGAGTACATAACGGACCCGAGGCATGTGATCAGTTATGAGGACATGACATTTGAGACAGATCATACCTTCGCCGAGTATTCGGTAGCAGTGCTCGATATGAGTGTTAGACGCTTGTGGTCTAAAGAGATCTTGATGTTGAAGATTCAATGGTCTAGGTGGGAAGTCGACGAGGCTTCCTAGGAGACCAGGGAGAGTATTAGAAACTCTTAACTTGAACAGTATACGGAGCTAGCAGGCTGATTTGTTTACTTGAACAGTATACACAACAGGGTAGGCTGCTGAGTGATTCGGAGTCGGTGGTCAACTAGGTTCCCGTACGAGGTAGAGGGACGTTGGTTTTTATTTGTTTTCCGTGAGACTAGACTCGTACTTTTTTGGATTCTAGTACTTGTAGTGACGGCTGACTTTCTCTTCCGTTCATGTTTTATGCACGTTTTCGGACTTATTTGTTTTCACTTTATTTGTGCCTTGTAAAATATCTTGTGATATTATCGTCAATCTAGGGTCGGGACCCACTGTGAGGTCCTAGCCCGTGATGCCCCGAGTTCCTAGAATTTGGAGTGTTACAAAGATCAGATAAAAGACTACGAAGCCAGCAGGTTTCAACAACAACATTAGCAACACCCTTGTATTCGGCCTTTGTGTTGGACCAGGACACGGTGGCCTGATGCTTAGAAGACAAGGGAAACAATGTTATCCTCAACGTAGACACGTACAATAACTTGAGTTAGATCTACGAGTATCAAGATAACTTGCCCATCAGCATCCGAATACGCAATAAGACTATGCAAGGTACTTGGACGAATTTGGAGGCCAAGGTGCAACGTGCCATGAATATAGCGAAGGATGCGCTTAAGGGCTTGAAGGTGATTATCCTTGGGGTCGTGCATGAACAAGCAAATCTGCTGGACAACATAAGAAAAGTCAGGGCGGGTGAAAGTGAGGTATTGAAGGGCACCTATGAGGCTCCGATATGTAGTTGGATCAGATAACGGCACAAAATAGGTGGCACTCAACTTGGCTTTGGTGTCAACTGGCGTAGTGGCAGGCTTTCATGTATTCATGTCTGCCTTTTCCATGATTTCGAGTGCTTATTTCCGCTAATTGAGGAACATCCCTATAGAAGATCGGGAAGTAGAGATTCCCATAAAATAATGTAACTCACCTAGATTAGTCATATCAACTCAGATTGTAGAACCGCCATAGTAAAGTGCATAAGAGCAGGTGAGGAAGCTTTTAGGACAATATCATCCACATAGAGTAGTAGGTATGTTGTGCCATGTGGCCATAGTAGACAAAAAGAGAATGACCAAACTGACAACCCCGAAAATTGATGGTGTGTAAGTAGGTGGTGAATCAGTAATATCACGCCCTGGGAGCTTGCTTAAGACCATACAAAGAGGAAGAATAAGGCAAACATCATTGGGGCATTAGGGGTCACATAAACCAGGAGGTTGATGCATGTAGACGGGTTTCTTGTAAAGTGTCGTTCAAGAAAGCATTCTTGACATTGAGTTGGTGAGTGGGACAACCCTTGAAGGCCGCAATACTCAGAACAATTCGAATAGTGGCCGGTTTCACCACGGGATTAAAGTCTCATCACAATCTATCCAAGTTGTTGACTCTTTTTGTTCACTACCAGACGAGCCTTATATCGTTCCAAGTTTTCATCAGACCTGTACTTGTGCTTAAACAACCACATATAACGAATAATGCAAACATCACAAGACCACAGAAGAACAGTTCCAAGTTCCATTTAACTAACGCGCCTAAATTCTTCATTCATTGTGGAAAGCCAATTCGCATGTAAAGCATGGGTGGAGATTTTTGGGAATGGTGAAACGGGTTTCAGCATTAAGGGCATATTTTGGATTCAATTTTACAGTTCCCGAACGCAGACGGGTCTACATCCGGGATAGGTCGGGCAATGGAGATGTGGGTCGGGATGCTAGAACATGTGAGGGTGGACTCAAAGGAGAAGGTTGGGCCGGAGGTGGGGTGCTGGAATGATCCAACAATTGGGCTTGGATGAGGGATTGGGCCGGCATAGTGGATGTAACTAAGAGAGTGAGTGGGATATTTGAAGGTTGGGGATGGGAGACAAGAATGTCAGATCCCCCGAGGTGGGATGGGGAGTTGGCATGTTGGACTTGGTAATTCGGGCCAGGTGTGTTGGACTAGAGAAAAAAAATGGGAAGAAGTCGTTGATCCGAATCTGTAGGTAGGTCAACCGATTTTTCTAATTGAGTGGAAATTTGGTACATGAATTTTGTCTCATCGAAAACAACTTGTCAGGATAAAAAAAATTTTTGACTATCTAAGTGTAGACAACGGTATCCCCGGTGATTTGAGGAATAACTTATAAACATACAAGTAGTAGAACGGGAAGATAGTTTGTGAGGAGATTTTGCACTAAGATTTAGAAAACACAAACAACCATAAACCCAAAGGTGATCATAGGTAGGGACATGATTATAAAGGCAAAACGTGGGAGTAACATTGGAGATTGCTTTTGAAGGAATTATATTGTGACCCCATTAATAGATTCAACCCAATATGTTGGGGGCATATGAGCATGGAATTAAAGACTGTGAGATTTGTCATACAGGGTACGCAAAATGCGTTCTGCCTTGCCATTTTGTGGGAAAGTTTGTGGACACCGAAAGAGAATGATTAACCTTGCAGTGACAAAATCCTGGATTTGGTTGTTGTCAACTCTCCACCCATATTCAGATTGAAAACTCTTTATTTTCTTATTAAATTGTGTGAACACATATGAATGAAAGCACAAAAGAACCGAATATGTATCGGATTTATGTTTTAGTGGAAAAACCCATACATAATTTGAGAAATCATCTAAAGCAACCAAATACTAAAAAATTTCACTCACTCGAAACAAATGATGTCCACAAATCACAATGAATGATATCAGACATCAAAAGGGAAGGCATTTATGTTAGCCCAATTGACATGAATAACATAAAGAATGCACATTATGACTCGAGTATCCTAGTGTGGGACGTAGACAACGAAGAGTGTGATCACCAAGGTAGTCATGGCGAGCATGTCAACGAGATGAAGCGACAGCTACATGGGTAGACTGACGAGGGCTATTTGAAACTGATGTGGAAGACACTGGATACAGATCCCCAGTACTATTACATCGCTAATTGTTTTCCCGTTTGGAGATCCTTCACAGAAAAACCGAAAGGGTCAAATTGTACCTCCACGTTAATGTTAGAAGAAAATTTCCTAACTTAGATGAGACTTTTGACTATTTTTGGTGAGTGAAAGACATTATTTAGGTGTAAGGTAGGCTTAGTTGGTAAGCTAACATTTCTCAAACCAACAACTAGTATTGAAGCACCATTTCCAATAATAATCGAGTTAAAATGGCGATAATTAAGTTAGGAAGAGAGCATACCTGACGAGTTGGTCATGTGAGAGGTAGCTATGGTGTTTCATATACCAGTTCTCGGACGGAGTTTGAAGCTGCTGATAACATGAATTATCGACCTAGTTTAGTAGAGCATATAGTTAGTTTTTCCTTTCCCGCATGCATGTTTTAGCCTTAAGTTGTGTTCTTTATACTTGTTTAATGCAACTTTGCGAGTATAGATGTCTACACACACTTTTGGTGTCTTTGTAGGTATTTTGGCGTGTTTCGGAGCTAAAACGATGCATTTGAGGATCAGGCCTCGGATGGACGCTTAGGAGCGATCACGCAGGCACGGGAAAGGAGGAAAAGACGAGCCAAGACGAAACGCACGAGATTGGAGCAATCTCGGTCGAGATCCACATGATCTCGGCCGAGATCCGAGCCAGCTCGACCGAGATCCCATATCAGAAGTTTCTGTCGAAGAATCTCGGTCCCCATCTCGGTCCCGATCTCGGCCGAGATTTTTCACATTTGACCGAGATTTTCGTCAACACTGGATCACGAAGCAAATCTCGGCCCCGACTTTCAAAAATCTCGGTCGCCGACCGAGATTTCCGACCAAGATTCCTGTTCGACGTTTTATTTCGTTAATTTCCGGATTTGTTTAGGGCAGCCCGTTGCGGGATATAAAAGGAAAGCCCTAAATGATTTCGGGGGTTCCCGTTTCATTCAAATTTCGAGCTCCTTTGGAGAGAGCTTTTTTCCCCTTTTCTTCTCTCTTGCCCTAGGCCATTGTTGGCCATTGTTGAACTTGTTGGAGCTTGGAGAAACTTCGCGAATATTGGGGAATTTGACGTTTTGCTAATCCTCTATCAGTAAAGCTGAGTTTTCTTTTAATCTCTATTTTAGATTCTTGTTTATGCATTCTCTCTTAAAATCTCTTGAATCTCTTGAATCTCTTGAATTGCTTGGATTGATAATTGCTTCTTCCATTGAATTTCTTGGATTGGATTGATTGAATTGATTGATTGATGATTGCGTTTGAAATGTCGCTTGTTGGCTAAAACTCGTGTGGTGTCGAGGTGAATTGGGATTCGTTATTACTCGGACTATGATGGAATTGTGCTTATTGCTTGGTTTTAGAAGCTTTGAAATCCTTTGGTTGGCTTGTTCTTAAACCTAGTTAGAATTCTCTAGCTAGTAACCTAAACCGGAATTGAGACCTACCCGGTAATATTCCGTTTGGATATTTGAGTGTTCGATCATAGGTAATAGAGGTGGAAACCTCTATTGGGATGAGTGTGCCTAGATTCTGTCCTAAGTAGGGTAATACCTGAGACTTATCCGGGTAATGGTTTGCCTTTCCCTTAGTTCGGAATTTGGTTTGTTTAGAATTTCCTACCTCTCTACCTTGAGACTTACCCGGTAATAGGTAGTTGGTTTGGAACTAGATAGTCTTGAGACTTACCCGGTAATAGACTATCAGTTTAGAAACGTTCTTCCCTTAAGTTTGTAACCATAGATCTTTTGAGAAATTTCCTAAGTCCGTGCGTAATAACGATAACCTTGAATCCTTGGAATCCGCATTTTCTTTATTGATATACTTTCGTTTGTCTGTTTTATTTGGTTTTCGATCAAATCTGTTATTTGATTGCGAACTTTACAGAAAACCCTTCAAAACTCCTTTGATCTTTCTTCCCTTCTTTTCCAACCTCGTTCTTTTATTTTGATTTACGCTATCTGTGATCACATCTGCATTCCAAACATGTAGTCCCTGAGTTCGACCTTGGAATACTTACCCTAACTGTAATTGACCCATACACTGTGGGTTCGCTACAGATTCGGTGTTTATTTCTTGATTATAAATTTAAAACATACCGTGTTTTTTTACTAACCTGTGAGCTTTTATCATTCTTGATAAAAGTTTACAGGGGCGTGAAAATAGCGAACAGCTGCATCATATTGAAAATCTCGGATAATTCGCTCGGAGTATAGTTAGCCTTATGGGAGTCATTGTTGGGACTTCGAGGAGATTACTGTTGGTCGTGGTGGCTGGCCCAAAGGCTGGTGATAACGAGTCGGGGACTGTGGCGGCAGCGACGGGAAAGCGCACGGTGGTGATGCATGTTGCTACCATGGAGATGACTGGTATTGCGGCCAATACCGTTGTTGAGGAGGGCGATGTTGTTGTTGGTAGCCCCTGCGGTTATTGTTGGCCCGACGAGAACAACCCTGGCCTCATTGTTGTTGGCCGGAAGTGGCGTTAGTTGGTGTTGTGAACGGCGAAGTTGGGCAGCAAGTCCGAAGATGAGATGTGTGCAGTCGGCTCCTCCGCTGAACAACCGAGACGAGCCTCCTCTCTCGTTAATATACTTCAAGTTGTCATAAATGATGGGAGGGGATCCGTTTGACTTATTTTAATTCCGACGACGGCGTACTTGTTAGACAAGTCATTGATAAGTTGTAGAACCAACCTTGAGTCGCTAACTAGATGTCTAACATCTTCAAGTTGGTCGGTTGTGGTTTTTAGGGTTTGACAATAATTAGCAACCGATTTGTGGGAGTCGAGGCGGTAGTTGATGAATCAACTTTCCAGATCCTCTACACATGCGGATTGATTGTCATGAAATAATCCCTTAATCCGAAGCCAAGCTTTTCTTGCGGTGGATCTTGATTTGAGAATAGTGAGAAGAACATGTTCACTAATAGTTGCATAAATCTAAGGTAGAACAATGACATCGAGTTTGTTCCATTGTGGATTGGAAGAATCCGAAGGAGTTGCGTCAATATGATTAACGACATCATGAGCGCGTCCAGTAACAAAACAAAAGTTTCGTCCATGAGTGGTATTGAACCTTCACAAGATCTAGGGTTAGAGGGACATGATTTTGTATATTAGTGACGGATTGAGTGGCGTGAAGGGGGGAGGGGTTGATGGTGGTGTTAGTGGTGGAGGCGGAGGATTGATCATTGGATTGGATGTTCCGTCCGATCGATCCTCCTGGTGAGTTGTTGTTTGGATTGGAAGACATTGCGGAAGTGAAAATTAGAGTTTTGACGAGATGAATCGTATAGCAGAAAAACGTATGGTTTTTCAGATTCACTCTAAATCTGATACCTTAAGGCAATGATAAAAATTATCCCTCTAATAAACAGCTTATCAAACCTTACTTGTATATAGAAGAGGGTCCAAACCCTATGATTACACTCGTAAAATTATAATATAAACAATATTTATATACAAACTATCACTAACTGTCAATATCAATAAAATTATATAAAAATTATTTTTATTAGGGATTGATATTAAATTTCCTGGAGTTTTTAAAAATGATCAATGAATCATAATTAATTTATACGAAAATCTAAATAAGAAAGTGATTATATTGGTCAAATCTAATCGTTATATAAATTTAATAGTAAAGAAAGTAAAATATAATCTAATTATAAAAAAAAAAAATTTAAAAGTATTCGATGACTTAAATACTTAGTAGCATTATACGCAGTCGTAGATAAAACCAACGTAGGCGAGTAAGCATTAATATTATTACATCTTACTTAATTAGTATAGTATGTAGATTTCTCTTGGAGCTTTTAAAGGAATAATCCCCGAAGGACAAGTAGACAAACCCGTTTCAACATTTTGCCATGTAGTATAAATACGCATATAAGATTTCTATGGTTCTTACACTGCAACCTTAACTTCTCAAAATTGATCGTTCATAAAGGAATCGTACGTTCTATATTCTTTGTACTGAGAGAGGGAGAGAAATAGAGAGATGGGTAGCCGGTCATGCTGTGCAAATGAAGGGTTGAACAGAGGAGCTTGGACTGCAATGGAAGACGAAATTCTTACTAACTACATCTCCGTCCATGGCGAAGGAAAATGGAAGAATATCTCCATTAATACAGGTCTCCTTCATTATATATTCATATCAGCTATATATACTTTCAATATCAATGAATGAAGAAACACTTTCAGTCCAGATTATATAGAGCTACGTACGTTAGTTATGTTTGCATGTATATACTTAAACGTACACCGATCGAGTTCTAAATGTTTAGATTTCATCTTCAATTACGTTTTGTTCTTCATTTGCTTAAGATAACCTTAGTTCACCATGTTAACCTCGCGAGCAGGACTGAAACGATGTTGTAAGAGTTGTAGATTGCGTTGGCTGAACTACTTAAAACCCGGCATAAAAAGGGGGAATATAACGTCGGATGAAGAGGATTTGATTATTCGCCTTCACAAGCTTCTCGGTAATAGGTACGTAAACTATAAACATAACTTATGTTATTTCTTAGTGTGGCTTGCCGTGTAGATTGAAATGTTCTCACATGTACAAACAGATTACAAGATTAGTACAAGGTCAATCAACTGCTCTATTTTATCCGAGACTGATTTTAGGTTGAAATATATTGAATTTATGTGTTATATTGGAACCTAATACGGATGTGCTTTTAAATATGCGAATCCCTCACATTACATTGGTCCACCGAAATTTCACGTGACGAACGAAATGGTCTCACATTGAGTATAATTGTATGAACAATTAAAAGGATATAACTTAGTATATAAGGTTGATAGACTTATGTTTTGGGAAACGTGTTAATCCACATTCTATTGATCCATCGAATTTCACATGGTTCAGAATAATTGATCGGCTTTGACGAGTTAACTTGGCCAAACAATTGCTCCTCAAAATCATGCGGGAATAAAATATTCTCATATCGATTATAAAAACAAATAATGTATTGTTGGATTATGGAGCCTGAAATTAGTATACTAATCGTGGACGAAAAAATAAAAAAAAAATAATAAACAGAATAGGTCAAAACTCTGCCTCGATAATGTCCCATAGTCACAATTCGTGACGAACTCTAAACATACTTACATTGATGGCTAATAGCGTACTTTGACTATTCATCCTTAGAAGGATGAAGTTGTAAACATACACGGTACAAAAAGAAATTTCCCATTTTTTCCGCTATTTTTCATCTTTTTTTTGCGACGAGATTTTACAAAACTCATCATTATAATTTTTAGAAAATAAACCCTTTTTAACCCGAATTTTATGCTAGATATTAATATTCATGGATAACTAAAACACATTATAAATATTAAATATTATTTTATAAAAACCATGGATCAAAGTAAAACTAAACAATCCCAAAAATCCAAAAAAAAAAAAAAACTAAAGATTATTAGTGAGAATTGTTTTTGTATTTATTCCTATATCTAAACTCATACGATTTTGTTAGTAGTGGCTTTATCAATAGACATGTTAGAGGTTCCAAAAATATTCACTATTAATTCTATATTACAGCAAAAATAAATTTAAAAAAAAGTCACAAATAAAGATATTTTGTGACTTTAATTCACAATTCAACACGTGAGTATTATATAAACTATACTGTAGCATGTAAGTATTTTTTTTAAAGCTAAAGAAAATCTATTATAACATACTAAAATAGAACAAACTCTGTTCACATGTCGCGTGATAAAGTTGATAAAGTTAGACACCTTAATTTTTTTCAATTTATTTACAATAATTTCATAAAATATTTATTTTTTTTTATAAATAAAATTTCTTTAAAAATAATAAACAGTTATCTATATCACGTCAACTTTACCTGCCACATCAACTTTACTTAAACTTGAATACAAATAAAATTATTTATATCAAAATAAAATAATTAAAAAAAATATCTACTAGAAAATCAATATCTTACCCGATTTTTTTAACAATTAATCTTAATGATAATTATTAACAAAATGAATTATTTCTTAAACCGATTTTTTTACAAAATGAATAACACTCCTCCGTATAACTAATAAATGTAGATATGAGATTTGCAAATATAATATCATAAATTTTTTAAATAAACAAATTCGTACAAAATATAGACAATAAACTAGTTAGAGATTACAACAAATATCGGCTCATAAGTTAATAGACGATTTTTTGTAAGATAAATCATGTAGATATTATTCACTATATATTATTTCTTTTATCCTTTTCAATTTAGTTCAACATTAAGAAAATTAACTACGTACACGACCTCTTCTACAGCCAACTATTCCCGACATCTCATGCCAGTACACTTCCACGTAAACGTCATCGATTTAATGGGACAAAATTATCATTTCTAAATTTGAGAATTTGTTAGTATTAAAGATAAATCCGTATAAAACACTTTTAGGAACAGTTAAAATCCAAATTTTAAATTTTATCAACGAATAAATAAAACTATTATTGATGTTTTAGAGAAAGTATTATTAGACTTTGTATTTACAAACACTATAATTTTTATCATTGTACAATATATTTGTTAAAATATGTTGATAGTGTCCACTTTTTTACAATTTTAAACAATATGTGTGGCAATTGCTTATTCTTAATCTATCCTCAAGATATAAATAAAAAGACGAATCACAAAATTAATTGAATAGTGTTATAATAAGGATAATATACAAATATCTTATGGAGAAAAAATCAATATTTATCTCACATATATGTGCAATTGTCGAACATTCCCTAGTTCACAATCTCGAACACATATTTTCTGAATCCTATTACATTCGATTAATTTGGGTACTCAGAAGGAAATTTGCAAAACCTGCATCTACATGAAAATGTATAGGTATGTCCATGAACCGATAAAAGTCTGAGGTCATATAACAATTAGTTAATTATCAATCACTTTTAAACTTTATTATCTCACACCAAAATGACATCCTTATCGCTAAAAGAATGTTTATCGCTAAAAGAATGTGGGAAGCTACTTGGCGTAAGACCCGAGGTTTTAAGGACAATGTTTCCATGTCAACCATGAACATACAGAAACTTTCAGGAGGTCTGAATTCTTGTTGACATGGGGTGTTACTCATCCTTATAAGTTAATCACAAATCTCCATTCAAATGATGCGGGAGCACAATTTTACGGGATGTTACAGTCTCCCCCACTTAAACTCCTAACGTTCACGTCGGGCCAAGAACCGTCCACCGAGCCGAGTGACCGCCTACTAGGGCAATCACACTCGTAACTCAGGGTTAACTCTTATAAATATATAAGACTCGAGGTCTTAGGGACACTGTCCTCATGTCAACCATGCACGCACAGAAACTCCCGCACGAGCACGCTTAATTCCAGAGTTATTTGTCTACACTCTACACTAGAAAAGAAAATTTTTTGTTGACATAGATAGCAACACATCCTTATAAGTTAATCACAAATCCTCATTCAAATGGTGCGGGATGACAATTTTACGGGATGTTACACTCGGCAGCCATGGTGGCAGTTGGTGGTTGGGATGTACAAGATGATGGAAAATATGAGGTGAATGCACGGAGAACTTCCTACTACGGTGACTTGTTCATCACAAACTAAGTCATTGTGCAGGGAGTGCAAAGGTGTAGATGTCAATTGTTAAGAAGACAATGACAATGGAAAAGACTCCGATTGTTGTGAAAACGCCTTCTTGGATGATGAGGCGGGTTGTCCACGTTCAACCTTGACATTATACTTTACTATTAAATTATGAATCGTGAAAATTAATATATCTCAAGTCAGATAAATAGATGCTCACTTTGAAGATCCTAAAAAGATGAGACATAACAAACATGTATACTTGTTGAATAACCGATAAAGCCTTAGTGTAAGTGATTATCGTCTCTCCATATCAATTAGTAGATTTCTATATTTAGGTTAAGGGAAAATACATAATGAAAAATGGGATACATATTAAAATGCAGAAAATAATCATTCTAAACTATAAAATAAAAAAAAATTTAAAAATAACATTGTTATGTCAAATAAAAAAAATAGTTCAAGTTCGTAAAACATATCAGTAGGATAATGATCCACATATCAACATTTCAATTGTCAATATATTAGATATTAAGTTGATCCACATATCAATATTTTTAAGAAAAAAGTTAATTGTAAAATTAATTGTGAGGTCTCAGCAAAGTGTAGAGTCTACTTTAAGGTCTGTTGGGACCTTGAGCTTATTAGAGTGGAAGCTTATTGGTAGCTTAAAAAGGGGGAAATTAGTAATTGGTTAAATAAACTTTTTTTTTTTTTACATAAGCTTGATGGAAATTTGTGAGATTAACTTTTTTTTTAGCTGATGTACATGTAAAAATTCTTAAAAGAGTTTACTTTTTTCATTTGATATATTTTTTTATAGGGTTACATTTATAATATATCATTCGATAAGATATCATAAGTTTCGTAAACTCTCTCCATATAGCTTATATACGAAATGAAAAGAATATAAGCTACGATAAAATATCATAATTTTCATAAATTTGGGCTCCCACTTCCTAATTTGTTCCTTTTTTCATAAGCTTCGTAATTTTATAAGCTCAATAAGGTGCAAAAATAAGGCATTCCGGACCCCTAGTTAATATGTAGATGTTTTTTGTTGGAATTAATTATTAGGACGTTGACTTATCATGAATAACCATTAACTAAAACGATATAAGTACATGAATCCATTATTAGGTCGGACGTCACGTCCGAAAAAGAACTTAGATACTCCATGACATTAAATCAATGTGCTATTTAACATCTACAAAAATTGACAATGTAGTTGTACATAAAAATCAGAAGAATAGGTTCGTGCTACGTAAAGGTTCAAAACGATATTTATATATTATTTTATTTATATATTAAAATTTCAAATTGTTGTTTAGTTAGAATTTTTTTTTTATGTCTTGTACCTAATCATCAATTAAATCGTATATGTGAAGATTGATGTTATTTATTATTCATATGACCACTTATAAAAATGATGGAGGTATGTGGATTTTTATGGGTTTTAGTTCTCATAATTTAATGATACTTATATATGTTTTATAATCATGTTTTATATAAATAAAAATTACAAATAACCAAATTTTGAGAACAAATGCTACGGGTTAGGCCCTCACAATGGGTCCCGACCTAGTCTGACAATAATTTCACCGTATTTTCCAACAAGACACAAATAAAGGTAAAATCGCCAAATAATGTTTTTATGCAATTAAATAGTCATGATAAAAAAAAGGAAATAAAAGAAACATCCGGTCATAACAATGAAATCTAAAAACTAAAAAGGCGCAAGAGTTTCCCGAAAAGAAAATCCCAAAATCAACTAACAAGTACGGAAAACCCGGCTGATCACTATCTCCAAATCACTCCACAACGGTCCTACTCTGTACGGTATCTACAACATGAAGGTGAAAAACCGTTAGCTAGCAATTCTAATATCGGTTAACAATATTCTAGCACAAAAACACATCAAAGCGGTAAATAAACACACAAGTATAATTTTACACATATCCCAATTATTATCTTTATTTAGGTGATTCAATCTAATTCTTCAACTTATTGTATGGCATAAAGATCTCTCGACCTTCGCCTTTGTCCCCATTTACCAAGCGGACTAGAGCATATGCATATCCCCGTCTACCGAGTGGATTGGTCGCATAGAAACTCCGGTCGTCTGGCAGTGTTGGGCAATGATGCCACGATCCATTTTCATACACTTTGGTCAATAACGTAAATCAAGTCATCCTACTCAAGTTATAATTAATAATCACCAAACATATACCCACCACAATATCGCACACTAATATTACGAAAAAGTATCAAAGTAAGTCCAAAGAACTTACCTTAATGATCCGAGTTCCGACTATTGCTAAAAATCTCAATCTACACGTATACGATCTCAAAAACTAGTCAAGACGGAAAAAAAATATTAACAACACAACTCTATCATTTATGAAGCTTCCAAAAGGTTTCAAGATAAACTATGAGGTTCTTGTAAAGAAAGGACAAAAAAATCCTAATTTTTTATAAACTTACCAAAATACCCATAACTTTCTTAAAATTATAAAAGTTTCCAAAGTGGTCTATATCTTTCACTATATCCAAAAACACATTAAAGCACTATAGGACCCATAATGGGTTTAAGAGTTCACTCGAGTTTATACTTAAGCCAAAAATCCTTAAAATAACCTCTTTCGGAAATCAACTAAGTACCCTAATTTGACGTGCCTAAGATAAACACCTTTTACTGAATTTCAAAAATTCCGAAAAAATTCTAAAACGTACTACATCATGTGTACTTCTAGCTAGAATGATCAAAATTCATAAACTCCTATCCATAATATTAACACAAAATCTCAAAGTTGTCTTCAAGAGCACTAAATTCCAATACATGGCCAAATTTCCATATTCTCCTAAAATAGCGTTTTGTACCAACTTCGCAAGCTCCTTCCCAAATTTGATACACTAAACTACATAATTCCATCTGCGACATATACAAAAATTAAACTCACGAGCAGCAAACTGAGGCTAGACTACAGCTCTCACGTCACAGGGTCGAATCCTGGGAGAGACACGATTTGAGAATAAAAAATACAAGCCTCAGGTCTTGGGTCCGAACATCAGAAACCAAAACACACTATTATTTCATGTACTTCTAAACTGACAGAATATAAGGGAGAAGAGTATACCCTGCTCGTGGCTTGTCGACTCCGAGGTAATGGCTCGATCGATGCTCTCCCACAACCACAACCACTGCTCTACTGGAACATAAGAGGAGCACCTTGAGTGATTACTCTCCCGAGAGATGGAAGAAGACAGTGAAGAGACGAGACAGAACAGATGGCTCACCAGCGATGACGGGAGCAAGGCAGATGTTTTCTGCAACACGAAGGGGAGGAGGAAGATGGCTCCCGGGGTACTCTACTAGCGTCGCCTCCGGTTGCTTGCACAGAGGAGAGGTTCAGCTTCCAAGCGTTCTTCTCGACGAGGACTCTAACCAGAGGAAGATGTGGGTAGTTGGGATACGTTGAAGATTTGGATGCAGGTATCAGGGAAGAGGGAGGTACGAGAAGATGAATCTGTTGATCCAATCAAACTGGGCCAGCAAGAAGAAACAAAGGAAGATGGGCCAGCAAGAAGAAGAAACCGGAATGGGCCGTCACTGCCCTGTTCTCCGTCAACTAAGGAGAGGTAGAATTGGGCCGGCAAGAGGAACCACAACTTGGGCCGGTAACTAAAGGGATGTGTATTTGGGCCGGAAAAAAGGAACCCAACTTGGCCGGTACTTGATACTTCCCTATCTAGCAAAGAGATAAATCTTTGTTAGATTCGACTAAACCGATAACTCGAGCCGGTTTCCGAAATAAATAAAAAATCACCGGTTGTTACAAGACCCACAAAAACTTCTCAAGAGATCACCTATCCTAACATTGCTCTCGTACAAGCACGCTTAATTGTGTATCATTGATGCCTATTTTTACTGGAAAAAAAAACTTAATCTTACATGTAGTAGGATTATCTTAAAAATAAAATATAAAAAAAATCTAATATAAAAAAGTCAATCGAATAAATTTTTCTAGGTGTGTTGGGAAAATGAGCTCTTTCTGTTTATAGGAGTATTAAGTAAGCCATATTGTTGTATAGGAAACAAACTAGGTCCTTGTAATTATTGAAAAAAATAATTGGCTAATTTTGGTTTACCAAATCTATCCAATTTCAAAATACTAGAATTTGATAGTTTATGAGTTTCGAACATTGGCTCATAAATCCTCCTATTATTAACGGACAAACAAAATCTCACTTTTATGTTATTATTATTGTTGTTTTAAGTTATACATGATTTTTTAGTTGTCCAAGCAAGTGTTACTCAATTTTAATTTTAAATTTCGATTTATCCAATCTACCCAATTTACACAAACTCGATATACCCAATCTACACTTATTCGATATACCAATCTACACAAATTTAACCTGCGTCATTCTTAGTCCGGTGGTTGGGAGATCACGTCTCTAGGGAGAAGGTGTAGAGAGTAATTGCTTGACGGGTGGAGCCTAGATCTACCCGTCCCTCATGGTTGAAATCCAAGAGAAGAGAAAAGGATGAAGAGAACGTGAAAATTGTTTGAAGGAGAATAATTGTTTCTTCACAAAGGTAGTTAACTAGGCTAATAATTAGAATTTTATCTTTTTAAATTACTTAATTAAAATTAAAATTAAATTAATTAGTGAGGGGCCTAACTTGTTTTTTTTTAAAAAAAAATGGCCAATTACAACAAATGTTTTTTCTTCCAATTATTGTTTATTGTATTTTTGTATCGAGTGTGTGAAAATTATTAACCTTAAAATTGATGATAAATTTTAAAATATAATATTGATAATGTCGATAGTTAATCTTACACATATATACAATTTATAGTAAAAAGTCATATTTAAATAACTATTATATATAGTCACGGTAGTCGGTACACCAAAAAATTGGGAGTTGCAACCCTTTAAAATTTAATATCACAAAATATTTCACTTTGAATATTAACTTAAATAATGATTTTTCACTTTGGGACCTGACGGAAAAATATCAGTTTCACATCGGCTCTCAATGTGGAACCCAAACATTGCGTAATATACCGACCTCGATCAACTAAAAAAAATGTTTGCTTTTAAATCCATTTCTGGATCATTTTTGTCAAATAACAATTATTGATTGCGGTTATAATATTACTTTAACCTTTCTTCTTTAAAAAAGACAACACAAATATACTTAAATTTGCGTTTTCAAAGATAAACCTTACCCCTACTTTTGAAATTGTAAATTCACAAAATATCTAGTTGAATTTTGAACATTTTTTGAGGAAATTGCTTTGTCAAACACGTACATCAGTCGATATAAATGTGTTTTAAGTCATTGAATATTGATTTTTCTCAAAATTGAGTCCTAAACTTCAAATTGAAAGATTGAAAGAAACTTGAAAGAAAAAGGTATGGGATGATAGAAAATAGAAATGAAATGAAAAGGTTTTATTTTATGATTGTGATAAAAAGATGGGTTGAAACTTTCGTTTTTGATGGATTGTGATTCTTTTGTTGCGTAAAAAAATAACAAAAAATTACTTATTTAAGTCATTTATTATAATAATTTGGGTTTAAGGATAAATCGGATTTTATTATCGATATCAACAATGGTAGTTCATGGGTTTCAAATTTTGACAGATAATCTCACCATATATTATAACTATACTAGTTGAATCTCACTAACTTAAATGTTAAAGGTAATACCCAATTTTACCCAAGTTGTATACCCTTAATCACCTATTTATTACCAACTAGACTAGTTGAATCTCACTAACTTAAATGTTAAATGTAATACCTAATTTTTATTAGTCAAGTTGAAATACCCTTGATTACCTATCCTGATTATCCAAAATTTTCATAATACCTAATTTTTGTAATACCCAATCTTAATACCTTTTCCGTAATACCCAAGTTTTGTGGTCGCCAATATTAATACCTAATTTTAATTAGTCAATTTTACCCTCAATCTTTTCACCATGAAAGCAACACTTTGTTCATCCAGCGGCAAGGCAAGTCCTGCGGGTAATACCCAAGTTTTGGATATGGGTTGTTAATACAATTCTCTCTCCTATTTATTTTAACTACTAATTCTAACTAACTAAAAATATATTAATTGAGAGGTGGCTTAGTTTGCATCTATGATAAAATATATATATAAATAAAACATTATTAAGGATTTGTTTACTTGTCGATTGTTCTTTTTTTTTTGATTAAAATAAAATGGGTTTATATGGGTTTATAGTTTATTTTCGAGTTTAATTCTCAATAGATTTATATAAATAAATGACATAAAGTTGTTTACTTGGAGTTTATTTTTAAGTTTATTTTATTTCAAAAAAACACGGCCCTGAAAGATCAAAAAATGACGTTGAATAATTAGGAATCAACAAATATTATCGTGATGGAAATAAACCAATCTCCAACTAAATACTTACTAACTCAATTATCTCTAATAATTTTTATTATAATTTATCATAAACTTTATAGCAATATTTGAGATATGCCATCTATATTATATTATTATGAATAGTAATTAAATTGTGGACTCCAAATCACGACAATTACATTTGAATCTTTGTGTTTTTATGACTAATTTGCCGGCTTTTTCCAAAACAATAAGGTCTTTCTAAACTTAATCGACAGATATGTAATACTGTTGTAGTGTTATGTAGATGTACCTTCAATTTTAGATTGATTAAAGACTCATTTGATATTTCCTACGGTTAAATTGAAGAACTGATCGCTTAGATTAGTAATGACGTTACCTGATTCCTAACCGGAAAGTGTTTCCTATATTGTTTGACATGTTGGAAAAATCAAAAAAATGGTTTATAGTAAAAATGAAGGTGATGTTCCATTTGGATGATTTAGGTGGACGCTTATAGCCGGTAGACTTCCAGGAAGAACCGATAATGAAATAAAAAATTATTGGAACTCGAACATCAAAAAAAAGGCTTCAAGATGGTCACCCGACCCATGAACCTCATCTTGAAGATCAAAAGAAGTTTGAACCTTCCTCGTCCTCCATTCGTCACCATGATGACCCCCAGAATCCGCAAACACCGAGTTATGTGTTTCGCCAAAGGCAACAAGGTGCACCAAAGTGGTCATTCCTGAAGAGCTTCAAAACAAGACATCTGAGGCCATTGGAGAAAACATAGTGGACATGGATAGTCAGATCTTTTCTGAGCTTGAGCCTCTTCATTATCCTCAACAAACAAAACGGAGGTCAACCGATCCTTTCACCTAATTGGAATGATAACATGTTCTTCCAACAGTGGAACTTCGATGAAGGGACTAGCAATTAAAGTATATCCATTCTTAGCCTAAAGATGGAAATGAATAAGCTATAAAAAATACAATGTTGTATTCTAATATCCATGGATATATGGTCTGGTGTTGTATCGATAAATAAAATTCTATCTACTATATAAACAGATAGATATAACTATATAAGGTTGTATTCTAATAAATAAAATCCATGGAAATAAATTAGAAATTGTGTCTGTCCCATTTATTTGTGGGAAAACCATCTGTTTTTCTTCCTCTTTAAGAATTCTACTAGAAATTATATCGCTTGGTGGTTTAGGTTTCTTTGCACAGCATGGCGTAGGTCGAATACATTCATTAAAAAAAATTCACGCAAGTTTATAAAAAGAGAGGAAATTTTAACTTATAACTGGTGTGTGTATAAGGTTAAAATGAAGTTCTGGAAATCAGTTATAGAGATTGGCATAAATGCCATTTAGATGCATTGTGAAAAGAGGTAAGAAAAAAACAAGGGTTGGTTACTACAAAAGCACATGTTTCAAGCAACTCATTTCAAGACAGGTAATCTGGTTTCCAGTCCTGAGAAAACTAGCATAAAGGTTTACCTTGATGTTCTTCTATAGTTCTATACAATGGGGTACTGGTGTAGTATCACACTTCAAATCTTCCACATAAATGTTCACTTGGCAAAGCATGTTACGCGCTAAACCAAAAATTGTTAGATAATCACTTTCAGTTAGCTGTGAGAGAGATTTGTCAAAGTCACTTGTAGGTGAGTGAAAGTAGGATCAGTATGATATAGAGAAGGGAGAATTTGTCTATAAAGGGCAAATGCTATCATCATCTATCTTTGAATTGGTTTTCGCCTTTGGCTGGTTAATTTCTATTGTGTTATGTTCTTAGTGTATTTTGCGTGATCTCGGTTTTTATGCTCTATCATAGCACCTGCAAGGAAAAACCATCTTGATCAAGAATGGAGACATTTTATTCCTTCACTTTTGTTCCTATTCATCATCAATTAGATAATGTGATGAAGATCTTTAATATTGTGTACCTTGATAACCTTGAATAGAGATATGGACCAATATTCTGACATCTTATGTCTGCTTATCGCAACAATCCTGGTGTTAAAATCATGAGAGAACTAACCTTAATAATTCTATATAAATGAATCACACGATTCACACTATGTATAGATAATCTTAGTGTCTCATGATTAAAATTTGTGCTTGTAATCTTTGTTTTTATATAAAACTCAGACTTTGAATAAGAATTTGTTGAGTTTCCCCTTTGTCTGTACCTGATGCACTTCTGAAGGTTTTTGTCTGCGTTATAGGGAATTTAATTTATTGTTCCTTATATTGTCTTAGTATAAATACTTTGTAACAGACAACTTATGAATAATGAGAGTGTACTGTTCAGTGTTCTCTTTTTGTATCTACTATCTTATTTCTGCTTTTTTATATTTTTGCAGGGATGCATATTTAAATATTTGATACATTTGTGAACATCATCATTCCAATTCTTATGCATATTTAAGGCCTTCTCATGACAAAACATTTAAGACCGTACCTCATGAAAAAACTCAGTACTCTCGTGTCTTTGAACATTCTGTCTGAAATTTTCTTCTCCTGGAAATAACAGTTTGACTTGTTCACACACCTAACGATCATTGAGATGATATAAAAAATGGTCATTTTCATAATAAAACCCAAAGGAACTTTTACTGCTACACGAAAGCGGAAAACCAAATCCTTATCTTTGCCTAGAATATTTCCAACTGCATGACAAAATGTTAATGTATACATGCAGAGATCAAGTCAGCAACATATCTCAGAACATTCAGAAATTGGATGAACAAATTGAAGAAAACATGACTCGTCAAATGCCAATTTAAAACTCTTCTTCAACATCAGCAGGTTAACCAAAAAACTGTTCCAAGCAATTGCAATATTAATACATCCAATAACGTAAAATAGTCAGAGATGCACTTAGAACTCCTATTTATTAGAATAATGTAATGTAAACAAAAGAACTGAACCAAGTAGATGTTTATCTTTCTTTCTCTTTATATAACAGTACAAGAAACTATTAAACAATAAATACAAGCCAAGTCTTCTCCACAACTGACAGCTCAATACTATCTTATCAGTAAACAAGTAATTTTGTAAGCATATACAAACTTATTGTATAATCTTAGTCAGATAAGAGCATGTCCAACGTAAAACTATCACATCCCAGTCCCTAATCTTCTTATCACTTACAACTCCTATTTATTAGGATTTTGTCTTGCTCCTTCACTATGGTATATTGTACCTATTATAGCTAGTCCATGCTGCATCCTTTTTTGTGAATGAAATTTCATGGACTTATTTTGGTCTTTTAACTCCAATGATTGCTTATAGAGGTGAATTTCATGTATATTCCAAAACACTGTCAGATCTTTTTTTTAACATAATAAACTTAAGAGTTTAGTTTTCGGCAAAGTGCTTGAAATATCGAACTTGTTCCATACTCCATACAAGCCATCTCCAATGCATAAGACTCGTTGTTCAATACTAGTTTAACAGGACGCATGTATAGCACGCAGCCATCAACAATTAGTCAAACAACAAGAATTGTCCTTTCATACAACAGGAGATTGAAGATCGACTTGACATAACTAAACTATTTACTTTCAAAGCTGCAGATACACAAAACATCACAGGTGATTGACAGAGATGAATTATATAACTAACTGATTCATTATTTGAAGGTAGCTTTCCAAGTTGTACCATGGCCCCCTTGGCAAACTTTTAAGTCAATTCCAAGTGTTTTTGTCATATCCATACCACCGCATTATTAATCATAAAGTTAACCTACCAAAACTACTATTCTTCCATAAATAAGATCAAGATCAAGCATGATATAATACAAGAGGTAGATCGAACTAACAATCTCCCCATTCTCTTAAAAATGATTAAAAATCTGAAACTCATATAAGACAATCGAGTCTACCTCGGAGGTATAGTATCTGATATTTTTTGAATCATATCCAGAGCATCAATAGAATTCGACAAATCGTTCCACAATTTGATTATTCGTCAAAATGGTATAAGAAATGGTTATGTCTGAAGAAAAAGCTTTAAATACGTTGATGATTAAGAAAACGAACAACCGTCGACGAGAATTTCCGAAATTGAAATTGAATATTGTAGGAAAGTACGAAAACAGATACAATTTTGTCCTTCGAACATAGAAGCAAAAAATGTGATGAGAGAGCGAGAGAAAGAAATGCCTGGAAGATGATGCTGGTTCTAGAACGACTTCGGTATGAATCGACTTAGTACACGTGTCTTGCACGGATGACACAAAACCTATGATTAGAATATTCATATATACAATTATATATCACACGTATTTTTAATAATAAAGAAAAACTTTCTTATTATTATTATATTATTATTATTATTATTATTATTTTATATATATTATATATATATATATATATATATATATATATATATATATTAGTCTATTAGAATATTCGACTAACCTATTTTAATATATTTAAATAAAAACTTATTATTAAACTAATTAAAAAATTATTGTTAAAATTTAATAACTTTCTATAAGAAAATTATATAGTATAATCCTGTTATAAAATTGTCCTAAAATAAGATATATGAATAATAATATAATATCTTTATTGGTTATTAATCTTGTTTAGTATTTTTATTTTTATGTAAATAATTGGCTTTGTCAATTTCTAATAAAATATATTTTAATGAAATAAAATAAATTGATTATTAGAATAAATAAATAAATAAAAATGTTACTTAACAAATATCAAATTATTTTATCTGTATTCAAAACATCCAATTATTTGAAATTTAAAATTAAATGACGAATCATATATGTTGGTTTTAAAATAACTTGAATTAAAAAAATCTATATAATTTATTCTTCTAACACACAAATAGTATAGTAATTGTCAAATATAGAAATTTAATTTTGTTTATGTCATAATCATTTTTGTATATTTCATATATCATGTCATTCTCTTAACTAAGAAACTAAATAAAATAAATATAGTTGACTTAATATAAATAAGATGTATGCAAAATCCGATGTGGCTTAATATGGTGGTGACATGTGGCAAAATACTAGGTGGCTTAATGTAGTGATGACATGTGGCAAAATCCTAGGTGGCTTAATGTGGTGATAACATGTGGTAAAATCTACTCCTGTTTTAGTATTATACTAGTTTTAATATCCGTGCCCTGCACGGGTTAGACGATAATTGTGTGTCAAACAAATGTTTGATAGTTCATTATGTTGAGAATTGTCTTAATTGTTATGTGATACTTGTTGTAAGAATTTATTTTTCAAATTATGAAATGGAAACCAAGCAAGAATTCAAATTCTACAATAACAATCGGGAAAGAGGATTTCGGGACAATATCCTTTAGACACTCCAATGCCAAAGTTAGTATCAATCCAAGAAAGAATTAGGGGTTTTTAAATTAAATGTTAGAGTATGTGATTTGGGTTAACGAATAGACGACATTGTAAAATTGAAGAGGCGACCGCACAAAATTACGTCAAATATCAGTTCAGGAGTTGTTTTATTATATAAGATAGATAAGAAGTCATGTGTAAAACATATACTAACAAAAAATGAAGGGTAAAACAAATCATAAAATTTAAATTAAAAATATTAAATTATAATATATTGAATTATAAATGAAAGATTTATATAATATAAGTAGCATGTCTAAGTCAAAAATTACAATATCAAATAGTTAAATTTAAATAGTGAATTACATAACAATTAGTAAGACTAATAACATATGTCAAGTTATTAAAATAATAAATATTACTCAAAAGATTTTTTATAAAAGAAAATTCAAAAATAATAACAACCATCAATGAAACTCAAAATAATACGACCGTTGAAAATTATTGAAAAATGATACATACTATCAACGTATTTATAAAAATAATATAACTTATTTTTCCGATTTTTTTTTTAACTCCGGTTAAGATTTGACAAATAATTTTTTTATATGTCATTAAAAAATTTAGGATTATGAATGTATTGTGCATTCTGTTTTTTTAATATAAATTAATATGTTAAAAGTTATAAATTAATTATGTAACACCCCAAATCCGCGGGACTCGGGGTGCTATTGGGTGAGACCTCACAATGGGTCTCGACCCTTAGCCTGACAACAATTTCACCGACCTTCCAACATGGCACAAATAAAGGCGAAAAATTAAATATGTTTTTAATGTATACGGAAACGAAAAGTACGAAACTACAACTTGGAAACTCAGCCGAGTCCTCAGAACAACATAATTGATACAAGTCTAAACGTACAACAATATCCATAAACAATAACATGAAAACACGACTCAAAACATCCCGTCCTATAATGTACGGGACCCCGGCTGTCCACTCCTCCACCTCACTCGGCGGCGTCCCTAACCTGCAAGTCATCTACATATACGGTTTAAAACCGTTAGCTAATATTCTAGGCATTAGAATAACGGGAAGGCACAAACGCATATAAATCACAAAACATAAATCACACAAGTCCGGTTTATTATCTTTATATTCTTAACTCGTATCCCGTTCTATTTCAACTTCGGTTGTGACACGAGACCCCAATGGTCTCGCCCCGGTCCCTATTTCCGGCAAGGCACGGTACGGATGCATCCGTCCGTCTCACCCGCACGGCTAGTCGCCGAGAACCTCCTAGACTCTCGCGAGAGCTAGGCAGATGATGTCACCGCCCGTTATCATACACTTGGGCCAAAATTAGATATAAGGTCGGGGGTCCTATTTTACCGGTTTATAATTATAAGCAAGTACGTAAACACACACCACCAAACACACATCATGCTAATACGTAAAATACGAGCTAAGTAAGTCCGGAGACTTACCTCGTCACCAAACCCAAGTCAACCACACTCTTGCTTCCTTAAGGAGGAAGCCCACAACCTGCTCACAAGAGATATGCATATCAATACATACTCACACTCAAGAAGTCTAGACTTCACTCTAGTGATCTACGCAAGACCACCTAACCCTCAAACTAGAAACGCATCCTAGGTCCCAAATACTCATCACACTCTCAACACATGCAACTTCCCACAACAGTCCATAATTCCACAAGAGTAATCCTCAACCAAAGAGGCACAAGCTAGCCTAGAAGGTCATCATGCTCACATGCTCATATCCATCACTTACATCGAGCCTTAAGGGCTCCTAGGTTCACAACCACTAAGTGGCATTCCGAGCTACTCTAGATCTATCCTAGGCATGCTACTAACAAGATCCAACATCAATACTAAGGAAGGAACGAAGAGGAGAGGAAAGGAGGGACTACTGTTGCGAACCGCAGCCGCGGAGTCAAGCCGCGCCCCTGCGGACACAGAAGCCGCCCCCGCGGAACAAGGAGCCGCACCCGCGGAGGACTGCGTCGCCTGCCCAGGAGCCGCATCCGCGCCCGAGTCACGCCGCACCCACGACCGTCTGTTGCCGCCCGGCGCCCGAGTCACGCCGCACCCGCGGCCGTCCGCTGAGCCAAGTGTCTGCCGCCGCCCTGCGGCCGTGCCGAGCCGCGCCGCGGCGTGCTGAGCCGAACCGCGGGGCTGGCCGCTCCTGGCCCTGTGAACCGTCCCGCGGGTTCTGCGCAGAAAGTCGTCTTCTTCGTCTTCGACTTTGGATCCTTGCTCCAAAGTCCTTCTTCTCTTGCTGGATCTTCTCCAAACACTCTCCACGGGTCTTAGGCACCTCTTTTTGGATCTAAACGAGCTAAGAAACCTAGACATGCACAAGGGTTGAGCAAAAACCTCTCCAAGCTTCATCCATGGCCATGGATGAAGGAGGAAGGAAGAAGAAAGGAAAGAGCAGCAAGGAAGAGAGGAAGGAAGAGGGAGAGCTTACCAACAGCTGAGAATACCTTCTGCAGTCCACAGCTTGGATCTTCAGCAACCATGGAGAAGAGAAGAAAAAAGAGAGGAAAAGAGAGGAGAGGAGTTGAGTGAAAGAGTGAAGTAACGTGAGGAAAGAGCTAAGGTAGGAGAGAGAGAGAGAGTCAAAGGCTGAAAAGGAGGTGTGGGGACCAAGGGGTCAGCTGACCTCTTGTCCCTCACACGGACCGAGGGTCGGAAATGACCCCTTGTCATTTTCAACCCGGAACGAAGGGTCGAACGCGGAAAAAGAGGAAAACGACGTGTCGGCTCGGGATTTTCTTAAGAATAAATCCCGGCTCTCGCATCTCGGATTACGGGATAACCTACAAGGCGCCTAAGTCCGGAATAAAATTAATAAAATTCCGGGCGTTACAACTAACCCCTAAAAACAAGTTTCGTCCCGAAACTTGCTAACCCAACACTCTCGGACAAACACGTCACGTAACAACGTGGAACTCATAAAACGTCACTATCGCTCTAATCCAAGTCTACGAATCGCATCACATCAAGACCTCGCAAGGTACTCATAAATCATACAAAAATCATATAACGTATAAAGCAAACAAGAAAAATCTCGGGGACTAACCCGACGGTCCTATCGATGTCGCTAGTCTGCATAAAACTCGGATAGTTCCTCCGGATACTATCCTCCGTCTCCCATGTAGCCTCGTCGGCTCCTCGCCTCGACCACTGGATCCTCAGCATCGGTATCTCCTTCGATCGAAGGCGTCTCGTACTCCGCTCTAAGACCGCTATCGGTGCTCTGCGAAAGTGTGGTCCGGCTCGACCACTAGGTCCTCATGACTGATGACGTGTCTCGGGTCATGTATGTACTCTCTCTAGAGAGACATGAAAGACCGGGTGTATACCCTCCAACGCGGTGGCAATGCTACCGGTATGCCACCTCACCAACTCTCTCCAAGATCTCGAATGGTCCGACATATCGGGGGCTTAACTTCCCCTTAATGCCGAATCGTCTAACGCCCCGCGTCGGTGATACTCTCAACCATACCTGAGCTCCTACCCTGAACTCGAGAGGTCTACGCCTCCTATCCGCATACGACCTCTGACGGCTCCGCGCCCAACATCCTCTCCCGAATCAAAGCGACTCTCGCCATGTCGTCCTGTACCTGATCCGGTGCTACAATGCTAGAGCTCCCGGGCTCGTCCCAACATAAGGGAGTACGGCATCTCCGTCCATACAATGCCTCATACGGTGCCATCCCAATCGAAGCGTGCCAGCTGTTATTATACGAAAACTCGACCACGGAAGATGATCTGGCCATACCCCCAGTCTAGTACACACGCTCGAAGCATATCCTCTAAAGTCTGAATAGTCCGCTCAGACTGGCCGTCGGTCTGGGGATGGTATGCGGTGGTGAAATGGAGACTCGAACCTAGGGCGGCGTGTACCTGCTGCCAGAACCTCGAGGTAAAACGCCCGTCCCTGTCCGAGATGATGGTCCTCGGGACTCCATGTAGTCTCACAATCTGACGGGTAAACTCCTCGGCTAAACGACTCACCGGCCACGTTTCCCGTATAGGAATGAAACGTGCGGTCTTCGTCAGCCGTCTACTACCACCATATCGCGTCAAAGCTCCTACTAGGTCTCAGGCCGGTCACGAAGTCCATAGATATGTCCTCCACTTCCATTGCGGCACGGGCAGTGGGCGAAGCTCTCCTCCGGGTCTATGGTGGTCGATCTTGACCTGCTGGCAGGTCGCGCATCGGGCCACATATCTAGCTACATCGGCTTGAGCCCGCCCCACCAATAGGATCTCCTAAGGTCCTGGTACATCTTACTCGCGCCTGGGTGCACTGAGTAAGGTGTGGAATGGGCCTCGTGCAAAATCCGCTCTCTCACTCCTGATCCGACGGTACACAAATACGTCCCTGACGTCTCAATAGCCATCTGCCCCGTGACAAACTGTGGTGCCTCTCCTCGGACATCCTGTCCCGGATCCTCATCAAAAAGGGGACATCCCTCTTGCTTCTGCAGGATCTCGCTGGACAGGTCAGGCAAACACCTCTAACTCGACAAACGACCGTCCGTACCCGGAAACCGGATATCCAACTCTAAGCCCATCAAATCCCTCTGAAGCTGAGGCTGAACCGTAAGCCGAGCTATCACCTCCTCCCGAGTGTCCTCCTGCTCAAAGCATCGGCGACTACGTTCGCCTTCCCGGATGGTATAAAATCTCCAAGTCAAAGTCCTTGATGAGCTCCAGCCATCTCCTCTGGCGGTTATTCAACTCCCGCTGAGTGAATATATACTTCAGACTCTTATGGTCTGTGAAGATCTGGCACGTAGCCCCGTACAAGTAGTGTCGCCAGATCTTCAGGGCGTGAATCACTGCCGCTAGCTCGAGATCATGGGTAGGGTAGTTCTCCTCGTACGGCTTCAGCTGCCGTGAAGCGTACGCAATAACCCTACCCCTCTGCATCAAGACGCACCCCAAGCCTAGCTTGGAGGCGTCACTATATACCACAAAGTCCTCTATGCCCTCAGGCTGGGCTAACACAGGAGCGGAGGTCAACCTCCTCTTCAGCTCCTCAAAGCTGCGTTGGCAAGGCTCGGACCAGACGAACCTGGTAGACTTCCTCAGCAAGGAAGTGAGCGGTCGTGCAATCACGGAGAAACCCTCAACAAAACGGCGGTAGTATCCCGCTAAGCCCAAGAAACTGCGCACCTCCTTGACCGTCCTAGGAGGCGGCCATGAGGAAACAGACTCTATCTTCGCCGGTCGACCATGACACCCTCGGCGAACTATATGTCCCAAAAATGCCACCTCGGACATCCAAAACTCACACTTAGAGAGCTTAGCGTAAAGCTCTCTATCTGGAGGACTCGAAGTACCGTCCTCAGGTGTCCCTCATGCTCCTCTCTACTCCGGGAGTAGACTAAGATGTCGTCAATAAATACCACCACGAACTGGTCCAAGAAGTCGATGAAGATGCCGTTCATCAACTCCATGAAGACGGCAGGTGCATTCGTGAGCCCGAATGGCATCACGACAAACTCATAGTGGTCGTATCTCGTCCTGAATGCCGTCTTCGGTATGTCCTCATCTCTCACCCTAAGATGGTGGTATCCCGACCTCAAATCGATACGTGAAAATACGGAGGCTCCCTGCAACTGGTCTAGCAAATCATCAATGCGCGGTAACGGGTACTTGTTCTTGACGGTGACTTTGTTCAACTCCCGGTAGTCGATACATAGCCTCAACGATCCGTCCTTCTTCTTAACGAAGAGGACCGGTGCACCCCAAGGGAAAACGCTCGGGCGTATGAAACCTCTATCGGCTAACTCCTCGCTGCTTCTTCAGCTCCAGCAACTCGATCGCGGCCATGCGGTATGGAGCCTTGGAGATCGCCTCGTGTCGGCTCCAACTCAATAGCGAAGTCTACGCTCCTCTGCGGTGGTAGCCCAGGTGGCTCCCCGAAAACGTCCTCGACTCGAATGCCACAGGGATCTCCTCTAGTGATGGTCCCGTCTCCTCCTCCTTCATGGCATAACACCAGAAGGCCTCGCATCCCTGCCCGATAAGTCTAGCAGCTCGAACGGCGCTAATGACTGTACCGGCCTTCCCGAGGTCCCAACCTCGGAAAATCACCTCGTGCCCGTCTCCGTGGAAATCGTCACGGTCCTCCGGCTGATGTCCAAAACGGCATGATGGCGGTCCATCCAATCCATCCCCAGATGAATTCTTCATGCACTAAGTGCATGACAAAGAAGTCGGCTAACCAATCTCGGTTTCCCAACCGAATGGGACAACCGTGTACCTCTCGGGTACCCCTAACCCTACCTCCTAACCCTATAATAAAGGGTCTCCCCTCTACCGTATCTAAGGACAACCTAGCTACACAATCATCGATATAAAAGAGTGCGTAGTACCCGTATCAAATAAAACTCGGACCGAAAAGGTGAATCTGAATAGTACCTAGGGCTGCCGTGCCGGAGGATCAACGACACTCCTCAACTCGAATACTTTGGCCTGTGTGCCTCTGGTCTCCCGAGTACCTGGCCTCTCCCTCGTTGTCCTGAGCTGATCCCTGAATACGAGTCTGACCCTGACCCTGGCTCCTCTACTGAGAGCCCTGCGACTGATACTAGGGTTGTCTCTGACTGCCTCCTGCTTTGCCAGCAGGCGAAGAGCCCTGTTGTGACTAGGACTTGCCCTGACGGCGAAAAGCTGCTCGGTGACCCATCTGTCCGCAAGTGAAGCAAGCCACGGCGGCCTCTCTTACATTCATTCTTTATGTGTCCGTACTCCCCACAACCATAGCACTGACGTACCCTGTCTGATGCCTGCCTCGACGTCTGAGGGCCAGAACGTCCCGGGGTCTGGCTACGCCCCTGACCTGCTACTCCGGCCCTTGAACCAGATGGGCTGTCCTCTGTCTCTTGTCCGGTCCCCCGGACTGTGTCGCCTTCCTGAACCCAGGGCGGTCTCTCAAATAGGCCGAAGCCCTGTCCTGGTACTCCGCTAGTGGGTACAACGGAATCCCGGTAAGCGCGGTGGACTCCCTCAGTCTCCGGGAAAAGAGATAGACATGCTGGTCGCTGGGGTGCGGAGGGTCCCAAAGGCTAACTCATCGTCGTAATCGCCTCTATGACTGGATCAATCCTTCAGAATCGGTCACTCCTCAATGAGGGGCAAAAAGTCTCCCTAACGAGGCTCAGTAGCTGGTCCATCCTAGTCAGTCACACCGCCTCTAACTGTCCTCCACCAGTACTGGGCCTGCTCTCGGAACAGGGTCTGGACTATCTCCACCTGCCTCTCCTCTGGGCAACGGATCGCCTCCAGAGCTGACTCTACATGCCCAATCCAGTGCTCCACCTCTAACCCTACCTTCCCGTCGAAGTAGGGTACATGTTGTTGGTTGAAAGCCTTCAACCAGGAATCAGGTCTCGGAGATCTGAACTCGTCTCGGCTGAGCAACCTCCACAACTGGCTCGGGTGTAACCACTGCCGGTGCAACTATGTCTGGTGCAGCCCGAATCTGGGTCACCCTCTATGTGACCTCAGCTGATCTCGCCGGTGCAGGTGCAGGTGCAGGCACCGGTTGTGCAGGAGGTGTGCTCCAGTCCTAAATGCCTCCTCTACCCGACGTACGTAATCTCCAAATACAGTAGCTGCACGGACGCTCCCCCGTCCTAACGGATGGAGAATCCTGCGCCCCGGACCTCATCACAGTCCTATCCCTAGCCTCGGGAACGATGCTCTCAGCTACCTCCTCTACTGGGCCTCTCCTGCTGGTGCCCCCACAACTGGTGGGTCCGCAATGGGGACACGTCCCCGACCCCTACCTCTCGTACCTGGAGGTCTTCCTACTCGTCCCCGCCCTCCTGGGGCGGTAGGGGGAAGTGGTGGTCTACCCCTGGCGGTCCCACGTAAACGGTCGCCCTCGTACGTGCCATCTGATTGCGTATAATATTTACTTATATAGCTACGTAGGAATTTTTTTATGATGTCGGTACGATAACACTTAAAAAACGTAAGGTAAATATAATCATAAAGTACATCCAAATTATACATGTCCAAACATCCTAAGGTCACATTCGTAGCTAAGTACATACAAGTCCACAAACATCCTAAGGTCATAAGTATATATATATATATATATATATATATATATATATATATATATATATATATATATATATATATATATATATATATTATATATATATATATATATATATATATATATATATATATATAAAAATGTAATAATATATACTACTTCTAATCCAGAGATCTATGTCGCCGAGGTTTGCGGAAGGAGTGGTGGTCCCGTAATAACCCAAACCCGACTCATGCATATGATTTTGAAAACGAAAAGTCAGAACCCGTGTGGGACCAAGGGGTCAGCTGACCTCTTGTCCCTCACACGGACCGAGGGGTCGGAAAATGACCCCTTGTCATTTTCGACCCGGAACGAAGGGGTCGGAACGCGGAAAAAGAGGAAAAACGACGTCTCGGTTCGGGATTTCTTAAGAATAAATCCTGGCTCTCGCATCTCGGGATTACGGGATAACCTACAAGGCCCCCTAAGTCCGGAATAAAATTAATAAAATTCCGGGAGTTACAAATTAAAATATTTTTAAATTTTATTATAAAAAAAATCGAACTTTATTGATTTTTTTCCGGAATTTTTCCCTTGATTTTTTACATACTTTTGTGTAAATGAAAAAAATTATTATTAAAAGTATTTGATTTGTTTTTTAAAATTCAATATATTTTTTTTAGAAAATCAAAATTATTTTTTTTTTGGGAAAATTATTTCAATTTTTTTCATATATTTTCATATATGAATTTATGAGTTTTTATACAAAATTATTTAAAAATATCTGAAATAAACTGATTTTAGAAGAAAAAAAGTTTATAAGTTTCAGAAAAAAGAAAATTAAAAAAGTTCATGAAAATTAAAATATAAATAAAAAATATTATTATCTTTAAAAGTTTAAATAAAAAATAAAGTTCATAAGTTGTGAAAAAAGCAATGTTGAGTTGAAAAATATATGTAAAAAAATAAGATTAAATTTAAAATAAATTTTATAAGTTTTAGAAAGTATATATATATAAGTTCAGTTGACAATTATGTAACATCCGAATTCGGGAACCCGGAGCGTTACTGGCTAGGACCTCACAGTGGGTCCGCGCCTTAATTTGACACAATTTCACGGACCTTGCAACAAGGCACAAATATTAAAACATGAAATCTTTAAATAAAAGTACTCCAAGAAGGAAAGACACGACTAAATAACAACCAATCTCTAGGACGAGTAAGTCTAACAATATAAAAGTAAACTGCATAAATAAATAACCGAAATAATAACCACATCACCCGATCCTAGTACGGAAACCTGGCTGGCCACTTCACTCTCGATCTCTCGGTAGAGATCTAACCTGCATCGTCTAACAACACGGCATAAACCATTAGCTACAATTCTAATACTAAAGTGTCACTAGAGCACAAACACACACAAGGCATATACAGTAAATCACTCAGCATGCACACAGATCCGGTTTATTATCTTTTCATTACGTGACTTGATCCAGTCTAATTTTCCATCTTATCTTGTAACACAGGAGTCTCCCGACTCCTGCCCCCGTCCCCGTAAACCAGTAGGGTTGGTGTATGTACCTTTCCGTATACCTACTGGACTGGTCGCGGGCAATCCTCCGGCATCATCGGCCCGGACCGACAGTTACGGCACGTTATCATACACTTGTGCCTTACTTAACAAAAATACAATACAGTGATCTAATTCATTCATTTTTTTTAACCAGAATATAACACACACCACTCAATGCATACTCAGTATAAAACGGTAACTAAGTGAGTCCTACGAACTCACCTCAACAGTATTGGTCTCAAACTCTCGCGATCTTGCCAGCTAAAGATCCGATTATCCTGATCATTAAATTATTCATTCTTAGAATAATTTCAATCCTACTTTCATTCAACTTATCATTCTCATAATCATGTATGACATCTAGACTCAATATCCTGAATTCCTTTGACATTTCGGTTCCGGGACCTACACGTCCCTTCGCGATCTCTTAAGCATAGCATACTCGCTCCATTAGCCTATCTACCTGAAAAGCATTATTATTTTACTCTCAAGAATAACCCGTCAATTTTCTAATCTTATTCCGGTCTCGGAATTACACTCGCTCGATTCCACTAACTTAAGTTTCAATTCTATTTCTTTACGAATCTGTCATTACAGTTCTAACTTTTCCGGTCATTCCACATTAGTTCCATACTCTAATTTATTTTTCATCTTTCTTTATCCTGACCATGCGTTAAAATTCTCTCGTCAATACTCTAATTAACCGTTCCACACTTCCCTTCCGATCCTATTACTTAATTCCGTGTCATTACACATTTTGTTTTTCTGCTAATTAATTATGACAATTTTATCATGCATTAACGATCAATAAAATTATTTTATTATTAATTTCTACTAAATTAAATTAATCCTCAAATGTCGGGTACGGGTCTCACCGGAAGTGGGTGAGTTAACTCGTTCGGTTACAGTCGGGTGGCACGTCTTATGCAGATTCCGGTTCGGTTCCTGCTATTCAACATACATATATTAATAATTTGGTCGGGACCTTGCCTCGTTTAGGATCTCGGTCACAACCAACCACGAGATCGCAACAACTGAAAAGCCGAAAAACTATACTCACTGCGTGATTATGGTCAAGGGAGAATCCGAGGTAGGGCGAGTCTGGGCTGCTCCGTTCTTCGGTATCGGCACGGTAGCGTCGGGGGTAGAGATTGCAAGGAGTTAGGCAGACGGGGAGATGAGTACAGTGGGGAAACGGTCAAAAGAGGGAAGAGGCAGCGTCTCGCCGTCGGTCTGGCAGAGGGTCGCGTTGCTCTAGTCAAGTGGTGGCTGAGGCGTGAGGAGTAAGGTGTGAGAAGAGACAGACGGTGAAGAGGGGAGTGAGAGTTGTGAGATCGAGTTGAAGGATAGGTGAGTACAGAGAAGTGAGAGTGCTGGTTCTGTGTGGCGATTTAGCAATGAGGCGGTTTCGGGCGTTGAGAGGGTCGAGTAACTCACCAATTGATCACCTCTTTAATCGACTGCATTATTGTCGAATTTAAGATCGTTAAACGTCGTTACCGCATTGAGGCAGAGCAAACGCCGAAGAAGACGAAGATCAGTCGTCATTTTCTTCATGAACTGTCAAAGCAGTCAACGTGTGATTTGGCCCTAAATTAAGAGGCTGAAAGTATTGGGCTCTCACTTAGTCCAGAGAGACAAAGAGGTGATTGAGTGGGCCGTGTGGGCCAAGGTAAAAGTTGTTAAGTTACTACTTAGTCCAGGCCAATTAAGAGGGAATAACGGATAGTTAATTCATAAAACGCAACTAAGGTTTAGCTCGTTTACGACCGGTTAAATAAATTCCGAATCTGATTCGGTTCGAAAATAATTTACTAGCTTAACAAAATGAATATAATTAATTTAATACCGAAATTTTCCGGTTATTACATCAGTCCCCCCTTAAAATAAGTTTCGTCCCGAAACTTAGGGTGACGTACGGTTAATTTTAAATTCGGGCTTCCCGACTCATAATTATTATAATTTTAATAATTACTTTCTTTTTTTTAAACTCGATCGACCAATATCACACGCATCTCGAAATAACACCATTATATCAATAATCACTTAATCCACACACGGTAACATAATAATAAACCATCAACACATAAAAGGTCTCAAACTAACTCGTCGAGACGAAAGTCGACACTAGCTCAGTGTACTGCTCCGGATACGAGCTCCTAATGCTATCCTCTGTCTCCCAGGTAGCCTCATCTATTCCCCGACGGGACCACTGAATCTTAAGCAAAGGAATCTCCTTCGACCGTAGTCGTCTAACGCCCCTCTCTAAAATAGCTACCGGATACTCTGTAAAAGTATGGTCCGGCTCAACTGTCAAATCTCATGACTGACACGTGTCGTGTCCTTGGGTGTCGATGTATTCTGAGCTGGGATACATGGAATACTGGGTGTACACTCTCCAAGGCAGGTGGAAGGGCTAACGGTATGCAACCTCCCCAACCCGCTCCAGTATCTCAAAGGGTCCGACATATCGGGGCTTAACTTCCCTTTAATGCCGAAACGCCTAACCCTCGGGTCGGTGATACCCTCAACCAAACGTGTGAACCGACCCGGAACTCTAACGGTCTGCGCCTCTATCTGCATAAGACTTCTGGCGACTCTGAGCTGCTAGCATACGCTCTCGATCAGGGCTACCCGAGCCATATCATCTTGTATCTGCTCCGGAGCGACTCCTCCGGCACTAACATCCTCCCAGCACAAAGGTGTACGACACTTCCGGCCGTACAACGCCTCGTAGGGAGCCATACAAATAGACGAGTGATAACTATTGTTGTATGAAAACTCCACTAGCGGTAAGTGATCGGCCATACTTGTCCCAATCCAGTACACACGCCCTAAGCATGTCCTCAAGGTTTGGATGGTCCTCTCCGACTGACCATCTGACTGCGGGTGATAAGCGGTGGTAAAATGCAAGCTGGTCCCTAGAGCGGTATGCACCTGCTCCCAAAATCTCGAAGTAAACCGTCCATCTCTATCCGAGACGATGGTCCGGGGCACCCCATGTAGTCTCACGATCTGCCTCGTGAACTCCTCTGCTAATCGACTCACCGGCCACGTCTCCTTAATGGGAATGAAACGGGCGGTCTTGGTGAGTCGGTCCACCACAACCCAAATAGCGTCAAAACTCCGACTCGGTCTCAACCCGGTGACAAAGTCCATCGATATATCCTCCTTCCACTGCGGAACTGGCAATGGGTGGAGCTCGCCACCTGATCGGTGATGTTCAATCTTGACCTGCTGACAGGTCGCACACTGGACTTACTCACATCCGGTTTCAGACCACCAGTAGGAACGTCGGATATCTCTATACATCTTACTCGCACCTGGGTGTACCGAGTAAGGTGTAGCATGAGCCTCCTGTAAGATCCGTTGCCTCAGCTCCTCATCAGAGGGAACACAAACACGCCCTTGGCATCTCATCACTCCATCTCCTCCTACCAGAAACTGTGGTGCCTCATCCCGAGACATCCTCTCCCGGATCCTGGATATGGTAGGGCAGATATCTTGCTTCTGTCGGATCTCGGTCAGCAGATCCGGCACAAGCTCCAAAGCACCTAAGTGCCGATCAACATCCGGAGACTGAATCTCGACCTCTAGTCGAGCAAGATCCCTCTGTAGCTCGGACTGAGCCGTCAACCGAGCTATAGCCTTTTCCTGAGGCGTCTTCCTGCTCAAAGCGTCAGCGACTACATTTGCCTTTCCGGGTGGTACAAAACTTCCAGATCGAAGTCCTTAATCAACTCTAGCCATCTTCTCTGTCGGTTATTCAACTCCCGCTGAGTGAATATGTACTTCAGACTCTTATGGTCTGTGAAGATCTGACAAGTCGTCCATACAAGTAGTGACGCCAGATCTTAAGGGCGTGCACTACTGCTGCTAACTCCAAGTCATGCGTGGGTAGTTCTCCTCATACGTCTTCAACTGGCGAGACGCATATGCTATAACCTTACCCCCTCTTGCATCAACACGCACCCCAAGCCTAGCTTGGATGCATCACTGTACACCACGAGTCCTCTGTGCCCTCTGGGCTGGGCTAAGATTGGAGCAGAAGTCAACCTCCTCTTCAACTCCTCAAAACCCTCTAGCAGGACTCAGACCACACAAAGCGGGTGGCCTTCCTCAGAAGACCGGTCAGTGGTCGGGCAATGACTGAGAACCCTTCCACGAACCGTTTGTAATATCCAGCTAACCCCAAGAAGATGCGCACCTCCTTGACATTTAGGCTGCCATGACGAAACAGACTCAATCTTGCCCGGATCCACCTTGATCCCCCCGATCCACATCCGCCACCACAAAAAGGCCACCTTTGACATCCAGAACTCGCACTTGGACAACTTAGCATAGAGCTGGTCCAGTAGTACCTGCAGCACTGTCCTTAAGTGCCCAACATGCTCATCTCGGTTCCGGAGTACACAAAAATGTCGTCAATGAAGACGACCACGAACTGATCCAAGTAGTCGATGAATATCCCATTCATCAACTCCATAAACACGGCCAGCGCGTTGGTGAGCCCGAATGGCATCACCACAAACTCATAATGACCGTATCTGGTCCTGAATGCCGTCTTAGGGATGTCCTGATCCCTCACCCTCAGCTGGTGATATCCTGACCTCAAGTCAATCTTGGAGAAGACTGAGGCCCCCTGCAACTGGTCTAGCAGGTCATCGATACGGGTAACGGGTACTTGTTCTTGATCGTTACCCGGTTCAACTCTCTGTAATCTATGCACAACCTCATAGATCCGTCCTTCCTCACAAACAGTATCGGAGCACCCCAAGGGGAGACACTAGGTCGGATGAACCCCTTCTCTGCTAACTCCTCCAACTGCTTCTTCAGCTCCGCCATCTCTATTTGGTGTCATCCGGTATGGAGCCTTTGAGATCGGCCTCGTGCTTGGCTCTAAGTCGATGCTGAAGTCTACACTCCGCTGTGGAGGTAGGCGAGGAAGTCATCCCGGAACACCTCAGTGAACTCCCTCACTACTGGTACGTCCTCTAGCCTCGGACCCTTCTGTTCCTTCATGGCATAACACCAGAAGGGCCTCACATCCCTGTCCAATCAAATGTGTTGCTCTGACTACACTGATCACCGTTCCCGCCTTTCCGAGGTCCCACCCTCGGAAGATCTGTAGTTATCCCTCTGTCGATGTAATTGTCACAGTCTTCTTGCCTATGTCAAGTATATACCCCATACTTGACCATCCAATCCATCCCTAGAATGACATCCTCATGCACCAAGTGCATCACTAAGAAGTCCACCAACCATTCCCGGTTTCCCAAACGGATCGGAAAGTTATGAATTTCCCGAGTATTGTTCACCTTGTTCCCATTCGGTAGCCCTACTATGAAGGGTATCTCAGCTACAGTATCCCAAGGACAACCTATCTACACATGCATCTGATATGAAGGAATGGGTTGCCCCAGTATCAAACAAAACTCGAACAGGTGCGTCCTTAACCCAGATAGTACTTGTGGTCGTAGGAGCATTCGGCTGATCTACACTCCTCAGCTCAAATGCCCTAGCCTGAGTCCGCTACTCCTGCTGCACTGTCTCCACGGCCTCTGCCACGGCTCACACCTGGTGTGGAACCCTGAGATGGGGCATACCCCGGGGCTCTGTACTGTTGTTGTTGCCTCGGTGCCCTCTGCTGCTGGTGACCTGGAGCTCTTTGTTGCTGATATCCCGGTGTCTGAGTCGCCGGAGATCTCTGTCCACTACCCTGAGCTCGGGGAGGAATGATCTTTGCGCTGGTGCAGCTGCCCCTGACGGCAGAATGTAGATCTGTGCCCCAACTTGCCACAAGTGAAACATGTGACCAACTGCCTCTGGCACTGAGCTCGCAGATGTCCAACCTGGCCACAGTTGTGGCACTGACGTCCTAGGTCTGTCACCGGAGTGTTCGGTGGAAACCCGGAACTCCTGGAAGTCTGAGCTCTACTCTAGTTCCCAACTCCACTAGCAGAACCTAGCTGCCCCACTCTCTGCCTCTTATCAGGCCCTCCTGATTGCACTGCTCTCCGCTGAAGTGGTCGATCTCTCTCATAAGCAGCAGCCCTATCCTGATAGTCTATCAGGGTCTCACATCGGAATCCGGCTAAGTAAGACCGGGTGTCCTCCCTCACTCTCCGTGAGAAGAGATATATATGTTGATCCTCCGGTGGGGCAGCTGTCCTAGCAGGGTCAGCTCCTCCCTGAACCTCCTGATAGCCTCAGATATCGGTACATCCTCAAATTGGGCCTCATAGAAATCCCTCAGTCGCTCAGTCCTCAAAAGATGCAGGGCAAAAGTGGCCCCGAATCATCTCTCTCATCTGTGCAAAGGTAGTCACACTCCTGCGAACTGTCCTCCACCAGTAATGTGCCTGTTCCTTGAACAGGGTCTGTACCAACTCCACATGTCTCTCCTCAGGACAACGTATTGCCTCCAAGGCAGTCTCCACGTGTCCTATCCAATGCTCCACCTCCAGTCCAATCGTCCCGTCAAAAGTGGGCACCCGCTGATAGTTGAAAGTCCAATCAATCACATCAGGGTTTAGGCTGGCTCCTCTCTAGCTCGGGTCTCCTCTACGACTCTCTCTGGTATAGCTCTGACCGGGGTCACTCCCTGTGACACAGTGGCAGATCTAGCTGGTGGGGGCGGGACTGGAGCTGTCCTCCCCCTCATAGCAGTCTCAACGGCCTCATCCACATAGGCTCGCAGCTCGGTAGCACTCATCGCAATGCGGCTAGATCCAGATGATCCGGTCCCACGGGATCGAAGTGAATGTGTAGCTCTTCCCCTAAACTCGGGGCTGGACTCTCAGCAACTTCCTCTCTTGGGACGGCCCTAGACTGGGCTCCCACATTGGCCTCAACAGCGGCCTCCACACAATCCTCAGTATCTACCACTACTTCCTCTGGTGGGGGTACAATGACAGCAGCTCGGCCTCGGCCTCGGCCTCTAGCCATTGGGGGTCTACCCCGGCGTCGGGGTGTCCCAATAGCTGGTGTCGTGGGGTGAAAAGGTGGACGACCTCTTCCCCTACCCGTAGTGGGTACTATGCTATCACGTGCCATCTGTATAAGACGGACGACTAAGATTAATATAATGTAACACTAAGGGCAAAACATAATAACTTACTACTACCGAGATCTGCAGAGTGAAGTGGTAATTTCCGTACTACTACCCAACCCGACTCAGCAGAACATTAAACGTTAAATTCATTTTTAAAACTAGATCCCTTTTCGGGTTCTCTTTATACTTGACCTTTTAGAAGGTTTTGAGTGTCATTGTTGCCAACCTATAGCTCTGATACCATGTTGTAACACCCCGAATTCTGGGAACCCGGAGCATTACTGGCTAGGACCTCACAGTGGGTCCCGGCCTTAGTTTGACAACAATTTCACGGACCTTGCAACAAGGCACAAATATTAAAACATGAAATCTTTAAATAAAAGTACTCCAAGAAGGAAAGACACGACTAAACAACAGTCAATCTCTAGGACGAGTAAGTCTAACAATATTAAAGTAAACTGCATAAATAAATAACCAAAATAATAACTAGAGCACCCGATCCTAGTACGGAAACCCTGGCTGGCCACTTCACTCTCGATCTCTCGGTAGAGATCTAACCTGCATCGTCCAACAACACGGCATAAACCGTTAGCTACAATTCTAATACTAAAGTGTCACTAGAGCACAAACACACACAAGGCATATACAGTAAATCACTCAGCATGCACACACAGATCCGGTTTATTATCTTTTCATTACGTGACTTGATCCAGTCTAATTTTCCATCTTATCTTGTAACACAGGAGTCTCCCGACTCCTGCCCCCGTCCCCGTAAACCAGTAGGGCTGGTGTATGTACCTCTTCCCGTATACCTACTGGACTGGTCGCGGGGCAATCCTCCGGCATCATCGGCCCGGACCGACGGTTACGGAACGTTATCATACACTTGTGTCTTACTTAACAAAAATACAGTACAGTGATCTAATTCATTCATTTTTATTTCACCAGAATATAACACACACAACTCAAATGCATACTCAGTATAAAACGGTAACTAAGTGAGTCCTACGAACTCACCTAAACAGTACTGGTCTCAAACTCTCGCGATCTTGCCAGCTAAAGATCCGATTATCCTGACCATTAAATTATTCATTCTTAGAATAATTTCAATCCTACTTTCATTCAACTTATCATTCTCATAATCATGTATGAAATCTAGAATCAATATCCTGAATTCCTTTGACATTTCGGTTCCGAGACCTACACGTCATTTCGCGTTCTCTTAAGCATAGCATACTCGCTCCATTAGCCTATCTACCTGAAAAGCATTATTATTCTACTCTCAAGAATAACCCGTCAATTTTCTAATCTTATTCCGGTCTCGGAATTACACTCGCTCGATTCCACTAACTTAAGTTTCAATTCTATTTCTTTACGAATCTGTCATTACAGTTCTAACTTTTCCGGTCATTCCACATTAGTTCCATACTCTAATTTATTTTCAGCTTTCTTTATCCTGACCATGCGTTAAAATTCTCTCGTCAATACTCTAATTATCCGTTCCACACTTCCCTTCCGATCCTATTACTTAATTTCGTGTCATTACACATTTTGGTTTTTCCGCTAATTAATGATGACAATTTTATCATGCATTAATGATCAATAAAAATTATTTTATTATTAATTTCTACTAAATTAAATTAATCTCAAATGTCGTGTACGGGTCTAACAGGAAGTGGGTCGAGTTAACTCGTTTGGTTACAGTCAAGTGGCACGTCTTATGCAGATTCCGGTTCGGTTCCTGCTATTTCAACATACATATATTAATAATTTGGTCGGGACCTTGCCTCGTTTAGGATCTCGGTCACAACCGACCACGAGATCGCAACAACTGAAAAGCCGAAAAACTATACTCACTGCGTGATTATGGTCAAGGGGAGAATCCGAGGTAGGGCGAGTCTGGGCTACTCCGTTCTTCGGTATCGGCACGGTAGCGTCGGGGTGTAGAGATTGCAAGGAGTTAGGCAGACGGGGAGATGAGTACAGTGGGGGGAAACGGTCAAAAGAGGAAAGAGGCAGCGTCTCGCCGTCGATCTGGCAGAGGGTCGCGTTGCTCTAGTCAAGTGGTGGCTGAGGCGTGAGGAGTAAGGTGCGAGAAGAGACAGACGGTGAAGAGGGGAGTGAGAGTTGTGAGATCGAGTTGAAGGATAGGTAAGTACAAAGAAGTGAGAGTGCTGGTTCGGTGTGGCGATTTAGCAATGAGGCGGTTTCGGGCGTTGAGAGGGTCGAGTAACTCACCAATTGATCACCCTCTTTAATCGACTGGCGTTATTGTCGAATTTAAGATCGTTAAACGTCGTTACCGCATTGAGGCAGAGCAAACGGCCGAAGAAGACGAAGATCGATCGTCATTTTCTTCATGAACTGTCAAAGCAGTCAATGTGTGATTTGGCCCTAAATTAAGAGGTTGAAAGTATTGGGCTCTCACTTAGTCCAGAGAGACAAAGAGGTGATTGAGTGGGCCGTGTGGGCCAAGGTACAAGTTGTTAACTTAATGCTTAGTCCAGGCCAATTACGACCGGTTAAATAAATTCCGAATCTGATTCGGTTCGAAAATAATTTACTAGCTTAACAAAATGAATATAATTAATTTAATACCGAAATTTTCCGCTTATTACAAATTAAAAAATGTATGTTGACAAAATATTAAGGTCAATTAACAATATGAGGGACTAATAATAAATTAGTTAATAAAATATTTAAAATAAATTCGTAAATTAAATATTTAAAATATTTTTTGTTAACATGGTGGGACCTGGATTAAAATAAATCAATTAAATTTGTTAATCAAAATGGGTGAAAAATATTTTGTGAAAAATTATCCGTATATTAACAAAAAAATATGAAGCATAATATATAAAATAAATTAGTAAAATGGCTTATTAATTTGTTTGGCAGATTTGGTTAAAAAGATTTGGCAAAATTTTTTACGTATATTAACAAAATTTGAAGACTCGGTATATAAAATAAATTAGTTAAAATTCGTAAATCAAATGTTTTAAATAATTGTTTTAACATGGTAGGACCTGGATTAACAAAAAATTAACACGTGTAAATTTTATGACGTGGATTCACCAGACTGTGCCACGTGTAAAAGGATTCACCGGGTTGTGCCACGTGTAAGTTTACGGGCTGCTTTAGTATATAGACTAGTGTAATACCCGCACCTTGTGCGGGTTTGCGTTTTAAACTTTATTTTATAATATATTATTATATTGTATTTGTATTTTAACCTTAGTAAAAAAATATTTTAACCTTTTTTTTTAAGAAAATTAATATTTTTAACAATATTATCAAATTCATTAAAATTTTATAATTTTTTCACTAAATACAAATTTTGATTAAATGGAACTACAATAGTGACAAACAAAAAACACAATTAATTTTACGAATGATATTTTAAAACTTTAACCGATAAATTAAATATTTATTTGAATGTAGTTATATCAATTTTATTTATAAAGAGGTTTAAATCAATTTTTTTTAAAAAAATCTAACGTTATTATCGACAAATCTAATCAACATACTATAGGTGAAGTTTACAAAAAATAAATTTTGTAAAAGGTAATTCAAACTTTAAAAAAATTGGAGGGAGAGGCCGTAACAAAAAAATATTCTAGGTAAATAAATTTTTAAAAAGATTTTTTTGGGATTTGATAATAATTTATATTAATAAATAATAATTATAATAATAATAATAAAAAAAAAATAATTTTTATTAAAAAAAAATCCGATTATGTAAACCCATTTTTTAATAATCTAGATAAATAAATTTTTTAAAAGATTTGTTGGGCTTTGATAATAATTGATATTAACAACTTAAAATAATAATTATTAAAAAAATCCGATTATGTAAACCCATTTTTTAATAATCTAGATAAATAAATTTTTAAAAATATTTTGTTGGGTTTTGATAATAATTTATATTAACAACTTTAAAAAAAAATAAATAATAATAATAAAATAATAATTTTTATTAAAAAAATCCAACTATATAAACCCGTTTTTTAATAATCTAGATAAATAACTTTTTAAAAAGATTTTGTTGGGCTTTGATAATAATTTATATTAACAACTTAAAATAATTAATTTTTTAAAATATTTTTTTATGCTGCGTTAAATCTGGTGCTGACACGTGACAAAGAAGGGCTCTCCTTTAATACATATAATATATATATAAGATTATTCCAATTTAGTGTGCTATTATATATATTGACATTATTTTGTTTTATATTTACATATATATTTTTTTATATATAAGATTATTCCAATTTATATTATTGAAAAGATTTTATTGAATAAAAAATTTGAACAATTTTGTAATAATATTTCGATTTTTATTTTTTTTTAAATTTATATTGCTAAATAGATATTATTGAATAAAAAAATTGTGCTGAAAAAAATATTTGATTTTTAAAATTTTAATTATTTTAGTAAGTATGTAGTGCTATCCGCCAATAGATGCAGGATTTCAATTGGAATCCTCCCTTGCTAAAAGAACTTCCTCTGCTTAGTTATCAAACATCGTTCTGCCCTTATGAATGCCGGATCGTGAGGATCTTACTTTATTGAAGCCAAACCTGGAGCTGGGTAGTACAGGATCTTATCTTCTTTGGTGCACGGCTCGTCTAGCCGGTCTATTCCAATAGCTGCTATTCAGCCCTCGTTTCATGATCTACCCGCGCCCTCCAACTCCCTATCTGACAATCTCTGATATCAGTCAGGGCTGTGAACAATCCATCTCTGCCACTATCGGAAGTGATGTTCTTTCTGCCCCATTTCTCTTTGTTCGAATGTCTGATAGCTATAGCTCCTGGCACAAGACAGGCTTTGAAAAAGGCAAATTGTAAACGGCCACTGCCTAAAAAGACTATGTCCAGGGGACCGCCGCCCCCCCACAAGGTACATCTTGCGCCTATGGGCCGCTACATTTCCTTGCCCGCTTTTGCTCCGATGAAGGCGTTGGAAGTACTGTTGATTGTGTTCCTCGAAGAAAGAAGGACGAACTTCTTGTTGAAAATCTAAAAGAAAGAAAAGTCGATCTCGGAGATGGACAAAGGGGTTCCCAAGTTCGTCAAGGAGTCGAGGACTACTTTCATATAGAAACCAAAGCCCCTCGGGTTTTTCATTAAAGGGGGGGAAAGAGGGGTGAGGCTTTGTTCTGGGGGGGCCGCCGCGCGCAGCTTCGTCGCTCCTGAGAAAGAGAAGAGGAAGCAGTTCGAACCTTTATTTCAAACGCTATTCCAAGACGTGATGCATGATGAGTCCCCGGGACCCTCTTTCAGAATGAGTCCCCGGGACCCGCTAGGGGAGGGGGGAACAAAAGGGAACGCCCCCTCTTTCAGTCAGAATGAGTCCCCGGGACCCCGGGACATTGGCTTCCGCCAACAGTGAACTATTAAGGATCGCATCCCGCGCATATTCTACATTATAGCCTGCAACTAATTCAGCTTCCGCTTCTGGGAGATCAAACGGAGCTCGATTAGTTTCTGCTAAACAAACCCGTATGACCATGTTCTATTAGGGGGAATCCAAAAGAAAAGAAAGAAGAGAAATTGGGCCATGTTCCCCGAGAGAGGCCGCCTTCTCTCAGGCCAGCAGTCGACTATGGCGATTTCTAATGACCGCCCGCCCCATCTATGGATGAATCGCCCCACCCCGAAGGTGTAAGCAGTCAGTAAGAAATAGGGGCAAAATGACCACCCCAATGGTCTCCTAGAGACTTTACAAGGTGAAGAGATATTGTTGGGTATTTTAATAATTTTTTTTAAAGAAATTAGTTTTTTAAATACCAATTTGATATATACTTTTTCTAATTTTTTTTGGGCTTCGAGAAACGTGGGTGCGACACGTGACAATAGAGGCTCCTCCTTTAATAGATATATGATATGATATATGATATATGATATATGATGATAATATATGATGATGATTTTTTAAAATTTATATTGTTGACAAGATTTTATTGAATAAAAAATTTGAACAATTTTGTAATAATATTTCGATTTTTTAAAAAAAATTTATATTGCTAAAAAATATTATTGAATAAAAAAATTGTGTTGAGATAAATATTTGATTTTTAAAATTTTAATTATTTTAATGAAAAGATATTGTTGGGTATTTTAATAAATTTTTTTAAAGAAATTAGTTTTTTAAATACCAATATGATATATATTTTTTCTATTTTTTTTTGGGCTTCGAGAAACGTGGGTGTGACACGTGATAATAGAGGCTGCTCCTTTAATAGATATATGATAGATGGTAGATTATCGGGTTATATAAGGTTATTACTTATTTATAACTAACAATCCGTTGAACCAATCCTTTCAAAATGTCACCAGATCCCTAAGGCTTGTTTGGTACGACACTGTAGGAATGGGGTCGAATTCAAAATCGGAATGTAAATATGGTTTGTAAAATATTTTTTAATTAATTAATGAAATCAAGTTTTTCTCTAGAGTTAGAATGGGTTATATAAGGGCTTGTTTGGGAGCAGGGCTGGCAGTGCGAATCCGGCGATTAGGGCGGTGGTGGAGCTGCGATTCCGGGGGAGAGACGTCGACGGCAACGGCAAGAAAGATGGCGAAGTTGGCCATATTTGGTTTCATCCCATGGACCTGACGGCGGCGACAAGCATGGCTCTCCGGCGCGTATTTGGGCAACGAAGGGTCTTCAGTGCTGGTGGCGGAGGTTCCTTGGTCCGGGTTTCGATGCAAGCGGTCTCCTCGTTCCAACGACAAAGAACTTGGATGCGACGTGGCCAAATCCTTCCGGCGAGACAAGTCCGCAAATCGGAGACTCGGTTGCCATTAGCGATGGTTTGGCCCCGGAAAAGTAGTGGTTAGTGGTTGTGAGAATCAACACACCTCGCGGACAACTAGGTTTAATCGGTGTCGGAGAGGGCTCAGGAGGGTTTGATGCAGCTGACTAAGGCTATTAGACGGCGGTAGTGACACTGGTTGTCGGAAAGTGGGGGTCGGTGGTGTTCGTGGCCGGATACTGGTGGCCAACAGGGTGCATAGGTTAGATGTTTGAAGTAAGGAAGAAGAAGATGAATCGTATGTCTCATGAAACGTGTTACGGGTTTTGAAAGAGTTTTTAGCAAGTTCCCTACAACTTTACAAGTCTATCTTAATCCCAAATTTTTCCTCAACTAAAGGATATCGTTAAACTCTTCAATTAAATTTCAAATTCCCAAAAAAAATATATTACTAAAAATTCCTCAAATATCATTATAGCGGTTTGTCCATTAAATATATAACTGACTAGTTCCCAAATTAAATCATTTATCTCTAATTTTAACGAAACCCTACAACTTGTAAAAAGAACGACTATGAAAGTCGCGATCGGATGATAAAAATCTGAGATATTACGCATGTCTTGTAACCATTTGGTAGAGTATTTGGTATACTAGGAACAAAATAATTTTCAATAACAAGTCTACCGGCTCACTTAATAATACAATTGCTTTCATAAAAAATCAAATTCATGATTGTAAAAAAATTGTCAAAAGACGAAGATAACTATGAGATTAGAGTATACCACCATAAGATTTTTTTTAAAAAAAAACACCACTAAGCAAGGAAAAAAGAAATTAATGGGTATTAAAGATAAGATTCCAAGACATTGACAGTGCTTGTAGGAATTTCCTGTGGGGAAGCACTAGTGAGACTAGAAAGCTGCATAAGGTCTCTTGGACGGAAATTTGCAAACCGAAAATACATGGTGGACTACGGATAGTACCCATGCAGACGAGAAATAGAGCACTTATGGGGAAAATGAGCTGGAGATTCCTCACGGAACCGGATAAACCCTGGGCGAAGGTTATCAGAAGCAAGTATGTTAGAGATAATGGTAGACTTGTCAGTTGTTCTTCGAATATCTGGAAAGGTTTGAAAAAGGGAATCACTGAGGTTATTATGGAAGGATCGAGATGGATAGTAGGAAATGGTGAAGACACTAGCTTTTGGGAAGATGTTTGGCTAACGAGTAAGCAACTGCAATAGGTAACAAGGTTATAGGTGAGAGAGGAGGACAGAAACTACACGGTGAAAGATATGTGGGAAAACAATGGTGGATGAAAATGGGATATAATTTCACCATACCTGAACAATAATAGTATAATGCAGTTAGCAGCAATAAATCTCAATCAGAACTCGAAAGATCATCTTAGCTGGGACAGGTCGAGGACGGGAGAGTATACGGTAAAGACGGCCATTGAAATGATAGAAGGAGACAGGGAAAGATGCTAAAATGATCAGAGCTTATTAAAAAGATGTGGAGGCTTAAGATTCAAGAAAGAGGAAGACTTTTTATGTGGCAAGTGTTAAAGGGAGGGTGTATGTCCAATGCAGAGATATATAGAAGACATATTGCGCAAGACGCTAGCTGTAAAGGTTGTAATGAGCAATCAGAGACTTTTCTGCATGCCTTACGCGACTGCCATCATGCAAGAGAGACGTGGAGAAGATTGAATGCCAGTAGAAGAAATAAAGGATTTTTCGACGTGGACTTAGCCTCTTTGTTAAGAGGTAACATACTCTCCACTAACCATTATAATGATGATATTTTGTGGTGTGATGTTTTTGCTACAGGGATATGGTGGTTATGGAAGTGGAGAAACGAACTTGCCTTCAGAAATAAAAAATGGATGGGAGAAAAACATGCTTACATCATTGATAGGACTACGGACTATAATAGAGCTTGGAAGCACAAGAATAAAGGTGAAGGCCCGAAATACATGACTTCAAAAATGATCATATGGGAGCCGCCAAAGGAGGAATGGATCAAGATCAATACGGATGTAGCGGTGAAGAGAAATGGATGTGCAGCTGCAGGTGTAGCTAGAAATTGTAATGGGGAGTGGCAATGGGGTTTTGTGCACAATATTGGAATGTGTAACGTTCCCTCAGCAGAACTGTGGGGAGTGTTACATGGTCTAAGATTGGCATGGGAGAAGGGTTACAAAAAGGTAATTATTGAAACCGATTCAAAAATTGCAACCCTTCTATTAGGCAAGTACATTCCACATTGCCACCCTCTATCCAGCCTGGTACACCAGTGTCGCGGATTTCCTAGCTAGTTATGCTTTAAACTTTCCTTTTGGATTACATGTATTGAGTGACCCGCCGGAGGGTGTAGTGGACTTTATTACTACAGATGTAAGGAGTCGGGCTATCCCCCGTTTGATGATTACTTAGCCTTTTTTTATTATGAATAAGAAGCGCATCTAGATGCGCGGAGGCACCGATCCTCCTTTCAACCAAAAAAAAAGAAGATAAGATTCCAAAAACTAAATTTTGATGGTTCCAAAATTGACTCAAAAAAACTTCAATCAGCATGTGATCCGAAATCACAATTGAGAGGTTATTACCCTTGCTGCACAAAAACAAAAAAAAGTTTAGATTAGTGATAAAAATAATAAATAAATAAATATAAAAAACCGAAGCACCTTATGCCCTCAAAACTATTTTGTAAAAAGCTATTAGAATAAAAATCAAAAGTATTGAAATTGAGGATGACAACTTGAGTGTCATCAAGGTCTTTAAATTGTTCGTGGGAGGTCAAGATATGATAAATTTCGTTTTTTTGACGAAGTCTTGATTATTTGTGTTTTAAGAGAGTAATTGTGTTGATGACCGTTTGACCCACTTAGAACAATCAACCCCAACACCAATTTTTTTAATGATTCCGAACTTTTTTTTTTCATTTTTAATTGGACTAATTTTAGGAGGTAGGTTGATTTAACCATTTTCTATTATAACTTATTTAATTCATATACATATATTATTAGTTTTACATTAATGTTTAGGAAATTCATCTAGGTTTTTGTTCATGAACACGAGAAGTAATTAATAGGTTTTGAAATTTTTTGAAAACAAAATAGAAGTAAAGAAAACCATTTTTATGATTAGAATGGGTAAATACTCATCCTATTAAATAATTTTATAAATAAATAGTGATGAATAATTAAACTAGATTCGTTAATTTTTATTTCAAAGATTACAATCAAACGATTCATAAATGTTGATGGAAAAACATAATTAGGTGTTACAATTCTTGAATAGGACAATAACTAGATTAATGAGTTGTTTGGTGGAGACTTGGAGTGACAAAATAAAAACTAAATAAATTTGGTGGAGACTTTAGACCCACTCAATACATATTTTGTTATCATGTTGATTCTATTCCGTGTCCGTTTGGTTGGAATGATGAAATGAAAACGGAATGAAATCGATTAAGAAAAAGGAATGGAAATGGAAATGATTATGTTAGTTTCATGGGTAAAAAGACCTCTAAACAAACATAGTTTTGATTGATTTGGAATCATTCCGTTACTGGGAATGATTTCTAGCGATACCAAACGAGCCCTCAATGTTCTTATTAACCTATACATTTACCCCCCATTTAGTTGCAACTCCGGAAACGGAATGGAAATGAATTTGGTTCACATTCGTACCTTGTTCATGGAATCATTTTATGTGGATTCATATCAAATGCACTTAATTCCCCCCCTCCCCCCAATTTTGTTACCATATAAGGTATCAAAACTAATCAATTTCTACTGCAATTAATTCAAACCACAAGGAATGATTTCCAAAAACTTCATGAACATGAGTATATATTTGGACTAGATACGTTTTCATTTCGTTTTCGTTTTCGGAGTTTAAACCAAACGGACCCTTATAATTTATCATGTTAAATGTTTTCAAACATTTAGACATAATTGTCCTTTCGTTCATATTCAGATGGAATCACACATTAAAGATTGCCCCTGTGAGCAAGACTCTACCCAAATTGTGACAACAATATATAGGAAGTTGAAATGGTATTTACTATCAATAAGGCAAGTTTGGGTGACAAGAAGTTCAAAAGTAAGATGGCATCCGTTGAAATGTAAGTTTGTTACTAATAACAACAAACCACTACTTAATGAAACTCCGTCCATTGAATATAGATGAAGGAAATGACACGTAAGGTGTGAACACAGTTTTTGACTTGATTGATTTTCCAAAACAATATTTGTAATTTCTAATTAGAAGAAAATCTGTTTTAATTCTAACCATAAATGACCTGGAAAGTTGAAGGTTACCTCTTTTTTGTGGTAAGGAATAACAACTACTGTAATTTTTCTAGTTTAAATTCTGACTTATGATGATGACTTTGTTTGGTAAACTTTAATTGAAGATTATATTTGATAATTAAGGATTGTGAAAAATGAGAATGGTGAATGGATGGAGATAAGTCATCAAAATTTTCACCTTATCCAATTTAGATTGTAAATGACCGAGGTGATTGTAGTTTTTTTTCTTAATTATCCTTTTTGTTTCAAAAATAAAATTGTCTTTCATCATTTCATACTTTTACATACATTTTTCTTTTTTCGTACAGATGACTTTTTAGCTTTTTTATTTATTTATTTTTCATCTATGTTCATTTATGTCTACTAAGTTAGTTTCATCTTCAATTATCAAAGAGTTTTGGATGTTTTTGACGGGCTTAGACATTGTATGTCTCCGGTGAAGTATCACTCGATCTTTAAGTATCGCCTTATTATTTCTCTATGTTCGGTTGATGAGATTTGTCTTATGTCCAATTGTCGACGAATTTTGGATGTTTTTGGGAGCAAGTTGTTCATTGTAAAGAGCACTCTGACTTCAAAAATATAGGCACAATCTGGTCCGTAATATTTTGTGTAATGTGTTCAGGAGAGTGGGGGTTTCGGTTAAGGAGGCGTTTGTGACCTTCTTGACTAACCTGTGTGGTCTACGTTGAGGCCAACAAATGTTTTGATGTTTGGATAGGTGGGTGGAAAACATGTTTGCATTGATTTGACAAGGTTTCCCCATTGATTTATTTGGGTAGTGGATCTTTGGTGGTGGGCAAGGTGACGCTTAATGCAACATCTGTTAAGGTGGCTAAACATGAGAGGGTTTGTATTGAAAACCTACATGTATTTGTTCTATTGTTAAAGTTTTCAAGAGGGTTCTCAAAATGGTACAATGGGTTTTGCATGACAACGTTATGTCTCCTAGGTCTTCTAAAGGTGTATTAAGAGAATTGTATTCGTTATTCAAAAATGTTTGGCACCACATCTTGTTGTACGTCTTCCTTCTAGTTTGATGTATATTATATTATATTATATATAAATTATTATACTCTTGTTTGACAAAGGTTGGATGAAATTGAAAGTTTCAATCATATTATATTTCTAATTACTTTTTTAATAAAAGGTGCCATAGTCAAAAGTTACAAAATTTCACCTAAATGGATATAAAAAAGAAACAATACAGGTAAATACTTCACAAGGTACTTTCATTTAAAAAATTACAAAGTTGTTTCTGAAAAACATGTTATAAAAGTTAACTTAACCCGTTAAATTAATAATTAGTTCTTCATCTCGTTTCATATTCATCTACTCAAAATTTCCCCCCTCGTTATACCTAACACCCAGAATATTAAAGTTTCTTCAAGATGAGATGAAATGTCGGTTAAGTTAGTGCCAATAATCCATGATGGATACAAATGAGGTGGAAGAAGAGGGCCGATGAGCAGAGAGGCTTAAACCCCATCCACCAAACCCCATTATTCAACTTCCCCAAGCATAGCTGGCTGGGGCCAACCCAAACACACCCTCCAACTGTTACATTGCCATTTGCCAATGCCAAACCATCCAATCAAACAACACATACATAGTACAACAACACAACATTCATCATAGCTTACCAATTTTTTAGAACAATAATACTCATGATTTACTAAACTGAAAGATCATGAATCGTCCATCAAACTTTCAGGCCAATGTAGGCCTCTTTCAGACCTCAATCTTTCACAAAAGAACCCTATTTACAAATTTGGCAATTTATATTTTGCCAATTTGAATCAAAACATTGTTCAGCACCTTGTACTGAGTCAACAAACCAACAAACCCTAATTTTCTACCACCATTACTTCATCACATCACACAATCAAATTGTATCATTTTATGGGTCGGTCACCCAAACTACTCGCCATTATATATAATATAAATATTGATAGATTTTATCAAAACCCACCTCTCCCCTTATACTACTTTTCTCCAAAACGTGCCATTTGGATCAAAAACTACTAAAAAGGACCAAACAGACCTCTTTCTTTCTATTTTTTATGTACGAGTTTCTAAGGACTCAAGGGCAAACTGGGTATTTACTATGGCACTCGGTCAAGTGGTTTTACCTCTTCTTCCATCCTTTCCCACATTGTCTCTTATCTTTTTCTGCCTTCCTCTCTGTTTCCAGCTATTCAAACTCCAGACGGGTCAACCCGGTTCCTTGCTGGTCTGGCAATCGGCCCGGCCGGGGACCGGAAAACAGCTGTGACAACCGCGTCGCATTTACACCAGTGGAACGGTGCTGTTTGGCCTTCAATCTTCGCACTGGTGCACACGTCACATACCAAGGCTGACCTCTCACCGGAAGACGAAGCCCCGTCCTCGCTCGTTATCTCGCTACCGGAAACCCCGTAGCTACCGTTGTTCATATTCAAAAGCATTTCCAAATCAGAATAAACATTCGAGTTCAGATTTAGAGACATTAAGTACCTCTCTTTCTCCGCCTCCAAAGCCCTCCTCATCTGGTTCGAATAATCAAGATATTCGACTCCACCATACCAGTTCTCCCCAATCGGAGGCGATGAAAATTGCTCAACGTACGGATAATTAGCTCCTCCGAAAGTGAAATTAGCGTTCTGACCGACCAAATCGAACCTCCGAGGCGAGTTAATATCAGGGAGGATGGAGAAATTCAGACTCTGCACGGGGCTCTGTTTGCTCTTACGGCGACGAACGCGTCTCGAACGCTTCGATACGACGAAGAAGAAGCAGTTTCGCTCACGGAGGATGGAGGCGAAGTTAAACTTGTTCGTGACCGGAATCCGGCGACCTCCTCCTGACTTTCCAAACGGAGAACGGATAGGGAGAGGTCCCCGCTCGAAATAGATGGTGATTTGGTGAGGGGAAACTCCGATTTTCTGGCTGATAACAGATCGAAAGGACTTGAAATCAAGAGACGGCTCTACAAAGACGGTTCCCATGTCCGCCGTGGAGTCTCCGTCAAAGAAGACGACCGGAAAGGAGGCTTTGAATCCGCTCTCCATCATCGCTGGAATATTTCTAGGGTTTTACAGAGCCACGAATGGAGATTTGGAGGTCAAGGGGACAGAGAGGATTTGAAGAAATGAGCGACGTTTTATAAAGGATTGAGGGGTAGAATGGTATTTTGCTTTTGTCAGCGGGGATATTCCGCGGAAGCTTTGCAAGAAGTTTCCCGTGTGCGAGTGAGGTATCCTTGGGCCGCAAGTTTTCACTGCATTTTTTAATTTTACTTTATTTATAAAATGGGATATGATTTTTAACCCACTTGTTAGTTGTTACGAGTTTATGTTGACGAAATAGGATAAGTATTTTACTTTTTCTATGAAAGAAAGCGTAAATCTTCTTATGTTGAAAATACAGATAATTAAGGAAATAATTGAAACTTGGTGCTAATCCAAGCAGAATTTTAAAAAAAGCGTAAATTTTTCTTTTGATTATCGGGAAATTTCCGCAAATAATCTTATATAGATAATTAGGAAAAATAATGAAAAATAATGGTACATTCCTTCATTGACGATTTAGCTTTTCACACAAACCTAGTCAATTTCCTCTAATATATATTTTAACGATCCAAATCTAGTTAATTTCTAAGATAATAATTCAAATCAACAATTTTTCATATTTTAACGATCAAAATATTTTAAATATTTTTAACGATTCAATTAAAATTTAAAAAAAACATAAATTAACGAACCTATTAAAACTAAGATATATTGTAACGACTTTCAAATCTAAGATATATATAATAACGAGTCAAATAAAATTTAAAAAGTTATATTTTGGATCGTTAAAATATATATTAGAGAAAATTGTTTAGAATTGTTCGTTAAATTTGGTCGTTAAGGAAATAATGCTAGTTAAATTTGGTCTCTAAATATTTTATAAGAAATTTAATCGTTAAATTATATTCATATTGGGTCGTTATTATATTTTATAGAGAAAATTTGGTCGTTAAAATGTTTTTTATATAATTAATATAGTTATCGTTAAAATTTTGTGGGTCGTTAAATTTTGGACATTAAATATCTTTTGGGTCGTTAAAATTTTATAGAGAAAATTTGGTGGTTAAAATGTTGTTTATCATAATTTAACTACCAAAACAAATTTTAACGACCAATCCTAACAAATTTAACGATCAAATTTCTTATAAAATTTATTAACAATCAAATTTCTTATAAAATTTATTAACGATCAAATTTCTTATAAAATATATTAACGATCAATTGCTTCAATGTTTATTTTTGGGATAACCAAAAATAAGAAATCTGTTTTCCTAATTTGTATCTTATTTAATGAATGAATAATGATAGAACAATCATGTGATTCTCACCTTGGGAAGGTTATTATGCACCTTCCATCATGAACGTACAAATTTTAATCCAACGGGTCTTAGGAGTTCATATTCCCTACTCTAAGGGTTGTTACTACCGGATCCTGACCCTATATATATATGGTATATGAATTAAATACATGTATTGTGTTTATATGATCTCTTGTAGATAGATTATGATCGGTATGTAACGATTTTAAACCGATTCTTTGTAGACAATGCCGATCATAGGAACATTGCAAGGACATTAGCTATAGGACGTGGACAATCGGGGCAATGTTAACTCAAGGGTTGATTGAACTTCTTTTGAAACTAATTAATCGCTTGCAAGCGAGTCTTTTGGTTGCTTTTGTGCAACTACGTAATGGTTTTAAGATTATGTTTCAGTACAACTGTTCAATTATCACGTTTTGATGTGTCATTTTGGGATATGTACTAGTTTCATGCATTATTGTTTTATGTATTTTTTTATATGACAAGTTAAATGTTTTTTTTATTTTATGTTTATTGTTTCAAGGTCCTATTTGTGAGGTTAAATGATGAAACACATTGTGTGGTCCTTAGTCTAGTGGCGTCTTGAATTATTAAAAACTCAACTCATTACATATTGGTAGAAGAGCTTAGGTTGAATACATGTGTTGTGTAGTAGGGTTGCACACATCTGGACCGGACCGGAAATTACGGTCCGGTCCGATCTGGGCCGTTTGAGCACTCTACTGTGTAGTGCTTACATTTACCATACAACTTCTTTTTAACTAGATAACTTCTATTTAAATTATATCCTATTTTTATTTTAGTTACAACTTTTTTAAATTAGATTTTACTTTCGTTATAATTAATAATAAAATTTGTATTTAATTAGATCTTACTTTGTATTGTATATATACGTCCAGTCATTCAAATATTTATAATAATTTTTTAATAAATAAAATAAATTATTTATATTAACTCAATTCGTATTAGATACTAGGTTTATACCAATAATCAAATTATAGAAAGGAAAATATTGGGAAATTGCTACTAACATATTTGGTGAACGGTTTCAGTATTATGTTAATCTAGATTATAAGAAATTTCTGTTGGTATATATTCATCAAACATAGAGTTGGATAAACGTAGATACTTGGAAATTGTCTGCATATAACTTTTCAATATATAATAATTTTTACATTACAGGACATATAATTGGTGACTTATATTTGTCAAAGCAATACAGATTCCCTCGCTTTGGCTCATATTTTTCAAATGTGGATGCTTCGAAATTGTCTTCATCCAACTTTTCAATTCAGCTTTACTTGTAACAAAACTTACACAACTTCAGGTACAACCTTCCTCAATTATCAGTGATACCGCAACCGTACTTTTTAAACTTTATTACACTGAAGTTTTAAAAAACAGTTAAAATTAGTCAAAAAGTTTAAATAATATTTTGTAGTTTATGATTACATAGTTTATTACAAAAGAACAAAATTAGATAAAGCTTTTAGGATGTATCGCTTCTAGAAAACTTGTTTCTAGTTTGTTGGTGGATAACGAATCATATTAAAAATTAGTTTGAATATTTTTGAACTTTTTATACCTAACACACCCTTTAAAAGTAGGGTGAGCAAAACTATCCTATATGTTTAATCCGACTCATTAGTATAGGGTCCGATCTGAAAAAATCGAAAATCCAAAGTATTCGATAATTAGTGATTAGAGTTCAATCCGATTCGAAATTTTTTTTAGATCATCAGATACGGATAGAAGTTTTGAGAAGGAAAAAAGTCGGATCCGATCCGATATATCCGATTGATCTAGCAATAAATACTTGGATCAAGCTGGATTTTCGATCCGATTAAACGTGTTGGATATCAGAGTACTCTCAGATCGGAAATCTGTTAAGGAAACACATAAAAGGTCAATGGGCTAGAATTCACATAGAAGTCCCACAATGATAAAGCCCATAAGATAGGGTTTTAGTTTCACGTTTCTTCTTCAGCTTTGAAAAATCCCTACACCCGCGAAAAGTGGTAACCAGTTCGTCGGCTAGGAATTTAACAGGTTCGATGTTTTTCTCTGCTCTATTTGTTATGGAACACAATTCTATGTGTTTATATCGTCGAATCGTGTACTTGCTTATTACATTTTCATTATCGATAGATGTTATTGATGAAGAATGTTCCACGAGGTGCCGAAATGAAGTATGATGTAGTATGAAATTATTTTATTGCAAATTTGGGGTTTCAATTTATTGTACGTTTACGCACGAATTGATTGCTGTTGTGAGTCGTAGCGTGCGAGGATTTGTGGTAAATACAATCGTTAAAGCTCTCAACCATTGAATGATCAATATGATTCGTTTGTGACCACTGATCCATTCAAGATTTTAGTTGCATTTGACTTCCATAGAACGCCTGCAGAATCTTATAGTTTCAGGTCATTTCATGCTGTTCTGAGAGCTTTGGATCTACCATGGCTTTGTAATGCAACCCTAAATTGAAATTCATTTTCAGAGGCATCCAGTTTCCGCTTCATAGTTGCAGTTTCATAGCAATTGGAGTTTCCTATTGGAATCTGCTCTGGATGAAGGTTTATCGACTCTTCCGTGCCAATATTGGTGTGTCAATCAACAGATCTTCTTGAACCTTATGAGTTTAAAATTTTGTTGAATCTCTTGTGGCAATTTATGTTCTTTTGGATTTACATTTCTAGAAAATTTTAAACAAGTAATATTAGGTTGAGAGGCTCAATTTGTTCCTGTTGTCATGCCCATATTTAGATCACTATAGTGTTCTTTCCCGAAAGATTGTAAAGAAGTTTCTCTGATGGTGCTTTGCTTCTCATTTCTTTCATGTCGTTCTTCTTGTTAAAATTTCAGATTGTGTGTTTTTCCTCTATCTAGGTTCTACAGCTGGACGAAACCAAAGAGCTAACTAATTAGTGAATTTGAATAAGACATCAATTGTGTATAGCTTTCATCTTGTATCGCAGCTCACCCCTTCCCTTATTCTTTGTAACAGCTTGACTGCCACGGCTGCTTCTTTACCTTCCTTGGGCTCTTTGGAAGCATGACAAGGGGTAGCGACCAAAGGTACTTGTGGGAAAGGTTGAAGATAAAAGGTTCAGTTCTTACACAATTGTGAACATTAATTCTCATCTGGCAAAGAATATTTACAATTGTCATTCATTTCATTTCAAATGCATCACCAAAAATCACGCCTTCATATCTCAAACCCCGCCTTGCCAAAAGCCAAAACGCCTCCTGTCCACGATCCGACACCATCCGATCTTTCTTCATTTCGAAAACCCCGACTGTTCCTTGAATCACCACCTCCTTTTCCTAAAGTTAGAAGAGCGTGCAGTCCTCGGTGTTACAATGGTTCCGGTGGATCTGGGTGTGTCGGTCTCGTCTAGCCCTTCATTGAAGGCTCTGCTGAAACTGCTCCGCCTAGAGCATGTCGAGTAGTTTACGTGGCTCAAGCCATCTCCGGGAGGACCATTACTGCCTCCTAACATCAATGGGTCGGTTTTTGGTGGCTTGAGGAACAAGCAAACAACAGCAATGTCGTCGGTTCGAGAATTTGGGAATCGGATTTTCCATGCTCGTGTTGCATGTATTATTAGTAGCTTTGCTGCCATGGATCGGTTTCTCGCTGATGATACTATCTCCACCACCTCCAAGTTCGTCAATACGTCCCATATCTATTTCCAAAACAATCAACACTATCAACTCCCGAGTATGACGATTTAGTTACGAGTTGGAGAGGTACTTACACCATCGGTTGCCAAGACGACGAATTCATCATTTCCGGTGAGCTTCCTATGGAAGAGTTGTGGAGTGGAGATGACACCGCAATCTTTTAGACAAAAGTCTCCAAAGGCTCTTGTCATGGCAAGGCCAGGGCAATCCTCATCCGGTTGCCAAACCCGAAGAACATCCGGTTCCTCTTCAAGAGCAAAGACTCTTCCTTTGCATTGTGTGATCCTCTCAACCTCACTTTCGACGGTTGGCTTCAAATCAACGGTAAGTTGATCAGGGACAGCACGGCCCTTTTCCCCACGGCGACACATAATCGCCCTTGAATCACCCACATTTCCGATGATCAGGTTATCACCCTAGTGAAGAATAAAGATGATCATATCTTTAGTTACATTTTGTTCAAAGTTTACATAATATAAATCTAAGAAAACTTGGTTGTTACCTGTCTAATGACCGTTACTCCTGTTGCGCCACTACAATAGGTATCAATAGACATATCTGCACTTAGATCTTTATCCATTTCCTTGTAGGATCTTACGATACTACGTTCCCAAGATCTCAAAACAGAGTTCTTCACCTCATCTTCACCGTCATCATAACCATTGTTAATATCATCAGTGTCGTTGATCAAATCAACATTGCTATGGTTGCGACCTCCGTCTTGGAACATCTTGTATAACGAACCAATCTTCTTAGGAAGGTTTTCGCGCACACTACGTGAGACTCTATGGCCCGAGGGGCCATGCCCGTCAAAGATTCCACAAAAAAACATATCCTTTTCTCCAAGAAAATCCTGTGAATAAGATCACAACAAAATTCTAAGAGAACAAAATACCCTCTTTTGTTGGGAAATCTCAAGATAAGCGAGGAAGAGAACGACAATGGAATTTACCTCCCAAACAGTCATAGAATCTTGATTGACACCTTTCTTTCCTTGTTGCGTGGACATGGAAACAAAGGTAGAGAATCCATTTAGCCTTATGGAGGCTCCATATTCCCCCTGAGTGATAACATGCTCTTCTTCATACATAAGCTCATTCTCATATTCTTCCATCTCCTGGGTTGTGTATGCAGCGAAGCTTGCATCTCTGGTACAACAAGCTCCCATCTTGCCAGTTTAGCCCCAACCAATATTTTCCTATAAACCCACAGAAAAGTTTACCATTGATGATATTCCCTAGAAATTTGGACAATATTTCACGGGCAATTCAAGTTCTTCATGAAGACCCAGGAGAGATCGAGGGATGATAGTTTGGCGAAAAGATCCACAATATGGTAGGAAGTGTAACCTTGCAACAAAGACAATCTAATTGATGCAAGTGTTGACGGGACACGAAAATCTTCTTTATTTTCGCTGTTATGTTTCGTCTCCGAATTTGTTTCTTGTGTATATTCAATTGTCGGACGAGCAAACTCGGCAGGGGAGGGAGAAGGAAGTAACGAAACTTCCCACAGATCAAAAAAAGTTGAGGTCAGGTCAAATAAAAAGGTTCATCTGACTTCGTTGAAGAAATATATAGGAGATGAGAAGAATGAATATCTCCCTCTCCTCCCTGCTCCATTGATAGGCTTTTCTTTATGCTTCCTTGGTAAGAGTCACAATTTTGCAACGCCATTTATCTAAATATGCAACTTACTTTTTATTGGGATAGCTCCTATTTTTGGCATCAAGCAAACATGTGAAGTACAGGAAATGAGGTCATCTTCTTCCATCATTTTTGATAAGGTCGTGTGCAAAAAATTGTTGTGGCATCTTCGATGCATTGCTACCTCATCATACATTGAATAATGCTTGAATTTAGCTAGTCTGCTCAATAAGCATATGCAAAATGACTCCATTACTAAACAAATTGGGGACATTAATGTCCCACTATCCTTCCTTTCACTTTAAGAAGTCAAACCGGTCTGTGAGAGCCAAATTACCTGGTATGTGGGTCTTGTCGGCTGGCTCACAGCGCATCGGTCTTCACCTTTTATGACCCGAGAGGTGAGTTTGTCCTAGAAGCCTAAAACGTCACCTACTCGATGAGTAAAGATCATTCAACAGTCAAAAATATCCTTCATTATCTCGCTAAGCAAATTTCAAAGGCCCCACATAAATGCCCTAGAGACCAAGCATTTACTGAAATGCTACAATGAGTTCAAAGCAACCAAGATGGCAGACCAATCAGCAAAATAAATATAAAAAAAACAGAGTACAATGTTTCATTTAGTCAAAAGCAAGAAAACATGGCAAGATATCAAAAGATCGACCTCAAAAGTTAGGGTCATCGAAAAGTGCTAATGGTTAAAATATTGTGCATGCCAAACAAAAAGAGCTCAAGCATCTAAAACAAATAAAGCAGATTAGTAGAGATTAATGACATCTAACTCTACATGCTTCGAAATCACATGGCCTTATCATACAACTGTCTAAAGTTTCTTGATGAGTTGCATGTGATAAAGCACCATCATCGGGAATTAATTCTCAACCAACCTGAACTGTGAATGCAGCTCAAAAACCAGCTCACATCACACCAGAATTCAAACATCAGTAATGAAATGACAATGAAAGCAACAACTCTTTACATGTACACTTATTGAATAACATACATTTAGTGTACAGTAAACAACAATAAATAAAAAAAAGTTACAAATTTCTTGCATAAATAGAGACAAGAGAACAAATGAATCAAATATCAATAACTTTCCATTTGCAGCTAAAATGTATTGGAATCTGCAGCTTTTTCTAATACTTAAGTATCTGTGATGTGTAGTAAGAGAAGGGAGAACTAAAATAACATTGCTGGTTGAATCACTGGAAAGGAACATTTGCCAAATTCATACATGAAAGTTACAAGGGTATGAAAAAGGGTATTTGTCTGTTTTTACCACCATTGATGAACAAGAACACCACTGTCTCTGAGAGAAGTGAAGAGATCCAAGCACTGATCATATGATTTCTCATATTTAGCACTTCTCACACCTGGGCAACACCTCTGCCAACGATTGTAATGGCACTCAAGAAACACCTCATCTATCAAGCAAATTGCCCCGGTTTCGAACAGCCTTGGTATCAAATCGAACTCGGTCCCTTCGACATCCATCTTCATCACCACGAAATCCTTCTCCGTAACGGTGTTCTTTAACCACTCTGCAAAATCAAACCCTTGGATTTGCTCCACTCGGCTAGCAAGCTCGCTCTTCGATTGCACAGGCTTTATCCTACCCATCCCTTTGCTCATCCCACCCTTCTCTTCAGGATCATCACCTGGGTCGTGATTAATCTCAAAGTGTAAGGTCTCATTCTTCACCCAGGCAGCATACGGAAGTAAATTTACATTCTTCTTAGTCTTGTAATCTTCATAAAAGGACTTATCAGCTTCAATTGCAAAGACCTCAAAGGTCCTGTTCTGTTTAGGATACTGCTTCCTGAACCAACTCCCTATGCTTGAGCCATAGCTCCTAGCTCCAACATCCACATACACATACCTCCCCTTAAAGCTGATATCCACCATGGAAGGTAAATACTTGATATTCTGTATGTTCTTTTTTAGTGTTAACCAAGGCTTCAATGGCTCCTCAGAGATCAAGGGCTCAGCCTGCCCAACCAAATCCTGTTTGTAACCGGGGACGGAGCACTTACTTACAGAATCACCACGCCGGAGATTAGGGTTTTCCTTCTTACCCCGGCTCTCTTTTCTCATTACAATCTCTCTTATGTGTGGCATCTTGGAATCAAAACCTTCAATTTCACGGGATTTAATAAAAGAACAGCAGTCGGAAAACAAATCAATGAACGAATTGAAACTGTACGTATCGTTGGCTTTAGTATGGACGACCAGAAACCCTTCGGGTCTGAGCGTCCTAGCAACCTCGCCGGAGAATTGTCCGAATCCCTTAGCGAAACGGTCGATTCCGCCACCTCCGGCGAACACGAAATCAAAAGAATCGTCCTCGAATGAGTACCGACCAGTGGTATAGTTCGCGTACGCCACCACAAGCGGCTTCGAAGCCTTCTTCGCCACTCCAACCGAATCCAGAACCCCGATCTCCCTAAGAGCGAAAACCTCCGATCCAGCCAACGTCTCCACGCAGAGAGACTTAGATCCAGGAGAGAGAAAACCATCGGAGATCAGATCTTGAAAAACGGAGGAGTAAAACTGGACAGACATCCTCCAATCCTTACTAGTCCATAGATCCCGGCGAGCAGCACCAGCAGTGTTCGACTTAGCGGAAGAAGACGCAATGACGGAGGATGATGTGGTGCCGGAGACAAGAGAAATAGTATCTGGGAGCGAGAAGAAGCAGAAATCGCCGGTGTCACAAGATTCGCCGCGGATAGTGACAACGTAGGCGAAACGGAAGCAGATAATGAAGACGCAGAAGACAAAGACCTTCACCAGTAAGTTCCGGAGGAAGCTGGGCTTTGTAGTTTCCATGGCGGTTCGTCGCCGAACAGACAAACAAATCTCTATTATACCTTTTTGCTTCTATAAAAAAAATTAACAAGGAGGCCGGCGGAGAGGATTATCTGGAGCAAAATCGGGCGGAGGTGTGGTTAGCGCCGACGAGGGAGATAATTGGAGGATAGTTAGAGAAACGAAAATAGGTAGAGAATTGAAGGACAAAACGAGGAAACATCGTAAGGAATCAAATCGGAGGAAGAAGGAACAACAGAGAACTAGTCTTTGTGATCGCAATTTGCGCAGGACAACATTGCTTAAAGCTAGAGCGCTCTTCAATGGCGTCTTTCTCTCTCTTCTTTTTCTCTTTTTGGGGACAGAGAGTAGTGTTGGAATAAGAGATAAAGGGGGGCGTTTGTAGAAGAAGGAACGCGGTAAGGAAGATAACAGGACACGCGGTGGGGGAGATACTGATGTTTGCCACTGGTGTTTGAGTAAATTACGGAAGTGCCACTGTATGGTCAATTCTGAAGGCCGCCGTTGAAGGGGAGTGAAAATGGAGCCGTTAAGCGTGTCGTTTTGGGGTGGTCCAAACCATGAAAGCCCATTACATGAGGGTGGTGGCTGGTGGGCCCAAAAATGAACAATTATCGGCAACTTTTGGAGCATTTTCTTTTTTAGTTTTTATTCTCCCTCTAAATCAATCAAAAAAAAAAAAAGATTACACAAGATATATTAAAGGCTTTAGTTAGTTGAAATTCTTGAAAATTATTTATCGAATGAATTTCAACCATTGAATGATAATCCAATGAATAGAAAGTTTTAACTGTTAAATCCGTTGTACTAAAAATCAGGCAAATTTTGTATTTCATTTGTAGTTTTTGAAGTCGGTATCGAAAGTTAGTAAGATTATAATTCAATATTCATGGTGATCATCTATAAAATAATTATTGAAGTCAATTATTAGCATTGCCGTGGACATATAAGAGCTAATTATTTTATCTTTTTCAGTTAGAAAGCTAATTAAACATATCATAAACTCCATATCTGACGATAATTATTAGATAAAATAATAATAATAAATCTTATAATTTTGTACAGTATATAAAGACGACATATTCACATTTTAAGATATTTTAAAAAAATTTAAGTAATGTCTAGTTATCGTAGACTTTGTGAATATGGACAATATAACTGATAATTGGCAATTCTTCTTGATTTTTTTTCCTTTTGTATTTTCCTTATTACGTGTCCAACTATCCATACATGTGTACCGGTTTTTGTTGGTGTTTTGGAAAATGTAGACGGCCATTCTAAATGAATCATGTTTGGTAATTAGGTTGTATTGTCGAAAACGAATATATAATGGAAATGGATCTAATTCAGACATATATTTGGGTTCATTAAAAGTTTTAAAATTATTTATTGTTGTTTAAAATAATAATGGTAAAATTTTATTAGTTTTAATACGTTATAAAATAAATTAAAATGGAGAGAAATGAAACGCATTTTGTGAATGGATCTACTTTATAGTTTATACATATATTTTGGTCCTTTAAAAAGTTTTAAAATTATTTATTGTTGTTTAAAGTAGTAGTAGTAGTAAAATTGTAGTAGTTTTGATAACGTATAAAAAAAATTGAGAGAAATGATATACATTTTTCAATAAAAATGACATATAAATTACCTTAAAAATTATATTTATGACCATAAAATCACATTTAAGTTTCTTTTTATTTTTGGAGTTAAAATAAAATGGTCCCTAAATATCCATTTTCAGACTTAAAACAAAACGGCCATTAATAAATTTAACGACATTTATTTTCTCACATATACACAAGTTACTAATTATTTATGATCTTCTAATATCTATTTTATACAACTAATTATAGCTATTTTTTAATCAAGTTAGGATATTTTGTTATAAATAAAATATGAGTAACTAAAAAAATACTTCGTAGCAAATATCTAATCAATTGGTATTTGAACCTTTTATCGACAAATAATTAAAAAAAATCTCACATTTACTTGTTTATTAATAATAGATTGAGTGAATTTACTGCACAACTCAACTTTTATCGATTAAAAATCAAAAATAAGTAAAATTAAATTTTTAAATGAAATATATTATTAAATTTTAAAATTTTAACCCAAATCTCATAAGTATTATAATATATTTTATATAATTTATGATAATTTAAAAAAATGTATTCTCCTTGCTTTTGCAAGGGAAACTGGGAATTAAACTAGCTTAAAACTTAAGTATACAAACTAATTTTCGTTAAAAGTTGAAGGCGAACAGCAAGTTCCATTACATGAACTAAAAAAAAAAAAATTAAAAAAACAACAACACCATCTTGGATGGCAAAATTTGTTTATTTACGGGCTCCTATGAAATCTGCATTTTTGTCTGACCGACACACAGAAAAAAAAAATTTATTTGTCATTATGGTTAGATTCTTATTTAGTTGATTAAGCAATCTAAACAATTATTTTATTTTATTTTTCTGTGCGCACTAATGAACTTTCTACAAGTAACGATGAAGTTGACGAACCACAACATTTTTCAACTGCGGATAAAGAAAATATGTTCTATTGATTTTGACTTGTGTATTTGAACGGATTGAAGCACTGCCTCAGTACCGTGTTTTACAAATTTTGTTAAAGATGAACTGAAATTCTTTAATAATATATTGAAAATGATAACCAATATATTAAATATCACGTTGTTTTTGCATTAAAATAAATGTCGACGGCAATTTCACTCTAAAAAAAGAAAATTGATATGAATTTAAACAAATAAATAAATAACTAATAATTACATTAACTATATAAATTAAAATATATCTCAGATTAAATAAAGTAATTTATTTTTTTGTCGCAACACAAATAATATATTTGGCAAATATTACAAAATATAATTAAAAATAAATTAGTTAAATAATTAAAAAAAAACAGAAGTGTCTTACCGTGAGAATGATTAAGAATGATTATTTACCTTAACCATTCTTGTTTATAACATTATATAAATTTGATCTTATGATGTGACATAATATGTATATTATGTTATTTAATCAGAATCTAATCAATTAATATTGTATATCGTCGAAATTAATTGATATTCTTAAGTTGTTTAGAAACAAGGTGGGGTTAAAAGTAATGGAAAGGTGTTTGTTCAGACCAAGCAAAGAGAAGATGAAAGGCTCTAACTTCATCTTTAATATAGAGTCTAATAATGGTAACATCATTAAATGCCGAAAAATATTCCACTTGTCGACAACATACAAGCAATTAATTTATAAACAAAAAAGGTAATGTTAAATATAATTTTCAAAAATGGCCATCCAAATCTTCTTCTTTTTTTGATAGGAATCTAAATATTTATTTAAAATTTGATTTTTTTTCTATAAATGCTTGTCCGGTGGGGTTTTTTTTTATACTATACGGTAAGCAATTAGGAATTTATGAAGGATTATGTCCTCAAGACTTTCCATTCTAGAGTATCCTTATGGATGAGATCATTCACTATAGGAGTAGACGAATCTAACGCCAGAGAGAAGTCATGTCCCATCTTCGCAAGCAAGTCAGCAACACTATTGACTTCTCTGAACACGTGATGAATCCTGACCTGACAGAAACTCACTAAAAAATTAGTAATATTTGATAAAAAAAAAAAGGTGAAGCTCTCAAGGAGGTTTCCAAGTCTGTCTCACGAATTAATAATAGACAAAAAAATCCCCTTCAATTTTAATATTCTTGATTCCTAAATCAAATGTCCTCATCAGACCTTCCCTTAATGCACATGTTTCAGCATGGAGGACGGATATGTTACTACATTGTCCATACCCAAGGGAAATCAAATTGACATCATGACTTCGGAGGATAAAACCATAAGCAGAATTTCGAGATTTCTTCTTAGAACCATCAAATTTTAATTTGGTAAATCCAACTCCAAATTTGACCTAGTGGATATTTTTTGTTTTCACTTTGTTCTTCTCCACACCACCATTATGCTTCAACACCTCCTTTCCTGCTGGATTCCAATCATTAATTTGATTACGGACTATTTGATCAATGTTTTGAGGTTTTTTTGTTAAAGATTCTCTAGTTTCTAGCCGACCAAACATTCCACCAAATTATACTCAAATAGATAAAATCCGATTCTGATAATCTATCTTTAAGCCAATTAAGCTTCGTATGGTTATTAGAGTCTAAACTCATAGCCATCCCAATTTAATCCTTGACTCTATAAATAAAGATGGCATCGTAAAGGAAATGACATTTAAAGAAGAGATATTCTGCTGATTCATATGGGTGATATGGGTGATCGCAAAGGCAACAATTCATAGGAACTGGAACTTTCTGTTTTTCTAAATTTTCTTTAGTTGAAATACCATTAATCGAAAGTTTTCAAAAAAATGTTTAACTTTCGGCATTATATTCAAACACCAAATCCAATCACCGAGATTATAATAACTCAACAACAAGGTGTACGACTGGTGAATGGTTCGATCTTCAAAATAATATGGACCATCAAGATCCAAGAACGTGCTAGTTTATTTAGTTGCAAGCTTCTACATGGTGGTATTTTTGTTAGCTTTGGAACTTGTTCGTCGTCACCTAGCTATTGATGATGCGTGTTCTTCGTGTATAGTGGGTGTCGAAACTTCAACACACCTCTTCAAAGATTTTCCTTTAGATTGTCCCATGTAGTCTAAACTACGAGTTGACAACTTTGATGATTCTTTCTTTTCTACGTCATTTGATAGCTGGGGGAGAGGTAATTTCTCTAATTCTCGTAATTTTAATTCTAATTGTATGTGAAGCGAGATTTTTACAGTGGCTTTATGGTGGACCTGAAAATGGAGAAGTAGCAAGATTTCTTATGCAAAGTTAGAAACCAGGAATAGAGGTGCGTTTGTCCAAGAACGTGCAATGGAGTATATTGTAGTTTGGAAGTCTCATCTTGTTCCCCGAAGAGACTGTTCCAATCTGCTGGGAGAATCCACGACCTTCCTTTGTCAAAGTCAATATAATACTGATAGAGCGCGGCATGAAGATTGTTTTGTTGTTGCCGGAGGTTTCATTAGGGTCATCAAGGGGAATGGTATTGTGGATTTGGGGCTAACATTGGTCTATGTTCAATCCTCATGGCTGAGTACGTTATGGGTAGTTTTAAATGGATTGCGGTTAACATGGGAAGGTAGGTATCGGAATGTGATTCTAAAGATAGATTTACAATTGGTACTCGCTCTTCTCAATAAATCCATATCCAACAATCATCCCTGATGCAGGAGCATCTCTCAGCTCGACTTCACTCAATTGCACCTATGGGCCTATGAGCAAGAAGAGACGAGTTACCCATGAAGAAGATCTCGACCGAGACGTGGAGTCAAGACTTGGAAGAGAGAATGGGCCGTGATCCACTTGATCCGTATGAAGAAGAAGCACATTGGATTGCATTTGAAGGAAGAAGATTTCGGGCTAATTTAAGTGGTTAAGTTAGGTCCAACTTGCTTATTGTTTTAAAGCCCATTCTTGGACATCTTTTAAATAAAAGATGGGCTTGTTTTTAATTATTTATTTTGGGCTTTTTAAGACTTGTTAGTTTAGCCCATTAGTTTATTTTATTTCTCTTTTATTTTTGATTTTATCTCTTGGAGATTTGATCTTATCTCTTTAGCTAGATTGGGCTCGATCTTGGATCAAGCCCGTAGCCCGTAGAAACCCTAGGGAGGACGTCCAACATGCCTATATAAGGCTTAGGGTAGACGTCCAACCTCCTCGGCTTTGAATGAATTAAACACAAGTACTTTCGAGTATTGTTTCTCTTCTATCCCATATTCTTATCGTGGAATCGAGACACCTTACTGTGTGAGCGGAATCCGTTTTCCCATCAACTTTGACGCTGTTTTGAGTTGTGTCACTTGGATTGGCAAGTTGGTGCTCTCAATCATCTCCGGGTGACTTCTCGTGCTTTGGGGACAATCGATTTCCCCTATGTGTGAGATTATAGCAGAAGGGCTTCTTCAAGTCATTCCAAGTTGTGTGTTAGGGTCTTTGTTTCCCTATCGTGTTCTTGGTTGCCTTAAGGGTTCGACCAGATCTATCCATCTATCGATCCTTCACAATCATTGGATCATTCCTCCATCATTTTTATTTCAAGTTTTCATCTTTTTATCCATTTTCTTCATTTCGAGTCTTGGTGTTGAAAGATCGGGTCAACTGATGGCTAACCCCGTATCAATCCCCTTATTTGTCTGGTACTTCAGTGCCAATACTTTAAAAAAGAGATTGGGCTATCCAAGCTCGGCATGCCTATCGCGAGGCTACTAATGTCGTGGATTATTTAGCGTCTTTAGCTTTTTACGTATCATTTTGGATTAAGTATATTGGTTGGCCATCCTGAGGGTGTAGTTGATCTTTTAATGTATGATGTAAGGGCTCGGGCCCCGTTTTTTTGTACACGTAGCCTTTTTTCATTTTTGATTAGCGCGACTAGATGTGCGGAAATCACTTACTCTCCTTTCCTGCCCACCCAAAAAAATTGTCAGGAAACGTTGTAGCCTGTTAGAAACATAATATAATTTATTAGTTAGAAACTACCAATGTATATGGTCTAATATATTATCTAGTCTAGTATATCTAGATATATAATATTTTATTTGTTTAAAAATAGTAAAAAAAACTCGTACGTGATCCAAGAAGATCTCATGTATCACTAAATTGATTGAAATTAAATAAATAAGGTGATTTAAAGTTCTAGTACTTTACGAGGAAAATAATAAACAACACAAATTCTACTAATTACACACTAGGTATATAAATTTTCCAGTAGTAGACTAACACACCGCGTCACGCTCCTCAAAAGCTTTTGTCACTACCAATTACCAAACTTCAAAGAATACACCTTCTTTTCATTTATTTACCCAGTGTTTATTAAATTGTTAATACATAGCATGTTTATCACAAGAAAGCTACAGGTTCGAAGAGTATGTAGTTTACGGTTAAGATCTCATGTATCACTCACTTCATGTATTCTTGTATCCCTATTGTGTGATTGGTGGAATTGTTGTTGTTTATTATTTCTCTCGTAAAGTACTATTTTTTTTTTTACTAAAAAAAATTTAGATTTAACCAATCATGTAAGAGGGATACATGTATAATTGATATAGAGGATATTAATTGTGTAGCTTATGATAAAGGCTTAGTTATAGGAAGATCGAGTTGAGATCATTTGATTCCTGTACGTAATTAAATGTTAATTAAATGCAGGAGTTACATTGGCTCGACTATTTATACTTGGAAGTGAGCACAATTTATTAGTTGGATTAGTTTTGATCGTGATCCAATGAACTTCACATGCATGCTCATTCCTATACTCTCAACTACGTCTACTCATCTTGCAGTTGCTAATTAATAGGATCCACCACTTAAATTTGTTTGTTTAATCAACTTATTATTTAGAATAAAATGATAAAATATCAAATGGGATATTTATTGAAATATGTAACACATCTACTCTCATTGTCAGTTCTTTAATTTCCTTACTGAAGCAACAAATGGTATTTTATCAGAACATATACTTTAATAATACTCTCTGTATGTGTGTGTTTAATTTATGCTATTATAAATAGAAATTCATTTATAAGGGTACATTTGAAATTAACAAAATATAAACATTTTGAAAAATGGCACCCTAATATAAGTTTTGGAGATATATTTGTGTTTTAACGGGTAGTTGGCTTATGACTTATCACATGTCAGTGAAAAGGCAAAGTAACTGCCAATCGGGCCGTTGAATACGGCTAACGTTGGACTTATCGTTGAGCTTATCCACGCCAGGTTGAAAATAGAGCCTGCCAATGGGACCCACCAAGTTTACTGTTGTGAATTGTGATGGGACCCATATCCAGAACAATACATGAGTAAAGTTAAGGTTACAGGCTTACAGCGACCAAAGTATGTTCACAAATCGGCATCCTCTACAACCAACTTTAAGTGTTCATATTCTAAAGAAAAAAGTTTTGTTCCAAATCATACAAATTATTATAATTCTATACTCTAAGATAATTGATACAATTATTAGCGTTACTTGCCAATTGAAGGTGGCCTTATAAGTGAGGAGACCGGGCCGTTTGATGATCTTATATTTAGGTTGACACGTGATTATATTCGGACAAGTGCGCATATTTTTTTTAGATAAATGAATGGTTATAGATAAGACGACATTCTATTTTTTACTATAATCTCACCCCCAAGTCTTGAATCTGATAGATATCCAAATAATCTTATTCGAAATAAGTGAGTGATTTGTGAATGGTGAAAGTTTTTACATCATCATTTTTGTTCGATACTATTTATCATAATTTTTGTAATTATAGTCATATATTCATATAAATACGAATACAATTAACCGAAAAGCTAAGTACATAACGTTCGTTTTACGTATTGCACAACGCAATCAAAATAAATAAGTGATGCAATTGACTTGCGTTGAGCTTAGAAAAAAAAAATTAATTTTTTTTTTGTTTTCAACTCCGACACATATCGTCTACTCTCAAAATCATTTTTCATCACTTTTTCGCTTTATTTGAAGTTTAAATTTCTAATGTCGTTCAAAGCATTGAATTTCAAACTTTAGTGCAGACCAATTATTTTGAAAATTTTATAATTAAAAAAATTAACACATTTGTTTTGCGTTGAGATTAGTTCTTTTTATTATAATTAGCTTACGTTGAGCATCATGTGAATTGTAAAACCTAGAATTATATCTCTTTTATTTTTTAACTCATGAAAAATCCACGCAAACAACTAGCTAATAAAGAAAAACATAGAGTCCGTTCATGTATTTTGTGGAATGATAATTTCCATTTTATTCTCATTCGTCTCATAACCTCTGTAATAAAAATTGAAATTTTCTCATAAACTTCATCCTCAACCATTCCTATCAATCCCAACCAATCTCAATCTATAAACCAACACCCCAGTTTATATGTTGTTTACTTATTTTCACCATTTTATATTGGTTTGGACAAATTCACACGCAAAGGCATAGAAAGGATCTTCTACTTTTTTTTTTTTTTTTTTTTTTTGGTTAGGAAAGATCTTCTACTTTGGAAAAGGAAAATAATAGGATTAATTTTTTTTCAATATCCTCGCGCAATCCAAATTAAAATATTGTGGTAAACTCGAATACACTAAAAACAACTAAACAAGATAAAACTTCGTAATATTTAATCTCAAAAAGAAGAAAATCATTAAGGGTTCGTTTGGTATCGTTAGAAATTATTTCCGGCAACGGAATGATTCCAAATCAATAAAAAATTGTGTTTGTTTATAAGTTTTTTTACACATGAAAGTAATCTAATCATTTGCATATTGAGTTTGTACTATGTCAGATAACATTTTTATCAAAAAAATATTAAATCTATCACATCAAACCAAAGTTTACTTCTCATTTTTTTAAATTTGTAATATTTCGAATTTTTTATTATCTGATCGACATTTTTCCGTAGTCGTCTATTTTCCACATTGTAGGTTTCGGTTGAATTAGAGATAAATGATTTAATTTGGAAATTAGTCACTATATACTTAATGGATAACCGACTTATTTCGGGGATTTTTAGTGATATATTTTATTTGGCATTTCGAAGGTTTAAATCGAGGATTTATCGATATTCAATTGGTTTAAAGAAATATCGAGATTTGGTTAAAATTTGTAAATTTAGTGGAGGTAAATATCATTTGGTGGAGGAAAATATCGGGATCCTATTTAACTCGTAGCATTCCGAGTTCCTAGAATTCGGGGTGTTACAACATGGTATCAGAGAGTTAGGTTAACAACAATGACACTTGCAATCTACTAAAAGGGCCGAATAAACAAAACCCAAAAGGGACTTGTAATTTCAAAATGAATTTTGTTTCAAAATTCATGCATACTCGGGTTGTGATAGTTAGTACGGAAACCATCACTACTCTCCGCGGATCTCAGCAGCGTAATATGGAATAGTTGTTACAAACCTTTAGTTAGTTAATGTTTTGTTTACTTTTACTCTCGATGTTTCGGGAAGATGAGACGACGTACTAGAGTTGTACCCACTACGGGTCGAGGTTGAGATAGTCTTCCTCTCCAACCTTTCTGAACATGTTAGGAATAGAAAGACTTCCATAGTTAGGGAACTTAGCAGTAGAGGTAAACCTCGAGTTGTGAGAGGACGAGATCGAGGTGCTAAATGCGAGTCACTAGTGAAGAAGCCAATGCTTGAAGCGGAAGAGGAGATTGCTAAGAGTACGTCCCCACTACTATGCAAGGACCATTTGGTCATAATCATCCGACTCAGACCACCTCTCGATGGGAGTTATAGAGTATAAGGAGTGATTCTTGATTTCATAAACATGAATGCGGATGAACTTCTTCAAGAATATGAGATTAATGGAGAGAACTACGATACAAGAGACAACTCTAAGCAACATCCACAAGGGCGAAGAATATGTGGAAATGATCTTGAGTAGGACAAATATGTGGAAATGATCTTGAGTAGGACGTGAGATCAAGCAGTGGTATATTTCTAGTCAAAGAACTTAAGACATCAACGTCAATGGACCATACAAGGGGACAACGAGTGGGTAAAAACTTATGTTATAGTAATTGAGAGGATGCACGTACAAGCCATCATGAAGTACTCATTAAGCGTGGTAATGTCGATGAACAACAAATGTTGAGCTTGAGAGATTTTAATTATCTCGCATTAGAAAAGGAAGTGCGGATTGTAGAGTGAACCAAAAGAGTGTAATACACACCAAGGGAAGTTCCTGAAGATTGTTGAGCTCACTATTCTAGATATAACTGAATGTGCAATTCAGGAGATTTTGGAAGAAAATGCATTCAACAAAATGAGTTAAACATATAACGTATATTACGTATGACTAGTGGATATTTATATACGAAATGATAGGGACAAAAAGGGTGTACGTTGTTGGCGGGGATGAATTTTCAATGGCATAATGAGTGAGTATGGGATGGATTCGAGATTTTGAATGGATTGGGAAGTTGTCGATAAGTTGATCTATCACCCACACTCAAGAATGCTTTTTTTATTGCTCTTTGTGTCGATTGAGAGAGTAGTGCAAGTGGATGATTATTTGGTTTATACAATAAATTGGAACCATCTTGTAGAAGTATTAGATAAGTGACCTGGAGTAAGACCCGAGACAATTGTTGTAGAAGCATATCGTGATGTTGTTGATCATGTCTAGACTTGAAGAGAACGAGACCACATGAAAAATTGATGAGAGAATCGAGAGTTATTGCTTTGAGTGCTACATTGATCTAGTTTTGACCTTTGAGTTAACAATTAGGTAGTTCTTGGGTTATGTGCTTATGTGTTTAGCTGTTTGGATGCTTATTTGTTTACATGCTTGAGTGCTTATATATTTATGTGTTAGAGTCATTTTGGTCTTATGTGATATGTATTGATATGATTAGAGAAGGGGGTGATAACACCTCCGTTGATAGTCTTTAAGGATTGCCCTCGCGATGTTAGATTTAGCCATACTACTTTCTTATACCTTAAGTTTCGGGACGAAATTTATTTTATGGGGTAATAGATGTAATATCCGAATTTTTGATTATCCGATCGAGATTTTCCCGTAGTCGTTTATTTTCTGTATAGTAGGTTTCGGTTGAATTAGAGATAAATGATTTAATTCAGAAATTAATCACTATATACTTAATGGATAACCGATAAAATTATTTCAGGGATTTTTAGTGACATATTTTATTTTGAATTTTGAGGATTTAAATTGAGGATTTATTGATATACAATTGGTTGGAAGAAATATCGAGATTTGGTCAAACTCGTAAAATTAGTGGATGGAAATATCATTTGGTGGAGGAATATACCGAGATCCTTTTTAAGCCGTAACATTCCAAGTTCCTAGAATTCGGAGTGTTAGAAAATTAATCTTACAAAGTGATGATATTTAATATGTGTAAACAAGGTGTAGTATAAACGAAGAAACACCTTGTGTGTTTTGGGATTGGAAATGAAGATAAAATTTACTATGAAATTCATCAAAAATTTGACTCATCCTACCTAGATTAAGGGACTATAGGATGATTTTTTTTCATCTTCGACCCACGTGAAACCTAAAACTAAATGCATATTTTGTGTTATGGTATAGGTCAGTTTGAGAACCTAAACTTATTTAGGGTGAAATTGAAGATTACGGTAACTGAATTTTATTGAGTAACCGAAATTCATAACTGATTAACGAAGCTTTTTTCATAATAAGTTTGATGGGTGTTTAAGAGAACATAACTTATTAGAACTGATGTATATGTAACATTACATAAAATAGTTTGTTTTTAGATTTAAATATATTTATGCGTAGAGTTATATTTGTAATATATTATTCAATAAATTTTTTTAATCTATGTAAGCTTCCTCCATCTAACTTATGAAATGAAAGGCACATAATCTACAATAAATTACCATTATCTTTGTAATCAAAACATCCACCTCCTACTTTTTTTCTTCTTCATAAACTTGTCAAACTTCGTTAGCTACCGAAGTACATGCTCCAAAACAGACACATAATGAGATGGATGCTACAACATTTTTCTTGACGTCGGATCAAGTTTGTTTGAATAAAGTCGTTGCGATATGATCGAAACATTGCAAATTAGGATTAAATATAACTAAAAGGTACGTTTTCTCTTTTGTTCGACAAAAGTAATTTTGTATATTTTCTTGACGTGCGCTCACCACCGTTCTTTACTCCGACTTGATTTATTTTCTTGTCTTATTTTTTTCGTATCAATTTATCCAACATTACCTGTCTTTAATACTTTATTTGTTGTTTTGATTTATATTTTATAGATCCATTCATCTATCATTTTACACATTTATCGATTCATTAGATGTGCGCTTAGTAAATCAAATCTCTTTTTTATTAATAAATATTATTCTCTTAGGAATGAGTGAATGGTTTAGTTAAGGTAACGTTAGGTATGGAATATGATATTCTTATAGTAGGGTTTCAATTACTCACACACTAGGTTTCGATTATTCACTATAATAATACATTTTTCATATAAACTTGTAGAATATGCTTTATTATAACGATTATGAATTACAAAGTACATGCTCTAAACTTGTAGAATAAGCATACTTTTTGGAGGACGATTCTTAAGTTTATTAATAGTTAAGTTTCTCGAGAAAAATGATGAGGTATTTCTTATAATAATTAAAGTAATTAGTCATTTTTCTAGTAATTTAATTAAATATTTATTTTTGACGGTTAGTTCATTGTCGTTTCTCATGGCGGTTAGTTCGTCTGTTGATCTTTTTCGGTCTTTCGACCCACTAAACGGCGTGTCGTCTAGTGCTTCGAATCGCTTTTTTTTATAAAAAAAAAATTAAATATTTATTCATTTTTTTAGTTAGATGAGAGAGAAATGAGATAATGAAAGTTATTGGATTAAGGGTATTAATTTTCAATGATTTTTATGAGGGGTGTAATTAGTATAATTTATTATCGAGTTAGCCAATTCACCAATTATTCTTTGTATACTTTTTAACTGGGAAAACAATGTAAAAATACCAACATACATGTAAAATAAATATAGAAACCGAAAAAGTATGATATTAGACCAAGGTATATAAGAGGAAATATATCATGCAATGTTGTAACAAAATTCAAAACAAGATTAAAAGAAATCATATTTTTAGAGAGATAATTAGTTTAGTGTCCGTATTTTATGCGGGTTCTATTTAATTTATTTATTTTTCATTATAAAAATGAAATTACATAAAAATTTTCAAAGCTGTAACATGAATAAGTTAATTATTTAAATAAGTTGATTAGTCGTTAAGTTTTCTTCTAAGTATAAAGAAATAGTAACTTGAATAAGCTAAAACATTTAATAAATAATTAACACGAATTAAAGATGTAATATTTATTAAAAATTTTAAAAATGAATGTGGCATATATATTGAACTAAACACATTTTCTGTTTTCTACAAAATAGATAATTATATAATGTTGTTAGTGATAATTAACACGAATTAAAGATTGTAATTAAAATCCATCGGTTATTATAAGTCATGAATAATTATAAAAACAATTAATTATTTTTGTATGGTACATATCATTGATTAGAACTATTTTAAGGATATTTGTTTAACAATAATCAAGTTAGAGAGATTTTTAAGTTAAATATGACAAATTTTAAAAGAATGACAAATCTGTAATTATCGAGTGACATTGATGTAAATAAATCGAAAAATGTTGAGGTAGATGACTTTAGAAATTAAAACGTATGTAAAATAAGAGTTATATTAGTAATATATAGATTTCGTTTCATCAAAAGGTTGACCAATGATCGGTCAATTAAGTATTTATATATTTTGCGACTTATTTTAATTCATCAATAAAATAATTGTTTACATTTAAAAAAAATATCAAAAACAAAGAAAAAATTGTTCGCTGAAAACAATAGTTTTGGTTAAAATAATATCAGTAGAAAATTTTGGTAAATTAATATAGTTAATTTGTTGGAAAAAACTTAATTTTCTTTTTATAAAAAAATATGCAGTTTTAGTTTAGATTAGAAATCTATTTTACTATTATCTATTATCTTATATATATTATAGGAGTGGCACTCAAAAATATTCACTGTCACGTTTCATTTTAGCATTTAAAATAGTCCATCAAAATATTAATTAAGTTTATTCATCACAAAATTATTTAACGAAATATTAAAATCAAATCTTAATTAAATCCATCCCTTCCAATCACTTTTTTTGTTACGTGATATATGTATAACAATTAGAATCACATCTATAACAAATTTTAGCAGTACAAAAAAAAAATTTAAATCCACTTTCTAACAATTAAATGTTACGGTTTCCATCCCTTCTAATCACCTTGTTTGTTACATGAGATTGTGTTATTTCTTAAATTAATTTATATATAACAATTAATTTAACACTATATGCTACCAATATACTATTTCTATGAATATATGAATTAGTATAATAAGGGGAGAAAAATCAAAATATGAATTATCATATGGTTAAATATTTTATTAATGTATTATATAATATTATAGGTAAAGTGTACAAATATTTATTGCTTATTATCTACTCTATCTAAGACAAAAAATAGTTTATATATAATCCCTTAAAGAAATATAATAACGAATAATATTTTTATCAAAATCCCGTGCAAGGCACGGGTAATACACTAGTATATAACTAAAGTTGCCTACGTTTTACTGACGTGGCGCTCTAAGGTTTCAAGATTTCAACCAAATCACCATATATTACTAAATTGCCATTCATTTAAATTATATATTTTTAAATTAATTTCTAATTTGATTTTCTAAATTAATAAATTAAACTCTTTTAGTTAAAAAAATTATTAAGATAAGATTCTAGATTTTTGTATACGTAGGATTTAAATTCATAAATTTCTTTTCCTTTTTCTAAAATTATCTAACTTATAAAGTATTTTATTTATTATTATAATTTTATAATTAGTTCTAATATTTATATTTAAAATTGTTTGTTTTAAGGTAATCGGATTTTTTTGAAAAAAATTTGAATTACTTGAATTTTCTACTTTTGTTAGTTATTTTATAATTTTATTTTATTTGAAATTGTAATTGTCATGCGGGTTAGAGGTAGTTAGTTTCAGTTATAATATGTTGTAATTTTTGTGTTATTATATAACGATCTATTATATATATAATCTGAGTATAATTTTGTGTACGATTATTTTACCTTTCAAGTCGGTTATACTCTTATTATCAATACACAAAATAAATAAGTTTAAAAATATATATTTTACAAATATCCGTGCACGGCACGGGTACTAAACTAGTTGATTTAAAAAAAAAATGGAATTAAATATTATAAAATAATCATAAAATTAATAACAGGTTGACACATAAGCCTTAGAAAAATTCTGTATAACACCCGACAAAAAAAATTGTAATTTTAATATATATAAATTGATAATTGATGGGAATCATTCAAACTAGAAATATCATCCAGTGGTGTTTTGAAGATTTTCTTTACGCTAAATTGTTTGGAATAATTTATTTAAGTGATATTTTTTTTAAATAAAAATAGAACCTTTAATAATCTAATTATCAGCTAAGACTCTTGTACAAATTGGCTTTCAGGTTTGTAGCTGCTAATTTATCAGATAATTGTTTTAGCAAAAGATTTTTTCGATGTTAAATTGTAACCCCCGAATTCTGGGAACTCGGAGCGTCACTGGCTATGACCTCACAGTGGGTTTCGACCTTAGGTTGACGTCAATAACGCCGGATCTTGCAACAAGACACAAATATGGAATACAAATTCTTTCACAAATGCGTAATTAATTTTTAATAGACTCTAAACTCGTACCTCAGCCAACTGTACACTATATCAACTCTACTACAATAAAATAAATAAAACATAAATATAACCCAACACCCAAACTCCTAGTACGGAAACCCGGCTGGCCACTCCACTCCCGATTTCTTTGTAGAGATTTATCCTGCAAATACCTAACAACACGGTAAAACCTTAGTTCGTTCATTTTATCTCTTAAGAAATAATATACGGTGATCGATTCGGTTTTACCAATTAATTTATAAAATTCTTGGTAGAACAATTATTTAATTTCCGAAAATTTTCGGTTATTACATCAGTCTCCCTTAAAATAAGTTTCGTCCCGAAACTCAGGGTGACGTACAGTTAGTCCGAGTTTCGGACTCCCAAGCCATAAGTATAATTATTTTAATACGTAATTTCTTTTCTTTAAAACTCAATTAATCAATATCACACGCATCTCGAAAATAACACAACTATATCAATAATCACTCAATTCACACGCGGTAACATAATAAACAAATAAGGTGAGTTCGTAGGACTCACTTAACTACCGTACAAATAAGGTGAGTTCGTAGGACTCATTTAACTACCGTTTTATACTGAGTGTGCACTAGAGTATGTGTGTTATGCTTGTGAAATAAAATGAACGAACTAGATCACCGTATATTATTTCTTAAGAGAGGCACAAGTGTATGATAACGTGTCGTAACCGTCGGTCCGGGGCGATGGTGCTGGAGGACTGCCCCGCGACCAATCCAGTAGTGTATACGGGGGAGATGCATCAAAACCAGTCCTACTGGTAAACGGGGATTGGGGCAAGAGTCGGGGTACTCTTGTGTTACAAGTAAAGTTGGAAAATAGAATGACTCATTCACGTAGTGAAAGATAATGAACCGGGACATTGTGTGTTGCATGCTGAGTGATTTGCAGTAATTTCTTATATGTGTGTGCGCTTTAGTGACCTTAGTATTAGAATTGTAGCTAACGGTTTTACCGTGTTGTTAGCTAGGTATTTGCATGATAAATCTCTACTGATAAATCGGGAGTGGAGTGGCCAGCCGAGTTTCCGTACTAGGAGTTTGGGTGTTGGGTTATATTTATGTTTTATTTATTTTATTGTAGTAGAGTTGGTATAGTATACAGTTGGCTGAGATACGAGTTTAGAGTCTGTTAAGAATTAATTACGCATTTGTGAAAGAATTTGTATTCAAATATTTATGTCTTGTTGCAAGATCCGACGTTATTGACGTCAACCTAAGGCGGGACCCACTGTGAGATCCTAGCCAGTGACGCTCCGAGTTCCCAAAATTCGGGGTGTTTTACCTTGTCCAAAGTTAAAGTCATCCTCAAATTCCACCTAAATTCATTTTAGTGTGCCAAAATTTTAATTGAACGAAAAGCTAAAAATCATAGTTTGACCTAATACTGATAGGTCCTTGGAAATGCATCTAAAACAAGCTAATATTACCCCAATATTTTAATTGTTATTATTTTTCATTTTTTAGAAAGCTTATATTATATTGGCACATGACATACACAAAACTAAAGGTCAACTCTTCTTGCATCATTATATTTGGTGCATATTGATATTATACATTATCAATTTCAGTGTATTAAGTTAGGTTAATATAGGCCCAACTAATCCATATCTTGTTTGCCATTTGTGTGTTTGTGTTACAGTTTATAATTCGATAAATGAAGTTCATGTGATATAGTTATATTGCGATGCTTTAGTAGTTTAGTTACTATTACAGATTTATTTTAGTTATAATTTGTAGGGAAAAAAAAACAAATATGGTACAAACAACTTTGTTAACCGAATATCATTTTATGTTCAAAAATTTAAACATAATATTAGCTTATAATATATATATAAAATAAATATTAAAACTATATAAATAGCTTTTATTTTTAATTAAACTTTAATCTCTACAACATAAACCACGGTAAAATAAAAAATAAAAAATTTAACGGTAAATTTATAGAAAAAGTGAATGAGTATAATCGGGTCTGTTAAAACCAATTTACACTAAAATAACATGATTTTTGTATATATATATACGGCCTATGATCTAACAACATGAGATATAGTACTTCAAAGATGCGATTTTGATTTTGTATGTAGTAGATACACCTTTGAAAGAAAAAAAAAACAATGAATGTGTAAATGGATTTATTTTTTAACATTCTACTGTTAAAGTTTAAACAATATAATTTTATATGTAATATATATACTTATGTTTATTATGAAATCGATGACTCAAAAATAGAAACTATACTAATTCATTATAACAATTTTACAAAAGATTAAAAACGTAAAATAAAAGATCAACTAAACAAGTCCTAACTATCACCTACTTGAGGTATGTTTACTTGCATATTAATTTATTTTCTGGTTTATAAACTAAATAAGTTTATAGTTTATTTTCGACTTATTTTTTAATGGGTTTATATAAATAAATCATATAAAGTTATTTACTTGAAGTTTATTTTTCGGTGTATATTTGTTCAAATTATACTTATACCCTTAAAATATCGAAAAATAATGAGAATATATAGAGATAAACAAAGAATATCGGTTGAAAAAACACAAGGTCAAAATTGAATTTAAACAAAAATAAATCAGTCCAATAAAAAATAACTTTGGTATGATAAGTTTATTTATAAATAATTTATAATTCCAAATAAGTCCATAAAAAATAAACAACTCTCCAATTAAATATGCACAAAATTTAAACTCAAGAATTTATAAATTAAATAAAACATAAATAACTAAGCCCTTAATATGAATACACTTTTTTAGCTCTCCTTGTATAGGTTACCAGTTTTCGTTACATATGGGGAAAATATCCCACTCTCAATAATTGTTGTCGTTATGCAAAAAACACAAAAAGAGGGGGAGATAAGTGTAATTCAAGGGGAAGCGAAAAACAAGTCACGTGATAGATGTGTTTTTTTTCATTTTGACATTTCATAATTATGTGAGCAACCAAAGTACACCTCATTAATGTATTATTCCGATTTACGCAATATTGGTCAGGTTAACACATCAGCACCCAGCAGCCCATCATCCACAAAGTGAGAATTCTTGTCAGGAAAACTAGGCCCAATGGGCCCCTGGTACAACAGGACAATGGATCAAGATGGCCCACTAGATGACTGCCAGGACAAATTTACATGGAAATTTGTGAAAATGGAAAAGTAATGGCAAAATCTATTAAAAATAATTTAATTATTTTCTGAGCTTGGATAACTAAATTAAATTACAATTATTCCTTTTACTATTTTTTTGGTGAGAACGAGGTTCGTTACCCGTGCATCTAGTAGAACATTATATAAATGAAAAGAAGGTTAAGTGATCAACACACGAGGATAATCCGACATCTTACATCAACAAAAAAAGGTCAATTATACTTTTAAAAGAATCAATCAATATATTTAAGTCGAGCGGCAAGTTAATAAGAAAAACTAGCTAAATAATCTACAAATTTATTTTCTTTATGCAGGGCTATATTGGATAAACCAGACCTTTTGTAAAATATTTTGTCACTTTCATCCCAGACAGGAGAGTGGACATACCCTTTACTACGTCAAATTTAGATTGTTGCATGTAGGTCAAACTTTGTATTTCCATACGTTATTCAAGAGTCATTAAGTTGTTAATAATGTCCCCATGATTGGTAGTGTTTTGGATAATACCAACAAATTTCACCTTCTATTAACATTCTTGTGAAATCCAATATAAAAAGACTACAAAAAAAAAAAATAGGTGATTACAAATTATAAAATAAAAAAAGATTTTTAAAAAAAGGATCAAATTTTATAACATATTTTTTCTATACAATTGTGAACAAGATAAATTGTTATAGGGACTTATATCGAAAAACTATAAACCTCAAGGACATCATCCAAAAATTAAAAGATCACTAAACACTATTCGCAAAACCTATACCACAATAAGCCTATCCAGAAATCATTTAACTTTTATGTCTAAAATATTAAAATTACTTTATTTATGATAACACATAGATATAAATTTGCCGACTATATTTTTTACGATTCTTTCATCAAGATAAAAATAACACATTGCAGAAATGTGAGATAACTATTATCTTTTACAGTAGACAATAATTTTTTAATGGTTATATTTTACAAATTTTACAAATATAGTTTATTATAATATTTGTTAGTTCAAAACTTTTATACTATTAATTCATATAGTGTTTTGTCCAATCAACTTTTTATATATTATTAGTTTATATTCTATTCATTTTCAAATAGTTATATTTTTTAATGATGATATTATATATTTTGAGTTTTTTAAAATATTAATGCAAAATTTGTATATTATTAGTTCATACATTGTGTTATGTTAATTCAAATATTGTGGTTTGTTATTTCAAATATTGTGTTCTAGACTTCTACTCTTCTAGTATATCTCAAACATGTACACTTAAAAAAATGCATATATACTTGGTTATTAAATAGAACAAAAGAAAGCAATGAACTATTAATATAAAATATTAAAATTTATAGTATACATGTTTTAAACAAATCAAACAAAACTTTTGAACTAGCAGAGTTACAATTACAAAAAAAAATCATTGTAAAAATACTCATTAATAGAAAATAATCTATATGCCTACATTAAAACAAACGGCGCTAAAACTGACGTGACGCCCTCATAAATTTTATAGGATTAATTTTTTTCTAAAATAATTATATAAGCTATAAAAAATTTTTTACTAAATCAAAAATAAAACAAAAAATTTATAAAATTAACTAGCAAGACCCCGGATCAGCTTGTATCTAACGCAAAATTTTACCTAAAAATTTATATTAGTATTTGTTTATTTTTTTAAAAATTATTTTTAGCCATCAAATCTTTTAACTTTAAATTACACAACTTTTTGAAATGACTTCACGTTACTTTTTTGAATGTTATTATCCCACATCGATTATATGTAAGATTGATAGATTGAGAACATATATAAATCGAGGGTTTGAAAATTAGACAAGTCACACATTGTTTGCCTTTTTGGTTCAGCTGAAGTATAATTATTATTAATAATGGATTAATATCCTTTATATGAGTCGTTGACCTACTGCTTTGTGGGTCGTTAAATTTTGTTATCCCACGTCTTGATAGTTTGAGAACTTGTATAAGTAGAGGTTTTAAACAAATATAATTTTTATTCATAACGTAATAATATTCGTTATATGACCTACTGTTTTGTGGGTCAACGACCCACTATTTATTGGTAGTCATCGTTGACCTATTTTGTGGGTCGTTGACTAGTAGGTTGTTAAATATTTTCATTTTCCTATTCCATTTTTATTCATAACGGATATTCCAATATATGGGTCGACCTTTTGGCTATTGTCAAGTATAATTTTTACTCATAACAGATATACCGTTACATGGCCGTTGACATAATATTTTGTGTCGTGTTTTGTGGGTCGTTGACATACTGTTTTGTGGGTCATTTAAAATTTTCAGCGATTTTGCTATCCCACATCGATTATAAGTAAGAATGACGGTTTGAGAACTTGTATAAATAGAGGTTTGTAGATTAAACAAATCATACATTTCTTGGTCTTTTGGCTCAGTTCAAGTATAATTTTTTATTAATAACGAATTAATATCAGTTATATGGGTCATTAACCTACCGTTTTTTGGGTTGTTGACCTATTGTTTTTTTTTGTCGTGATTTTTTTAATCGATTTTGCTATCCCACGTCGATTGAGAACTTGTATAAATAGGGTTTGAAGATGAAACAAATCATTTTTTTTTTGCACTTTTGGTTAAATTCATGTAGTTTTGTGAGCCGTTAAATATTTTCAGATTTTGTTATACTACATCAATTATAAGTTAGGATGATAGTTTGAAAATTTATATAAATAAAGGGTTTGAAAATTAAATAAATAATACATTTCTTGATCTTTTGGCTTAATTAAATTATAATTTTCTAAAATAATACTCCCTCTATTATTAATTGACGTTTTAAACGGATAATTTTGTTTGTAATTAATTGTCGTTGTAGGTGTTTTAAAAATCACTTTTCAACTTTGCCCATATTAATTGCTTTCTTTTTTTAACAAAGAGGGCTGATGTGATAGGTTACAAATTCAAGTCCAATTAAATAAGAGCCAACGTTTTATCTCACTCCTCGTAGTAATGATGGTTGCATCGAAAATTTTTACAAGTTGTTAGGGATATTTTAGTTCAATTATATTTTCTTAAAAATTGTGTAGAATTAATACTGAACAAAGAGATTAAATTAATATACTTTATATATGAGTCGATCTATTGTTTTATGACACAACTAAAGATTAAATAAATCATATATTTCTTAATTTTTTAGTTATGTTCAAGTATAATATTTTTAATAATGATTTTATTTGTTAAAAATATTGACATGTATTTTATAAAAAAATTCATATTCTTAGTACAATCTTTTTTAAATTAATATTTAATGCATAAATATTATAATATATTTTTAAACAAAACCCGCACGAGGTGCAACCAATGAATTAGTTTGAAGTAATTAAACAAAAATTCAGAACTAAAAATTGTTTGTCAAAATGTTGTGTTGTTGTCACGATCATTCCGACATTTTTCCGCATTTTGTACCCGGCTAACAATACTTTAACCTAATGGTAATCAGGCTATAGTAATCAAAAAGGATATTACTGAGGCTTTGGAATCGAACTGGTAGAATTCTATTGTGTTTTGAGTAATGGGATACCCAATTGCTTTTCTTGTCATGAAGCGCAAAATTCGGAATTTATGGCATTTACACTCAACTATTCAAATAGTTGATCTATTTAATTGGTATTTTATGATCAGATTAACACTAAAAGTGATTTACTGAGAGTTTTATCCGGTGGACGATAGACAATCTTTGATCGATGCCTGATTATGAAGCGCTGGACTCCACACTTTGTTACGTCGGATCCAATTGTTACTATTCCGACCTGGGTGAGGATTCCAGACGTTCCAATGTAGTGGTATGATGAACGGATCTTGTGGTTGTTGGCTTCTGGCATCGAAAGTCCGGTTTTACTTGATTCTCAATCCTTAAATTCAAATAAAGGACGTTTTGTCCGGACCTGTGTAGAAATTGATTTATCAAGAACGTTGAAAATTGCCATCTATATTAACGGAAAGCGGTGCCTTGTGGAGTATGAGGGATTATCGAAGATTTATTTCATATGTGGTGGTTGAGGTCACTTTGTCACTCATTGTCCCTCAAGTAAAGCTCAGGTTGTTCAATCTATTCCGGCACCGTCTGATTCTCCTGTAGAACCGGCTGCTATGGCCAATTGACCACTAGTCCAATTACGACTACTACTAAGGAAGTGCGACGTGATGCTAGTTCGGGAGTACATGGTGATGAGGAGTATGGTCCATGGTTAATTGTAACCCATAAAAATATACCATCAAAGGGCCACATTGTGTAAGAGCCTTAGTCTTTAGGGGCCATTTTTGGCATTAGCCGCCCCCGCGGGTCTGTGAGGCCGCCCCTACGGCTCCTTTGTTGTTCCGCCCCTGCGAACAGAAATTCCGCCCCTGCGGTTTCCTGCGGCTGCAACCGGCTTTGTTGACCTTTGACTTGTGCTTTACTCTTTTCTTCCTTCCTTCTTAAGCCTCGTCCTTGGCTTATTGAGCAAGGGTTTCTTCTCTCTTTCCCAGCCATACTCACATCCTTCTTGCTTCTCCTTCCTTCTTCTTGATCTTGCTTGAGTGTTCCTTAGAGTTTCAAGAGTTTGTTGTGAGGCTTTGATGATGTTGATGCTAGTAGATGTTGTGCTGAGCTTGAGAGCCAGCTGAGGTACTGTCTTGGATCAGTTTCGTTCTTAGGCCACAACTGTGGGTAAGCTCCTTGTTCTTTTTCTTCTTCTTCTTCTTCTTTCTTTGATCTCTTTTTCTTTCCTAGATTAGGACTAGATGTATGAATGTAGATTGATGTTGGATTGTGTATGTATATGGTTGTATGTGACTTTGGAATGAAGAAGATGTGAGTTAATCACGTGAAGAGCCGAAGAGGAACCGCGGGATCACCTTCTGCACTGTCGCTGCCCCCGCAGTCCAGCAAAGCTGCCCCTGCGGGTACCTTGTCGCTGTGTCACAGCACTTGCGCCCGTGCCTGCGCTTGCCTGCGGCCGCTGTCACCGCGCCTGCGGCCGAGCATTGCCGCGCCTGTGGGTTGCCTATTTCGCCCCTGCGTCTTTCCGTCACGCAGGCAGTGTTGATCTCTAGAGTTGGAGCCGATTGGGTTTGAGACTTCCGAGGTTGAGGTAAGTCCATAGGACTTACTTAGCTACCATCCATATATTGGATATGTGCATGAGTGGTGTGTGTGTTATATGAGTGATAGCATGAGTTGTGATGATTACATACCTATGGTTTAGTGGCTGCCCATTGTAGGGCCGTGACAACTTGTCCTTTCATCCCGCTGAGAGTCTAGAGGTTCTCTACGGGCAGGCCAGTCTGGCTCAGTGGGCCGGCCACTTGCACCACTCCCATAGGGTACACGGGAGGTGGGACCGGATCCCCACTCTAGCTGGCACCATTCCCTAGAGGCGAGGGTTATATTCCTCGTGTCACATATATTCATATTGATATATATATACGCTTGAGTGACTGGACGTTATTAAGATAATAAACCGGGTAAATGTGTGATAGCATGGTGATGTGTTTACTATACATTGGTGTGTGATTGTGCTTATGTATCTTCTTATATATGCGTATGATTAGCTAACGGTTTTATACCGTGTTGTAGATCCTTTGCAGGTTAGGAGAACCGCAGAGTGATCCAGAGTGGGTGATCTGCTGAGGGCTCCGTACACTGGGGTCGTCCTCGTGGGATATGGGATCTTTTGACCATGTATATATTTATGTTTTGTTTGTACTCAGCAACACGTTGTATAACCCTTTTGATATATTTTATATCAGTTTGATGTTTTGTATTTAATCTATCGGTGCCTTGTTGCAAGATTCACTGAACTTGTTATCAGGCTAGGGTCATGATCCATTATGAGATCCTAGCCCAGTAGCACCTCGAGTCCTACGGATTCGGGGTGTTACACATTGTATCGAATCCGCGACAACAGGGAGTTTCACAAGGAGCATCAGGTTCCTGCAATGGGAAGGGTATCGCTTTGGACAACTCACTTTGCTCGGGCATTAACACGGGTAAGGTAGGACAACAAGGCCTTCCCGCAGTGGGAAGAGTATTGACAATAGGGAGTTTCACAAGGCCTTGCTTCAGACTTTCGCTAACGGAACCACCACCAACTACCATCGTCACTTGCCTCCTTTCACTCCACCATAATGCCGTCGTTCACCTCCCTCTGCACCATCATCGACACCTCCTTCCCTCTATACCCACGCCGGCACTCCTGCTTCTAATCTCCCTCCTCGACGTGCAAACTTCCGACACCCTGCACCACCTTTGACCGCCACAATGGACCCTACAACCAAGCCTGCCGTTCACGAGGGGACGAACTGACGGTTACCTCTCACACTCCCCTCATCGGTTCGTACAATGATGTATGGGGTAATGGAAATAGAACCTTGGGTATGAGGTTCAAACGGGGGGCTATGGCCTCGGGAGTTCCTCTCGTATGCCGCTCAACGAGATTCAAACGGACGACGAGGGAGTGTGAGGCTCTGCGACAATGCCACACCCTGCACCCATGAATCTCGAACCCAGGACGTATGGGTTCTTTTCCACTGCTGATGATATGTGTTTTTACCATTCACGTGCTTCGAACTCGGGATCAAGGAGAATTGTGGGTGACAATTTTGGTGCTTCTCCCGGGAATCAAACCGGAGACCTACCCGTTCCCGTTTTGTTAGCCAACACCACTTGGTGTCTTACTCCGATTGCAACCAAATTTGATTACGGTTAGACCCGAACCCGATACTTTTTCCGTTAATTTAGTTTCCATTTTAATTAATAATTTCAGACTATATTTATTAATTAATAAATGTTGTGATATTTTAGTTAAATAGTTTGGCGGACAATAAATACGCTAAGTATGAATGTTGACGTGAAATAGGGTCACGGACTTAGCATGACCGGAATGTGAGAAGTTAGAACGAATCTTGGAAAAATGCTATATTAGAATGGAAGGGGGATGTGGAATTTAGAAAAGAATTTCGAATAGTTAAGATGACGGAAAACGACAGGCAAAATTCGAGAATTCCGGGATGGCGAATTTAAGATAATGAATGTATTGATAAGTTAGATTTGGAAATGGATATAAAGGTCCCAGAACCTAAGTTGTTAAAGAATGTCAGGGTATCGATGCTAGATATCATACCCTAATTATTTTAGAATGATAAGTCGAATAGTAGTAAGGGTCGAACTCGTTCTGAAGATTGATAAATGTGGAACAGGATAATCGGATCTCTGACTGGCAAGATTGCGAGTCGTTGAGACCAAGAACGATAAGGTGAGTTCATCGGACTCACTTAGCTACCTTTTAATACCGAGTGTGCACTAGGGTAGTGTGTGTTATGATTGTGAATTAAAATGAACGAACTAAATCACTATTTTTGAAAATCTAAAGAGAGGCACAAGTGTATTATAACGTGCCATAGCCGTTTGTCCGGGTCGAGGTGCCGGAATATTGCCCCGCGGCCAGTCCAATAGCGTATACGGGATGAGGCAGTTAACCAATCCTACTAGTTAACGGGGACAAGAGTTGGGAGACTCTTGTGCTATCTTGAAAGTTGGAAAATAGATTGACCAATTCCACCAAAGAAAAGATAATGAACTAGGACATTGTGTGTTGGATGCTGATTGGTTTACAGTACTTCTTTATATTTAATTTGTGTGTGCTTTAGTGACCTTAGTATTAGAATTCTAGCTAACGGTTTTACCGTGTAGTTAGGTTTTGCATTGCATGATAGATCTCTACCAAGAAATCGGGAGTGGAGTGGCCAACTGGGTTTCCGTACTAGGGAGTTTGGGTGTTGGGTTTATATAATTATATTTTATTAATTTTATTATAGTAGAGTTTATTTATTTAACAGTTGGCTGATGTACGAGTCCAAAGTCTGATAAGATTTAGATACGTAATTGTGAAAGGTTTTTATTTAAAAATATTTTTGCCTTGTTGCAAGATCCGACGTTATTGACGTCAATCTAAGGCCGGGACCCACTGTGAGGTCCTAGCTAGTAACATTCCGAGTTTCCAGAATTTGGGGTGTTACAAGAAACTCTCTTGAAATTTATAAGCAAACTAGCCAACTACTCTACTTTAGCCTTATATCTACTCTTAAACAACTCATAAAAATTCAAAGAAAAATCTCTAGGTATACTATGTTATACATACTCTAACTTAGAAGAAACAAAACTTACAAAATCCTCTCCACGAATTCTAAACAAATCCTTAAAGTTGCCTCCACAAAGGAACATTCCATACTAACCATTTTTTTGAACTTTTTTCCCAAAATAAATTTTTGACCTAACTTTTCAAAATAATAACTTCTAATCCAACCGTTGGATCTTCTCCAAATTCTAGAATGTTAAACTAAAATATATTAATTATCATTTATAAAACATTCAATCGTAAAAGATGAGTCATTCATACCTAGATCTGGTACCGAAAAAGATTGTTAGAGTTGTAAGAACTCAAATTTCATATGGTTCCAAGGCTCGATACTTGTATGTTTCTGTGTGGGTATAGGGTAGGTGTAAGACATCCATTAGTACACCAAACTTAATGAGGATAGAAGGGAAGAGGAAGGAGAGCCCTTATTGATTCGATTAGTTTCTTCAAAATGAAGAAGAAGAGAGGATTTTGATAATCCAGCCCCACATAGACATGTCTTCTATTGTGCAAGCTTGTTTCTTGTTCCTGGGCTCATCTTGCCTACGTGTGCTCGGCCGGAGGAGAAAAAAACTCGAGTGGTGCTGTTGTCGTCCAGAATGCTAGGAGGAAGAAGCTGACATTGCTGTTATTTGTTCATGAAATATGAGGAGAGGAGAGTCATTGTTGTTGTTCTTGGAAGAAGAAGCTTGCAGGAGGGTGGTTGTCAAGCGCGTAGAGATGAGGAGAAGAGGAAGAGCATAAACAAGTTTGGGTACGTGTTCTAGATGGCTAGGAGGAAGGAGAGTTGTCTATTGGGTGTTCACAAGAGGGGAGCGATGTTGTTTCAAGTGAAGGAAAGAAGGAGTTGCTCCTGTTGCTTGTCATGGTTGTTGTGTAAGGTAAGCCCTTTTCCTTTCTTGCTTGTTAGTTAGGCTTAGAAAAAGAGGGTAGGGATGGGTAGTAATGCCCATTTAAATGACAACCAACTAGGACGAGAAATAGAGGTACAATTGACCTCCTTGCTTCTCTTATCGTACAATCCTCTTTCCAACGAGCCCCCTTTTTCCTCGGTCCACAGAGACAAATTGTAGGACTGGTGCCAACAGTTCATCACGGAAGAAAGGACTCACTGAGCCGGGATCACTTGACCGTATGATAAGGTGGGTGATGGACTACCGTAATGTTGCACTTGAGGTATAAGGATTGTCTTCATTTGTTGTAGTTTTAAGAAGCAAAAAGGGCAGAAATGGAAGGTGATAGAGGATAGGGTCAAGCTAGCATCTTCACATTAAATGACAAGGTAAGCACAAAAGGAAAAGAGTGGGATAAGATGGATTTTTCTATGTACTATGTTGGTATTAGGCATGGGGCCGGTTTGGCTTGAACCGCCAAACCGCCGATTTTCAAACCGGGCCAAACCGGCGGTTTAGGTTTGGCCGGTTTAGGTTTGGCTGGTTCAAGGTTTAGGTCTAGGTTTGTAAAAATGAAAAACTTAAACCGACGGTATGAACCGGCCCAAATCGGTTTGAACCGACGGTCTTGATGTTTAAGTGGTTTTTTAATTATTTTTTTTAAAAAAACTTTAAAACCGACGGTTTGGTTGGTTAAACCGTCGGTTTTTTGTTTTAAATTATTTTTAAGAAAAAAAATTCATTCCGACGGTTAATCGTAAACCGTCGGTTTTGCTTCTGGGCCGGTTTTTCAATAATTTTCTTTTTAAAAAAATAAACCGTAGCTAAACCGACAAACCGACGGTTTAGGTTAACCTAAACCGCCGGTTTTCACTTACTAGGTTTGGGTTTAGGTTTGCAACCCATACCTAGTTGGTACAGAAGGGTAGGTTTTCAATCACATAAAATGACAAGAAGGGATGAAAAAATAGAATACATAACATCGGGTTGGGTTTAGTTTAATTTGGGTGAACCTGATCAACTCGGATCGAGTTTCTGAAAATTTTATTTTCGGATATTACAGCTTTGACTTTAATACATAAAATCGGGTTGGGATTGGATAATGTGATGAAACAATACTCAATATTGAAAGAATGCTCGTGAGTGGAAAAGAACAAAGTTGTTTGTCAAAATTGGGGAAAAGAAAAAGATAATTTATTTGTTTACAAGTTTAAACTTGTGAACAAATAAATTATCTTCTTTTTTTTTTCAATTTTGATATTTTATGATATGGAATGTTAAAGGTTTACAATTAAATTATAATAATATAGTTTTATTTGCTTTTTTAGTAAAGAAGAATTTGTGGCTAAAATGGATAAGATTGATAGATTAAAATATATTGATTTAAAATATAATCTAATTTTATCTAGCTTTTAGTTAAAATAATCTGAAAATTGAATAATAATTTAATGAAAATTGTACAAAACTATTTATGTAATTTAAAAAGTATAAAGTCAAATATAAAAATAAAACTAACAGAAAAATTGAATTCAAAGAAATAAATCTAAATTATTATTATAAAAACCGTAGAATTTTACTAACCTTAACAAATTTAAATTAAATATTTTTTGATCTAATTTGTTAAAAAAAACTCAGAATTAAAAATTTTAAACTATTTTGGAGAATGACAACTTAGTAATATACATAGATTTGACTTTAATATTCAATTTTTAGAACATCACATATCTCTACTTTACTTATGTAGTTATGTATATATAGATAGATGAATTTGAACATGTCAGAATCCTTCCTTTGATTTGTGGTTTAATAGGTAAGATAATCATCTTCTACAGTTAAATTATATACTTATGTCAACTATACAGGTAATTTTCTATATACGTACACGGTACACCCCATGAATAATGCAATTCACACTTCGGCACGATCTCATCACCTTAATTGTTAGAATATTCTGAACCAATTTTTTTTTTTTGTTTGTTATATTATCAAATTGTTTTTTTTTGGGGTGCAATTATCAAAATGTAATTTAATAGACTACTTTATCAACCTGTGATATCATCTTCCAAAGTTTACAATTTTGATTATTAAAAATTTATTTATGAAATTTAAAATTCCCTATTTGGAAATTAAACTTGAATTGAATACTCAAATTTAGAATAGTCGATACTTGTTTATTTGACTGAAATCAAGATGACCTGCGCCAAAACATGCATTATGTCAAACAGATTTTCCAATTTTTATTTAACTTGTAAACAAAGCAATCGGTTCAAATTAATTATAGACTTATAGTCTTTAATTCGGTGTATTTTTCATATCGTATTTAATTATTTAAATTATAAAATAATGTTTTTAAAAAAAACCATATTAATAATATGGACAACTAATTCCGATTTACTAATTTCATAATGAACAATAGTTTAAAAAATGATAATAATGTCTTAAAACAATAAATCTTTATTATTCTTTTATTTATAATATTTTCTAAAAGATGGTTTTACATCATATAAAATAATAAAATAATTAAATGAAACAAAAACAAACTAGGATAGGGCTCTAGTAATTTTATATATTTTTAAGAACAAGAACCATGAAAAAACCCTCCCACGCGCAAGAGAACGCGCCCCTCTCCCCCCTTAACCCTAAAACCAAAATCAGGTATAGTGCTAAGCTGTCGCCGCTCCCCGACTCCTCTCTGCCGCCTTAGGCCCCTTCTTCTTCGCAACTTTCCCTGGAACAAGATCTCCAGTATCTAATCCAAAGGAATTCTACACCTGCGAAGGAATTCAAAAAACCCAATCCAAACACCGTCGACTTTGGGGAGTATCGATCTTCGTTTCAAGAGAAGGTTGAAAACCATTGCCGACTCAAGAGAAGGTTCTCCAGTTTTTTTTATGGAAAACATTTCAGACTTCAAGTCCTTCTCAATCACAAAAGAAAGAAGGAAAAAAGGAAAAAAAATGGTGGATCTGTGCAAAGTGAAGAAGGTGATCTCTTGGGAGGAGCCGGCGATAGCCTTGGTCAGTTTTGGTAGGGTTCTTCTCTGGCAGGTCTTCTTGGTTTTGAACCTCGCCTGGTTCTCTCTGTTAAAAGAAGAGCTTGTGTTTGTTGGTACGTTTCTTGTTCTTGACCTATGCTGGATGAACTGGGGTGAGTGGCTTTGTTGCTACTCCCCAAAACGAACAAATTGGTTACTGAATAACTTTGCGTTGGAACCTCGACTCTTGGAGTCGATTAGAATCAAGATAAGTGAAACCCCTCTTCCCAGAACTACAAATAATTGTTATCTCATCTATCTCTTTGAATATTTACGAATTATGTGTGATCCTTTAAGATTTATTAATATGAAATTGAGATTTAAAGACAGAAATGCATTCACCATGATCTTGTTCTTATGTGATTTCTCTATTGAATTTTGGTTTATGAATGAGTTTGGGTGTTTTTCGACACTTCTAAACTATTTCTTAACTAAACTAAGTCAACTGAACCATGGTATGTGTTTTGAGTCTAGTTGGTATATTTCTCTTTGTTTCTATATTGTTGTTTTCTTATGGCCAGTAGGCATAAGAAGACCCATATTAATGTGCAAGATTTATAGATCTTCGATCATATTCATTTACAATCATGTTCCCCTAGGGTACATCTCTGAACGAATCATAAGCCTCTGCTTATGTGCTATGAACAAATCCCGGACTTGTCTAGGATGCCAAACCCACATTACTTTGAGAGTAAATACCATTGTCATTCCCAAGAATCCTAGAACCTTACACAGATGCTATCTTTTACGACTATATGCTTGTGTTTTGCTTTTTGTGAGATTTTCTTCCATGTAGTGTGTTTGCAATATTGTGTCCTTGAACAAAAGTCTGAACAGATTCTTATCCTAAACGAAACACTAGACTGTGATATGTTCTTGTGGCCTAAACAAAGATTTATATACTCGAACTGTACAATGCTATTTGAAATTTCTAGATTTCTCTGTCATTCTTTCTTGTGGAATTGTCAGGTTTATTACCTATGCTACCTATCTAGAAATACGAAGCATGAATTTAGCTATGAATATATGGCGTTCTTTTGGTACGCCTTTCAACAATTCATTCCTAAAAATTGAAAACTTAAGATGTCTTGGAATTTAATTAAGATACTTTTCTTTATGGAGCTTGAAGTTGTGGTCTGTGTCGGGCCTTTGAAGCTTTTGAGACTTGAGAATGTGAAGAAAAGAATTATAATGGATGGTTGGGTTGAAAGGAGGTTTTCTTTGAGTTATTACATTCACTGCTATGATATTGAATGCAAAATATCTATCATTTCTCAAACTATTTTCCTACAGACTTGGTGTGACATAACTAATCTCAACGTTTGGTTGTTCTCTTGTGGTGTTTCCCTTTCCTACAAGATACTCTGGACTTTGGATGGGTTGCTTAAGTACAAGTTGAATACAGATCTTTGGCTTGCTGTGATGATCAAGTATGGCCAACCCATGATTCAACATAGTGACCGTAGTGCTGCTTATGGATTTATTTTGATGGTTGCCTATGCTTGGTCGGGAGGTGGTGTATGGAATGTGAATTTTTGTGGAAAATTTAACCCTAGTGTTTGTTCATGTTTAAACGGTATTAGTATGAAATGTAGCCTTGATTGGGTGTTAACTTTTGGCAATTTAGCTATGACCTTTATGACCTGGAACAGGTTGAACCTTGCTTGTAAATGGTGGAGTTGGTTTGTATGCATGGTTGCTAGTTCTAATTTGTTTTCTCGTTGGTCGTGCATCGGCCGTTTCCTGTACTTGTATATGACCAAGGATCTGCCTTCTATAACTTCAGCTATGTGCACATGGCTGGTTTCATACTTGTGTAGATTGAATGAAACATTGTGCATATCTGGCAAGGTTATCCTAACTATAGATATTATTAAACATGGGCTTGCTCATGGCCCCAAGTCTTTTTGGTCTCCTAGGAACTCATCGCTTGAGTTTTGGTTGAGATGTATAATTCAAACGGAAATCCAATTTAAATTTTGTACTAGGTACGAACTAAGTAATATTGATCACGCTAATAAAAGGTTAACTTGTTTGACGTTCTCCGTCGTGATCTCTAAACACCAGGTTCTTACTCGCCTCATGAATCGGGGTGCCCTCGGCGGATCGGGTTTTTCGCTCTTCACCTTTGGCTGTGTGGAGGCTCGATCTGGGCCTTGTGAGCTGCTTCTTAAGTTGAAGCTCCTGATGGTTATTCTTCTCGTAATAGCCCTTAAGACTGTTTACTTCTCGAACTATCGACCTAAGACGATCGATTTTGAATTAAAACCGTTTTAATTATCAAATGAAGATAGCGTATTGAAATTGTCGGGGTATGACGAAGAAAAACTTTTGGACGGATCTTAAAATTACTACACAAAACGAACATATTGACATGATTATGTTAGCTGAAATTAAAACTGAACAAGAACCGAATGAATCCTATTGGCGCATTGCAGGTTTTGATTCTTGCGCGTTTATTCCATCTGTTGGTCGGACGGGTGGCATGTGTTTACTTTGGAAAAACTATAAATTAGTTAACGAAAAAATAAAAATTACTCAGCTAGATGCACGTCTCCTTGTTATGGAACATCGCAATCTCGAGATCAATTTCTCATGCAGTATTATTTTTATCTATGCACCACCGCAGAAAAATGCTAAAGATGCATTTTGGGCGTTGTTGACGAACTTGGTTCTTAATCTAAATCTTCCATCGTTAATTATGGGGGATTTCAACGAAATCAGTTGCTCTTCCGATAAATTTGGTGGGGTTTATCCTAACAGAAACAAATTCCATAGAATAAATAACATTATTCAAAATTGCAACCTTGTGGATCTTGATACAGGGGATAACGAATTCACCTAGAGACGGAAAAAAGATGGAGATAATAATACGTTTGAGAAACTTGACAGAGTATTGGCCCACTTCGAGATTTTAAACCAGTATAACCAAGTGAACGTTTGGAATCATGCATTTGCTTCCTCTGACCACTGTATGATTTCTATCCACCTCAACCTAGCTAAACAAAAATTCAGAAATAAACCGTTCAGATATGAACTTATGTGGAATGATAGGCAAGATTGTGCAAATATCATTAAACAAGCATGGCGTGCCCACTTTCCAGGCACGAACATGTTTAAACTGGTAAAGAAAATCCATCTAGCAAAGATCAAAATTAAACAATGGAGTAAGGAAAAATTTGGACACATTAATAAACAAGGCAAGAAAATCGATTGTGATATTGAGAAACTGCAAAATCATAACTATAGAAATTTCTGTCAAGAAACCAATGATAAACTAATTAGGTTTAGTAAGAAGAGAGATTGCCTAATAGATTTTCAACAAAAGTATTGGAAACAAAGAGCAAAGGCAAACTCTTTTGAAAAAGGTGATAAGAACACGAAGTATTTTCATAGAAAAGCAACAGGCAGGAGGAATAGGAAAATAATTAATAAAATCAAGAACAAGGATGGACAATGGATAGAATCGGAAGAGGAGATTTCTCGGGAATTCCTCTTTGATTTTAAAAACAGATTCAACTCTGCAACGAGCGATAGGAGCCTATGTGATCGTTATCTCCAAGTTATATCCAAAGAAATTAATAATGAAGACAATATAGCCCTAACTAAACCCTTCTTAAATAGTGATATCAAGAATGCGGTGTTTGATATCGGAAGCGAGAAATCCCCCGGGCCGGATGGTATGCCGGCGGGTTTTTTTCAGAAACATTGGGAAATTGTTGGCCCTACCGTATGTAGAGCTGTGAAAAGCTTTTATCATTCCGAAAACTATTGAAACAAGTAAATCACACCTTCATAACTCTCATCCCAAAAAATGATAACCTAGTATCGATAAAAGACTTCAGGCCGATTAGTCTGTGCTCCACAACTTATAAAATAATTGCAAACATCTTAGCTAATAGAATTAAGAATGTTCTCCCAAAATTGATCCACCCACTTCAAAGTGCTTTCGTCCAAAAAAGAGCTATTCAAGATAATATACTGATTGCGCACGAAATTTTTCACAGTTTCAGAACAAAAAAAGGAAAAGAAGGATATATGGCAATTAAATTAGATATGGAAAAGGCTTAAGATAGAATGGAATGGTCTTTTATTAAAGCAGTCCTTGATAAATATGGATTTGACCCTAAATTCTGCAATTGGATCATAAAATGCTTATCGACAGTTTCCTACTCCATCCTAATCAATGACAAACCTTCTGAAATGATTACCCCTAAAAGAGGACTTCGATAAGGGGATCCCATATCCCCTCTAATCTTTAATCTAGGAGCAGAAATCCTTTTGCGAAATATTCAGAAAGAAAGCGATCAAAATAAAAAGAGCATAGGTTTCCCTATCTCGAGAAGTGGATCCCGCATCCCTTTCTTAGCTTTTGCGGATGATATCATAATTTTCACCAAAGCTTCGACTAATGCTAGCTCCAGGATTTTTGAAATCATGAATGGGTATTGTGAGATTTCAGGCCAAAAAGTAAACCTACATAAATCCGCTTTCCAAACATCGAGTAATGTAGAAAACGCTATCAATCGTCAAATCCAATTGTGTCTTGGTATTCCAAGCTCTAGCTGTCTAGAATAGTACATGTGATGCCCAATCATTAATGGGAAAGTTAATAAAAAGGTATTTGAGGATGTAATCACGAAATCTAAACTTCAGCTCTCTAAGTGGAAGGCCTCGTCCTTATCTCAAGAAGGCAGAACTACACTTATTAAGGCTGATAAACGTCAAACCCAACTTTATAATGAAAAGCTTCATGCTACCGGCCAGTATCCATAGAGATTTAGACAAGATCAACAAGAATTTTTTCTGGAACAAAGACACAAATTTTCATCCCCTCATTAGCTGGGACATAATTTGTAGACCTCGAAAATTTGGTGGTGTTGGCATTAGGAAAACTGAGGACATGAACAAAGCAATTCAAATGAAATTGCTATGGAAAATCCTAAACGAACCTGAGAATATTTGGGTTAAAATCATTGAGGAAAAATATCTGAAAGGATCTATTTTATGGAACTACGAGGCCAAACAAAATACCTCTTGGTAGTGGAAGAAGCTTATGAATCTAAGAGTTGATTTCTACCTTGGCTTTAGATGGAATATAGGAGATGGTGGTACGGTGAAGTTCTGGAAAGACTGCTGGATTGACAGCAAACCGCTCATCAGTATGTGCTATAACCCAAACATTATCCCTAACGACATTGTTGTCAATCACTTCATCCACGAGAATAAATGGGATGTGAACAAAATTGATAATGAACTTGGCAATTGTTTACCATCTGAAATCATTAAAGCAATCAAATCGTACCAACTCCCGAAATTCTTTATACGGGATCGTCTCTATTGGGGCCCGTCTGAATGTGGTAACTTTACAACGAAATCCATTTTTAACTTTATCTATGAAAGAAGTAATTTCACTTCTAATGAAAATGACTGGATTTGGGAACTGGACCTCCTTCCCAAAGTCAAGAACTTCCTCTGGAAATTATCTATCAATGGTCTTCCAACGAAGGAAAACTTGAAAAAGCAAAAAGTCCATGTCCCTATGGTGTGTTGTTTATGTGATCACCCTTTTGAATCAGCTGACCATTTGTTCTTTAAGTGTCAACTCCTGATGGACTCTATGACTAATCAACGGATTAAATGTGCGGTAAACACTACTAGTAGAAGTAGGATGAAGATACTTGATAGGATTAACTGGTTGAGGACGAATCTTTCGAGTGTCGACTTTAACTTCTTAACCATGACCTGGTGGAACATTTGGACTAATAGGAACCATAAAATTTTCAGTAATAAAGAACCTCAAGATATTGAACACACTGTCTGCAATCAAATTAAAGATTGGCAGCAACTCAATAAAAAATTAAAAATACGCAAAGAAAAGATAAACAAGCAAAGAAGGAAAACGAAAAATATCTGCTGGACTAAACTTGAAAAAGAATTTAGTAAACTTAATTTTGATGGATCTAAGAAAGCATTTGGGAAGCCAACTTATGGCTTTATCCTCCGTGTTCAAGATGCTTCGACAGTCTCCCTAGGCTTTGGACAATGTGGCAACATATATGTCCTGCAAGCCGAAGCTTGTGCGCTTAGGGAGAGACTTGTTAAGGCATATGATTTGGGGATTAAAAACATTGAGATCGAGGGAGTTAATCTCTCGATTATAAATTCGATTAAGCAAATCTGGAAACCTCCATGGGAACTCAATCTTCTTTTGTCTGACATTACTAATATTTTAGTTGGTTTTTGTCAGGTTAAAATTAGGCATGTCTTCAGAGAGGTCAACGGGGTTGCGGATTTGCTTGCTGATCTGGGCTGTTTGGATCAGACGGCAGCCAGCTCGTCAATGCTTAGAGTTGAGGAGCTCATCCGGAAGGATGCTCTAGGGAGGAGAGTCTCGAGGAGATGATTCTCCCTAACCGCTAATCTTATATTATCAAAAAAAATATATTTTTTTAAATTCTAAAATCAAGGGTACAAAGGGAATTTTGGAGAGAAGTTAAAATAAAACCTATAAATACGATTTATTTGGTTCGGGTTCGTGTTCCGGTTCGAGTTCGAGTTCTGGGTTTCGGTTTTCGTTTCCCAGGTTTCGGGTTCTAGGTTCCGGGTTTTGTTTTTCGTTTCCGGTTCGGTTTTGGGTTTGTATTTTGGATTGAGTTTGGGCTTTATTAAATTGAAATTATCAATTAACTCTTTTAATTAATCTTTATAAATAAATAAAAGGGACCTAGTTTATCACCTAGATTGAAAATTAGCTTTCTTGATGCTCATTTTTACATAAAAAGCCCACTCTCCCATTTTACCCTCATAAAATTATATAAACATCCAAATAGTCATATAATATGTACCCAAGATCTAATATAAAAGTGTCGCACTATTTACAACTAGTTTAGTACTCGTGCCTTGCACAAGATTTATAAAAAATTGATCTAAAATATTTGAATTATAAATAAAGTATTGTTACTTATACACAAAAATATAATTTTAAATAATATGTAATGTAAAAGAAGAAATAAATATATCTACCAAGTAAAAACTGATAATTTAGAATAACAAAACTATATAAAGAGCTGTAAATAATATATTAATAATTACAACTAAAGAATGTGAAATATTAAATAAAATATATATAATTAAGGAAAGTTATACACTATAATTAAGAAATATCGATTTTTTCTATAATATATCCATATATTTTGCTCAATAGTTTATTTTTGGTTGTTTTTTAAAATAAAGATTTGTGTGGAGATAAAATAAGCAACTCAAATTTGGAAACAATCTTCAATAATTAAATTACCAAATATGCGGGTTAAGGTGAGAACGACACGTGACAAAATCCGACGTGGGCCACATGGCATAATATGGTGTCAGCAAATGGCAAAAGATGAGGTGACTTAGCGTATGGACGACAAGTGACCTTATTCACTTCTGTTTTATTATTATATACTAGCTTAGTACCCGTGCTTGCACGAGGTTGATAAAAACGTAAACAAAATAGTTATTAATGTAAAAAAAAAATTCAATATCATAATATAATAAATTTAAAGTTTAGGTAAAATTATATCATAATCAATGACAACTTTAAAAAATTATTTTTTTTCTCGATAATTTCAAATAGACTTATAATTATATTATTAACTAAATTAACTATGTATTTTGTGTGATATGGAGCATATTAATAATTGTATAATATATTTCATATCTATGAATTTTACGTATAAGAAAAGTTAGTTCTACTTTAAAGTGTATATATCTATAATATAATAAAGATAACATTGATATATTCTCATCAAATAAATATAATTGATACATAAATCTTAAATAGGCAATATGATAATATGTAAAACTTCTCCTACAGTTACAAAAAATTATTAAGCAAACAAAATCATATATATAATCTCCTTATTTATATGATGACATCATTTTGTTATCTTAATTTGGAGAGAATTAAAATTAAATAAAAAATCATGTACACATATGTGGCGCAACATAATGACGTCACGTGACAAAATCCAATATGGCGTAGTTTAAAGACGACATGTGAAGTAATTTGAGGTGACGCGATGATAAAATGACAATTGGTCAAAATCACTTATGTTTTAGTATTATATAATATATTAGATTAGTATTTAGGAAAATTTCATATTGTATCTTATATTTTATGTTTTTTTTATTGGATTATGTCTAAGAAAAAAAGTTTCATTTTCGGATTGTAGTTTTTAGCTTTATAATTTTTTGAAAATATACGTTTATATCATCCCTAGACATTTAAAATAATTAATAAACAATAATTAATTTTGTTTTCTCCTCAAAATTTTAACTCATGGATAATTAAAGATATATTATGAAAAATTATAAAACTCAAAGCAATCAAGATCTCTTGTATCACTGTTAAATGTACGAAAAATCTATATACACGAAGTTGGTTTTACTAACGTAAAATTCGAGCGCAATCCGTTAGTGCTCAACGGGCGCCGGCGCTCAAAACAAAAAATTTCTAAAAAAAAAAGGGCGCCGGCGCCATGAGCCGGCGTCCATATTGATTTTTTTTTTCCAATAATTATTTATTTATTTATTAAAGTCTTGTAATAAATTAGTAACCAAAATTTATCTCTATTTTTTTTTGTAAATCTCATCCCAATAATACTCTTCAACCCTATAAATTTCCTCTACCGAATGAATCCAAAGTGACTTACATTATTTTATACAGGAAAAAGAGAAAGATATGAATTGGATGAATCCAAAGTTACTTACATTATTTTGTACAATCCGACACCATCTTTTTTTCTTTATAAAAATTCAGGAAAAAAATAAAATAAAATAATTGAGCGTCAGCACCCGGATGGAAAAAAATGTTTGGATCCGGCGCCATAATCTATTTCAATTCGATTTAATCTTTTGTATAAAGCTCAATGTTCATTCACAGTGATCATTTTCAACCCCTATAAACTAACTCCCTCTATCACGATTTAAGTCATACTGTACGGAAAAAGAGAAATTTATAGATTAAGTCAGTTATGTATTTTTTTCATTGCCAAAACATATGCTAATAAACTTCGGACATCATCAACCAACACCCAGTTTTTTTTTCAGGGAAAAAAAAATAAAAATTGAGCGCCTGCCAAATCTGAATTTTTTTTTTAAAAAATATATATAAATGGACGTCGGCGCCAATAGACAACGCTCAAGCTAGGCGCCTTGCGATTGTTTTTGACAACAAGTAATTTGAAGTCCGTGTATATAACATGCCCCTAAATGTATAATGTATGCCCCTAAATGTATAATGTATTTCCTAACATGTGATTGGTTGGAGCTAAATAAATAAGAATTAAAATGCTAGTGCTTTACGAAAAAAATAAACAATACAAATTCCACCAATCACAATATAAGAATATAAAGGATACAAAAAATCATGTAACAATGATACAGGAGATTGTCTGAACCCCAAGATACCAACCGAAAACTGCAAATGCTTGAAAATAATTCGAAAAAGTCTAAAATATAAAGACATCATTTATTTTGTAGTATTTATATAAAAACTATATCTAAATTATAAATGCCACTTTAAGAAAAACATGGCGCCATAATGATATACTTTTGTTAAGGAAATTAGTGAAATTATAATGAGTCAAACTTACGTGGAGAATTTTGACTTACAATTCAAGTAGAGACGTGTATTAGGTCCAAATTTATTACATAAATATAACATAGTTCGATCCTAAAATAAATAGGAGGATTATATGTGTCTCTTGGCTTATATACTAGAATACGAGTTTGTTTAAATATCATACTTTGTTTATTATGGGACAAATTTATCGCAACGTAATTTTAGATCGCTAAACAAGTCCTAAAACTACATACATCTACTTAAAGTCACACCTATAAGTATGTTGAAGGCTAGACTTTAAGTACGCTGAAGGCTAGGCTTTGAGATGGAATCAAGACTGTTTTGGTAGGATCGAGCAGAAGAAAATTTTCTTGATTGATCGGTTGTCCGAAATATAAGGTGTGCCTTAGCCAAGGTCTTTTGGATATGCATGCTAAGCTGCAAAAAAAGTTTGAGAAGGTACTTGACTAGAAGGAACTTCTATGGTGTCAAAAAAGCAAGGGGCAAGTTCATCACGGAGGAGGATATGGACACCGAATTCTTCAACACCTGTATGTTGATTGAACGAAGATACAACCGGGTTGACTGTATTTAGAACAAAGAGGGCATATGGATATCTTATCAGGAAGCTCTTAGTGAGAATGTGTTATGTTTCTTTCAAAAACTCTTTTCTAGTGACACTGACTTATCACGGATACTTGTGTCTTGTATTGCCTTTCTGCAGGTTTCGGGTACTGAGCTGTCTGCGTTGTGCCGCCCGGTCTCTGGCGAAGAAATCAAATCGGCAATTCAGATAATGGGTGCTTCGAAGGCTCCCAGGAGGATGGTTTCCACGCGGCTTTTTACTAATAATGTTGGGATACTGAGGGACCTTTGGTCGTTCAGGGTGTCAAGGTTTTTCTTATCTCCTCTGTTATGCCAAGATGGATTAATAATACTCTGATTGCCCTGATTCCAAAGCGTAGGGGCCCGAACCACATGTTTAAATTTCGACCAATCGGGCTCTATAATGTTATCTACGAGACCAAAACTAAGATCTTGGTTAATAGGTTACAACACATCATGAGCCGCATCATTAACCCTGTACTGATAAGATCGAATTTTTATAGATCTTTTATTAGTTAGGATTAGCTTTACTTCCTTATTTTACGTTATTCTGATCTCCTCTATGTATATTTAAACACAACTCAGTAAATAGAAACAGCAAGCCTTCCATCATTCAATCGTTACATCGTTTTTTTATCCTTCTCGGCAACTCTCCAACATCCTGGAAAACTAAGAAACATATCACAGTATCAAGGTCTTCGGCAGAGACTGAATATCGCGTCATGGCAGCAGCAACACGTGAAATTCTTTGGCTTCGTTCTTTGTTTGCTTCCCTAGGTGCGATTCATCGCCATCCTGCCCGTCTATACTGTGATAATCAATCTGCAATACACATCGCCACTAATCCAGTGTTTCAAGAACGGACTAAACATATTGAAATTGATTGTCACACAACTCGCAATCAAATTCAGAATGGCATAATTCGAACAGTTTTCACGAGGTATGATGATCAAACTGCTGATTTGATGACCAAAGCTCTATCACTACACGCTTCCAGCAACTTTTGTACAAGCTTGGAGTCAGCTCAACCCCATCTCCAGCTTGCGGGATGATAAGATCGAATCTTTATAGATCTTCTATTAGTTAGGATTAGCTTTACTTCCTGATTTTACGTTATTCTGATTTCCTTCTATGTATATTTAAACACTGTAGAGTTTGATAAACTCACGATCTGATTATTCATCTGATTATTCATTGATGAGGATTTGACATGAACTGAGACAAAATGTGAACCGAGAAGGCAAGCTCCGGACGAGTGATAGACAAATAGATCAAACGACCAACAAGGCGCCTATATTTCTCCGGATCGTCCAAAACAACAGTAGAGTCGGTTTGCAAGCTATGATTGGCAGGCATGGGAAATGAAGTTGGCTTACAACCAAGAAGACCAGCGTCATTAATAATATCCAATGCATACTTTCGTTGATTAAGCCAGATGCCAGATGGAGTCCTAACAATTTCAGTACCAAGAAAGAAACGGAGGGGACCAAGATTATTCATATGAAAGCAGGTATGTAGATAAGCCTTAAATCTAGAGATGGCGGCAGGGTTGTTGCCAGAGATAACTAGATCGTCAACATAAATAAGGATTTGAAGGGTGATACCTGACTTGCAATATGTGAACAGGGAATAATCAGCATATGACTGTTGAAATCCATATCGAAGTAAAGCACTAGTAAACTTGTGAAACCAGTTGCGAGGCGCTTGACGAAGACCATATAAGGATTTGCGCAGACGACAAACCTTACTAGAGGTGCGAAACCCAGGCGGAGGAAGCATATAGACTTCCTCTTGTAGATCACCATGAAGGAAAGCGTTGTGAACGTCCATCTGATGTAGTTCCTAATTCCGGATGGTAGCAACTGCAAGAAATAACTTAACAATGACAAGCTTAGCAACCGGAGCAAAGGTCTCAGTATAGTCAATACCCTCTTGTTGACGATTACCCAAAGCAACAAGACGCGCCTTATAACGCTCAATTTCACCATTAGACTTGTACTTAATACGGAAAACCCATTTGGATCCGATAGCATGCCGATCAGGGGGAAGATCAACATAGTCCCAAGTCCGATTTTGTTGAAGAGAGGAGATCTCTGCTTTCATAGCAACTTTCCAATGCGGGTGTGTAACCGCCTCTCTGAAAGAAGATGGTTCCTGTTCTTGCTGAATAGAGTTAAGTGCAGCAATATATGCAGGAGACAATTTATCATATGATAAATAATTGACCAGAGAATAAGGCGTGCCTGAGGAAGATGAAGGAGAGATGACGTTCGAAATGGGATCGTACAAACTCGCCTTTTGACACACAAAGTCACGAAGCATTACTGAGGGTTTGGTAATGCGGGTACTCCGACGAGCAGGGGTTGGATTGGGATTTAGTGATGATGTGGCAGGTTGGGATGGGTCAGTAGTAACCGTGGGCAGGAGGGGAGTTTGGGCAGGGGTAGGTATAGCTGGGGTAGTTGCAGCAGGAGCAGGAGTAGGTGGGTTAGTTATGGCAGGCATTGCAGGCACGACGTGTCGCGCAGGGATTGGAGGCGCAGAAAAATTTTCTGCAGAGGGAGCAGATGGGTGTTGCGGCTGACACGTTTCCTACCCCGTGGACGAAACTTGTTAGCAGTGCGAGGAAGGACCGAACAATAGGCAAGACACCCTAGGGTACGAAGATGACTTAAAGATGGTGGTGACCCAAATAAAACTTCATACGTAGTTTTATTTTTAAGAACATATGTGGGGGGTGCGGTTAATAAGATAACATGAAGTAAGAATACATTCCCCCCAAAATTTAACAGGTAAATTCCCTTGAAACATCAAAGCTCTAGCAACATTCAAAATATGTCTATGCTTTCGTTCAACCCTCCCATTTTGTTGTGGCGTATAAGGACAATAGGTTTTCCAAAAAAAATACCATAAGTGTCAAGAATAGACCTAAGAGCCAAAATTTCTTTAGCATTGTCACTCCTAAATGTTTTGACCTTGGTATTAAACTGAGTAGAGATCATAGAACAAAAGACAGGAATAATAGAGTGAATTTGAGCCTTGCTTTTTATTAAATAAACCCAGGTGCAACGGGATCAATTATCCACAAGTGTAACAAAATAGGAACAACCAGTTGTTGACATGACTCGATAAGGACCCCATATGTCTAAATGAACTAACTCAAATAAAGACGAAGCATGCGAAGTACTAGGAGGAAAAGGCGAACGAGGTAGTTTGGCTCAAAGACAAATGTCGCAGGGGTCAATAGATGGCGATGAAGGATGGCCAAGGCGTTGATGAAGAATTGTGGAGAAAATTTGTGTAGCAGGGCATGAATGTGCTAAGGACGGAGGCGTCATCCAACGAAGCCAGTAGACCCCATTACGAGCTTCACCCGGTCCAATCACCATCCTCGAAGTACGGTCCTGTATTACACATACCCGATTAGTTATCATAAAGACAAAATTGAGATCTGCAGTCAATTGATTAATGGACAACAAGTGACACTCTAAACCAGGCACATAAAGAACGTTGGGAATAGTGGCATTCCTATTGAGGCGAATAGATCCGACTTGCTTGGCAGTGACAATTACACCATTAGGAAGTTTGATGAGTCACTTGGAAACCGATTGAAGATGATATAAATAACTCAGGGTGCCTGTCATGTGAAAAGATGCCCCAGAATCAAGAATCCAAGGAGAATGCACAATACTTGCAGTCGTATCATGATTAGCATGATTACGATTGGAATGGAGGGCGGAAATCAAAGAAGACCATTGGGTATCCGAAATGTTAGATCCGACATCACTACGATCCTGAGTGGTGAGAGATAATGGCGCCACTGGCATCGTGTGTGCCACAATAGCTGCCGACGATCGCGCCTCTTCCTCATCTTTGGCTTTGATTCTTTTCCCACAGGAACATGCACAACAACATACGTTGGTTTGATGGGACGCAACATCATCCCATAATTTTTTAGTTTGCCGAAATAAGCACCAACGGAGTTGTAGAAGACACGGACCATTTCCCGCATCACACCGTTGTTTGATATCTTCCCATAATAGGAAAGCGGATGCGCAATAACTTACAGATTTGCGAAAAGATGGATCCAGGGCTGCCATTATCCAACCCTGAAGCATGAAATTGACACAAATCCAATGCGAATAATCATCCGATTTGGAATCAGGTTCTTCATGTTCACCATTGATGAACCCAAGCTTTCGTTTAGCAGCAAAAGCATGGGTCATAGCAATCGACCAATCTGCATAATTCTCCTGAACAAGAAGAATTGGACAAATTTGTTGAGCAGGGTGATCAGATGGATGGAGATAGTAAGGAGATTCAACCGTAAGAGCCATGAGAAATATCGATCTTGACGGCCAAATAGAATTTTAGGCGGAAGAATAGGTTTGGATCGTTAGTCTGATACCATGTAGAGTTTGATAAACTCACGATCTGATTATTCATTGATGGGAATGTCAAATATATACACAATTTGGAAACCCTAGGATTAACTTAATAAATATTGAATTACAAATATAACCATATCACTAACAAACACAACTCAATAAATAGAAATAACAAGCCTTCCATCATTCAATGGTTACATCTACAAAGCAGTTTTATACCGGGTAGGATGATAAAAGACAATGTTGTGATTGTTCAAGAGATGATCCATACTATGAGGCAGAAATATTGGAGAAGACAGTGGATGACCTTTAAGACTGATTTGAAAAAAGCTTACGATATACTTTCTTGTTGTGTTTCATTCAAGTGTGGACTCTCTTATTCTAGGAACTTCTTCGACCACTCAGGTTCAAAAAGGGGCTCGACAATTCTGTAGGGGATCCTATACGCAAGGGATACGGTGTTGTTGAAGGGTGGAGATACACGGTTTTGGCTGAGTAGTGCTCTCTAGTTTGCTTGGAATCTGGGCATCCTAAAACTACATGTTGAGACCGATTCAGAACTTGTGGTAAATCTGGTCAATCAACAGTTACATCATTCACACCCTTACCAATTCAAAACAAAAACAAAAGGCTTGTTACTTGTTAGTTTGTATTTTCCAATAGAATACAGGCGGGTCTTCTGCTCGTCTTCCTTACCAATTTAAAACAAAAACAAAAAATATTCAGAATTTACACCTCGGAGGAAATTCTAAAACTAGATGGATGTTGGTTAGGGTGAAGCACGTTGATGATATTGACTTTGTCAAGTCTCCGCTAGTGCTAGCCTGGCTATTACCATGATGACAACAAATCCACTATGTTTAAGACCTTATCAAACCCTAATTTATTTCATATATATGGTTTCCTTTCTCCTTAATCTTGGTTCATATATTTGTGCATCAACAATCACTTACTCCATCAAATTAACATTTTGGTAATACCTAAAAATGTCAAAGTTTGATCCTCCAGCGCCTAGATTCAATCCTCAGCCTGATCCTCCAGTGAATCAACAGAAAGTGCAGGTTGATGAAGAAATCCCTCCGGTAGACCCCAATGTACCGAATCAAGGATGCAACAACGCTAATTTGATGAGAGTTGTGGCTTTAGGCTTGAGGGGATTGTCTATGGTGTTTTCCTTGTTGTGTTTCGTCATCATAGCAACCATCAAAAACTTCAACCAAGATAACCCCTACAAGTAATTAACTCCTCTCGTTTTCCTTAATTTTATCTCGATTAGCTATTTTGTGCTACATATCGATCTGAACTTGTTGTTGTTGTGTGAGTGCAGCTACGTGTTCTCGGTGGCGTTGATTTCCTTCATATACAACGTCTTCCAAAATGGCAAGGCAGTTTTCGTGCTTGTTACGGGGAAGGAATCGTTGAGTAATTGCGACAGACTGAGTGCTTTGATCGACTTCATCGGTGACCAGGTGATGACATACTTGCTCATATCAGCCTCATCAGGAGGACTCGTATTTTTAAACGATTTGCGACAAGAAATAAAGGGTTCAGGTATTACCAATAATAGTGAACTAAACAGCATTCTCAGCAAGACCGCAGGAGCAAGCAGCATGTTGTTCTTCTCCTTCTTAGCGCTCCTCTTCCCAACCCTCTTCTCCGCCCACAAGCTCTTCCGAACATTTATTTGCTTTTCTAACTGATATATTTTCCTCTATGATATTTGCAACATTTTTTGTATTTTCAAGGGCATCTTTGGTTTCACAATTGTCTTTTTCATATATGAGCTAGTGTGGGTGTCGACCAACTGTATTGTTACTGTCACATTGTGTTTGCATTTTCATATCTTCATACCTTTATTTCTTTCAATTCCTAGCTTGCATATCAATTTTATTTTACGCAATCAAACTTTAATATAAATCCATATATGATACGAAAAGAAGGATCGATCGGTACTGAACTAATTACTAAGATGTATGATGATTATAATTATAATTGGCGGAACATGCATGATCGATCAAAGTGTTGCACGTAATACTTAAACATGACTTCTACTTTTATAATAATATTCCGACTATTTATAAAAATAATCGTGTAATAATGATGGAAACACGGTCAAACACCTTAACACAAGTTCGACAAAACAATGTCAATTCAGAGAAAAGTTTAAATTGTACGTCGAGATAATAAATAAATATGCAAGACATCTCAACCTAGTATATAAGGTATGTGAACTACTTTACTTTTCCTATTATAAATTGAGGTAGAATGAAACTTTATCCTTTCTGTACTAGTTTAGCCTATCACGCATGTGATCTCATATGAAAACAAGAGACATCATACCTATAAAAGTGAGGAAGAGCTTAGGAACAGTCAAATGTTTCACCCTATTTTCGCTTAAAATTACAAAAAAAAAACCCAGCCCCATCTTCTATTCTTTTTGGTTTCCTGCTCTATCGTCGAATCAACCACCTTCAAAAGCCTTCCTCCTCTGCCACGACTCCGATCAATTTCCATGTTGTTATCGACCCTGCACCACTTCTGTTCTTCTGTTGCGTCTGCTTTGGAGGCCGCTTTGGATCAACGAAATTATTTATCAGTCTAGATCTCCGTTTTGCAAATGGGCGCTTTTGCGGATCACTATCGAACTTGTCGGTATGTCTAAGCTCAAAATTTCATGGCCATATTTTCAGAATTTGGTTTGTCTCCAACCTTCCCGATGTTTGTTGTATTTGGAAAACTATATCTTTATAACTTCACAAGAGTTAGGTATGCACTTCAACTATTTGATAAAATGCCTACAAGAAAATTTCTTTCTTTCAACACTTGCCAAACTTTCCGAAGATTGGATGAATTGGAAGAGATTGTGTATACTAAGTGTAACGATATATAGTTATCGATTCACTCGAGACATTTGATATGTTTATTATGAAGTATTAATAACATGATTTATCGACCTATTACATTCATGCATTTAGTTAGATTTTCCCTTTCCGCATTCATGTTTTGGCCTTAGTTTGTGTCATTTATGCTTGTTTAGTTCTACTTTGCAAGAATAGATGTCTACACACGCTATTTGTGGCTTTGTAGGTGATTTGACACATTTTGGAGCTAAAACGACGTATTTGAGGATCAAGCCTCGAAGTGGACGCATTGGAGCGAGCATACGTTCACGTTAAAGGGCGAGGAATCGAGCTAAACACGCGAAGGAACGAAGCAGATCGCATCTCGGACCGAGATGGACCGATCTCGGCCAGACTAGACCGAGATGGTCCATGATCTCGGCCGAGATTTCATGGATCTCGGGCCGAGATGGTCCAATCTCGGCCGAGATTCCATGATCTCGGACCGAGATGGTCCGATCTCGGCCGAGATTTCTTGATCTCGTCCGAGATTTCCGAAGTCCCGACGCGCTGAACTTTCTGTTGCCAAATCTCGGTCCCGACTGGCCTGGTCTCGGCCGAGATTTTTGCCCGAGATTTCCTGTTCGGCGATTTTCGTTAATCTTGGATCAGTTTTGGCCCAGCCCGTCCTTTGGAAGGTGTTGGCTATAAAAGGGAAGTTCTAGGTTATTTCTAAGGGTCCGTCTTTTGTGCTGGGAGTTGCCCAGAGCTAGCCCTAGAGGGCTAAGCCGTCTTCTTCTTCTTCTTCTTCCCTTCTTTTTCTTCTCCATTGTTCTTTATAGTTTAGCTTCAAGATTCATACTTTTACATTCAGTTTTGTTGAGAAGACATTGTTAGATTCAAGATTTGTCAAGATTGCAAGTTTACATTTATTGAAGTTAAGTTCTATTTATTCCCCTTTGTTATCTATTTATTTGTCCTTCTTTGATATGATTGTTATTGGCTAGAACCTTGTGGTTCCAAGGTTGATAAGGATTTGTTTATGCCTTTGATTATGATGGATTAGATTGTGCTTTGTTTTGGCTTTGAATTGCTTGAAATCCTAATGGTTGGCTTGGACTTGAATCTAGTTAGAATCCTTCTAGCTAGTAACCTAAGTTGGAAATGAGACTTACCTGGTGATATTCCTTCTTAGATACATGAGTGATTGATCATAGGTAATAAAGGTTTATCCTTTATTGGTTGAATGTGCTTAGATTCCTTCCTAAGTAGGGTAATACCTGAGATTTATCCGGTAATGGTTTACCTTTCCCTTAGTTTGTAGTCTGGTTTGTTCAAAATTTCCTACCTCTCTACCTTGAGACTTACCCGGTAATAGGTAGTTGGTTTGGAACTAGATAGTCTTGAGACTTACCCGGTAATAGACTGTCAGCCTAGAAACGTTCATCCCTATGGTTTTTCTACCATATATCTTTATGAGTATTCCTGAATCTATATGTATAAACAATGATCTTGAACACTTGGAATCTATTTTCTTTCCTTTTATTTGATTATGTTTGTTTACCTTTTTGTTTATTTGATTTTCAATCAATAGTAACAGTTGATTGCGAATCTATAAAAACCTTTTTCAAAACCCTTTTTGACTTATTTCCCTTATCTTTTCCAACCTCTTGTCTTTAATTGAGATTTATTCTATTTATAATCATTGTTGCATATTAATCCTCTCAGTCCCTGAGATCGACCCTGGAATACTTGTCCTACTTCGTACGATCCATACGATGTGGGTTCGTTGCTATTTAGGGAATTATTACAGGTTATAAATTTAAAATTATCCCTTCCTTGTTTTACTATCCTGTGAGTTTCTATAATTATTAATAGGATTTATATGGGTGTAAAACCCGCAAACAAGTATCATTGTACAAACTAAACAATATATGTCGTTGTGAAGATGTTGTCATTAAAATATTTTATTCAAGGCATTTAGTCTCTTGATTTGATTCTTCCATTCTGTATAGCTTATGGTGACGTATACTAACATTTCTATTGTGTTGTTTGTTGGGAAGACAATTCTATCACCTTCATGAAAAATGTAATCTCCTCATTGTATATTGTAGTAAGTAGACTTGATTGATCAAGTTCGCTGGTTTGCAGGCTTTCATTAGTCTTACATTTAAGCCTCTTACTGTTCTACTTTACCGTGGATCAAATGCAACAACAATTGAAACGAATTTTGAAAAATGAGTACAAGATCATCTCCTACGTTAGAATTTAACATGTCCAGTATTAACTTGCTTCAAGATGATTCTATGGATGAGGGCAAAGTGATAACAAGAAGTCGGGAACTACTAAAGGTTAGGGTTTCGGTTGAATTTTTATTGGTTTTTCTGTTTTGTATATAGGTTGTGGATAGCCGTTTTGATTATGTACAACTAAATTGAAATTGAGAATTGCATGTTTGGTTTGCGGTAGATGAGATCAATTATTACCCATAGACAACTAAAAGATTAAGAGAACTATATGATGTCATTTTTGTAGTTTACGGTGTTGGTGTCTAAATGAAAGTATGGTCCTAAAAAATTTTATTATAAATTATTTATAGATTTCTTGATGAAAAAAAACCCATGAAGGATAATAAAGAGAGGGGGAAAAAAGAGGACAACAACAAAGGAGCAAAGCCCCTCTACTTGTGCATGATTACAAGGATAAACTAACGCATTCATGACTACTCTTATTTTGAAATTGAAGTTCATATAAAATAGGTTTATTTGTTAGTTTTGGGTTTACTTGCTTCTTATTTCGTGTCTTTGTTAAAGTATATACATTCATTCATTAAAGATTAGATTAGGTGGATATGTGTTAATGTTTTAACTTCATTAGCTAGGTTTGTAGAGTAAACATAAGTTCGTTGTGGGTATGATTTGAAGACACATATTGTCATCATATTCATTACATCTCACTTTAAATTCTTGTTATTACTGACATTTTTTAACTCCATTTGCTAATCCTCTTTGTTCTTTTGTCTTAATTTCTTGTCCCAACACTCACAATAATCTTTCACTACTATGTATTAGTGCAGACATTATTCTTCCCATGAACAAGGTTTCCTCCATGCTCAACCTTCTTCCCGTTGGTTATCTCTTCTGTCTTTATCTCAGTTTAAACACTCTACTTTAAAGTGGCTTTTCCATTTATTTATTGCCAGTTGCTCTTCTATAAATGTGATGCACAACCTGTATCTTTCTTTTTAACCTCTTCACATGTTAATGGCTTCAGGTTCTTGTCGTGGGTTGACCAGTGTCATATGATAGTGGTGGTAGCTGCTCATTTTAATGCATGATACTTCACACTTGATCTTTTCTTGGCTGCCGCATACATCACCTTCCACAAAAGAAGCCAAAGTTGCATTAATATCTGGTGGGATACTAACACATTAGCTACAACACATGGTTGCAACATAAATTTAGGGGCTGCTTTCGGCCGATCCTTGCCTTTGAAATACATTTCTGTAAAGTTATATTGGAATCACTCATTGAATATAGCAATATATTACATACAAAATTATGTTCAACTATACAATTACAAATCATTTATTTAGATAAATAACAATACAAGTCAATTTCATGAACTTCTTGTTGAACTACACTATTTTCACGGTTAGCATAGAACATTATGTCATGCAATTTACACCCATGGAAGAGTTATATGTAATGATGTTATTATTTTCTTAGATACATGGTCCCATAGTTTATGCTCATCTTTTATATTCATGTATTCTATTTCTTTTTTACTTTCAGCATCTTATTGATATAATGGCAACATATTCATCTTGTATGATTTCTTTTAGGTTATGGTTCTACAAGCATGCACAGTTCATTCAGGGGATGCAATGGACGTAGGCTCATGTCCAGTGGATTGTGTTAGAGCATCATCCTTCAAACTACTTTACTGCGAATGTGTTTGTTCTTGCTACCGTACTTGTTCCAATCAGTAAAGCTCTTATCTCAACTATTTTTTCCAGTTGTTTCTGTTGTTTGTTGACTGTGTTAGCATGCCATCATGTTCGATGCTTTATTTAGTGTAATTAACAACACGATTACTGGTTTACGAATGTCCATAGTATTGGCTTCATAAGAAAAGCATATTGCAAGCTATTACATTGCACATGTACATTAATTTATTTTGCGCCCTAATTTTGTCAAATTTAAAAACTGCCTTAACTTATTACATAAAATCGTATCTAAAATAATATATACATGGTTTTATGTTGCTTCCGCGCGCGGCTAAGCCACTAGTTATATTAAATGAGAAGTGTTGCGCTCCGTTCCAAATTTGCCGACACCCCTATAACCTACTGTGAATACGATGAAACTCTACGTTTATATTACCGAGATTTTACATAAATAAATAAATAAATAAAACTTTTTTTAAGTAGAAGAATATCCAACATCATTAATAGACTTATCTCATTCGGCAGGGAAAGTTTGGGCTATTAATTTGGATTGGGATTTTATTTTATTTTTTAATAAGAAATTTGGATTGGGATTTGTCCAAAGAGAAAATGCAATGCAAACCGAGTCAGGACTAGAACATAAGAAATTTGGATTGAGGTTAAGTTCAATAATTTTTTTATTATTCGTAATACTACTCAACCCACTCCAGTCCAACCCATCATCAAATTAAAAAAGTCCAGTTTCTTAGTGTATCGGATCAATTAACATCTTAACCCTTCTCCCTAGTTATCCCCTCTCCAACTGATCGACGATGGCAGTGGAACATGGAGGATCCATTCTGAAACAGAGGCGGACGACTAACGATAGCGAGGAGACTTCGTTTGGACAATTTTGACTCGAGTGGTGGTGGATCCGGATGTAATCGAGAAGGCTTGTATTTGGGCTCGTGATGACGAGGAATGAATCGGTTTGAGGGATCTGAGGTTGGGATGGAGGGCTCATGCTCGAGTTTGAGGGATCGAGGAATCGGGCTTGGGGTGCTGAAATCAGTTTAATCGGGTTTGAGGGATATGAGGTATGGATGGGTACTCATGCTCGAGTTTGAGAGGGATCGAGAAATCGGGCTTGGGGTGGTGAAAACAGTTATTTCGGGTTCGAGGTTGCGGTGAGGCACATGAAATTTGCAACAAATCTCAGGTTATCACCTTCAGGCCTACAATGGAGTTTTTTCCAGTGTATTTGTTGGATGGTCGTTGCCATAAACCTAAAAATGCAGGGTTAATGGAATTTGCAGCCGTGTATTTTTTTCAGTGTATTTATTTCAAATAAAAGTTTGAGGGTATTTTGAGGATGATTTTTGGATCAGCTTCAAAAAGCTTGGATTGGGTAGCTGATGAAATTTCATTCATCCTTCATAATCTTCAATAAATTCCTTAAGCTTCAATCACTTAAAACTGCCAAACACCCCCGTAAATGTGTACAATATTTTATTCATCTTCTATAAGTTGCTTAAGCTTCCAAAAAAAACTCCTTCCCAAATGGGGCCTTAATCCTTCAAAATCTCGACTCCTCAATCAACCGATGTCGAATCCCGAACACACCTCACCGGAAAAGCATCGTAACCCACAATCGATGTCGAATTTCAAATTCAATGACCTACAATCATCCACATCATTTAATCATTTAAGGAGAGATGCGATGACAATTTTATAATTTTTAGAAGGTATGAGGGCAATTCTGTCCAGTTGAAAATCTATTTTTTAAAAAGGGGACGCGCTAATATTTTTGTAATTTTTATGAGAAAACTGTAATATTTATTATCACAATTCATAATTTTAGTTCATTTCGTTCAAAAAGTATAATTTTAGTTCATTTCGTTCAAAAAGTATACATTATTAGTTCGCATATTTTTTGTAGTTAGTTCACGTATTATTTTTAATTTGATAGTTAGTTCATATGCATTTTGTTACTTATACATGCTTGAAGTAATATAACACAGTGTTTGAACTAGCATTACACAATATTCAAATTAATGATATCCAAATTTGAACTTATTATAGTATTTTTTGTAATTTTTATGAGAAAATTATAACATTTATTATCTCAATTCATATTTTATGTTCAATTCATTCAAAGTTATACATTATAAGTTCTAATATTTTATAGTTAGTTCACGTATTATTTTGTTAATTTAGTAGTTATGTTTTATGCATTTTTTTCTTGAACTAATAAAACACAATGTTAGAACTATAATACACAATGTTCGAGCTAATTATACCCAAAATTGAAACTTATAATAGAGAAGTTAATAGTTTTAGTTCAAAAGTATACACTATCAGTTATGATATTTTCTACAATCATTACGTATTAATTTGTTAATTTTGAAGTTTGAACTAAGTGTTAAAAAATAAGCACTATTAGAACAAACAGTTTGAAATAATTGAACAAACATACGAACCATTAGAACAAATAGCAAGAAATAAGAGAAGAAAGGGAGAAACCTAGAAAGACAAAAAAAATTCAAAATTTATACTATTAAATTAAATATGTTTGAACAAAAATGCATAAAATTTAAAATGAAAAAAGTGTAAAGAAAATAGAAACAAACAATTTGAACGAATTGAACAAAAATATGAACTATTAGATCAAATAACATGAACTAAGAGAAGAAAGGGAAAAAATGGAATATTAAGATTCAAAATTTTATACTATCAAATTAAAATGTTTGAACGGAAATGTATAAAATTTTGAACGAAAAAAGTGTTAAAAAAACGAACAAACAATTTGAACTAATTGTACAAAAATATGAATCATTAGAACAAACAAGTACTAAGAGAAGTAAGGGAGAAAAACTGGAATAAAAAAGTTCGAAATTAGAAAATGTTTGAACGAAAATGTATATAATTTTAAACGAAAAAGTGTTACAAAATAAGAAAAAATAATTTGAACTAATTGGAAAAAAATATAAATTATTAGAATAAACAATTTGAACGAATTGAACTAAACTCGTGAGGTGAGATAATAAACTAGAAACGATTTAAAAAAAATGCTATAATATTGTATCACGTCGATAGGTAATATACAAATTTGTAGCCCAGGGTGTTGATGAGGATGAAAATTCATACGGTGGAGAACGTACATCATGGAACTGATATTTTAAATGGGAATGAGACAGAGACATGTATGGATGTATCTGCCCCGCTCCCTGTCCCAGCCAACACTGTGAGGAACCAGTTGGGATGTCCATTGGTAAACCGGTAACCAATTGAGATTCATATAACTATAGAAATATATTAAACCGGAAAAAACTCATAGGATCATAAAATAAATATGATTGTTGAATTAGCAAATGTATGAGGTATCCCACTGTAAAGTATTGATTAATTATTGATTATGTTAACGGAAAAAACGTAGACTCATAAATAGAATAATTAAACGGGGCGAGATTAGGGATGGAAATGGGTGTACCACCCGATCTAACCGGTCAACCGACCCGAATTCGTGAGTGAAAATCCGAAGAATTTCGGGCGGTGGGCGGTTGATGGGTGAATTTGACGGGTGGTGGGGCGGGTATGGGTGGATGTACAACCACCCACCACCCGAACCACCCACCACCCGTCCCACATCACCCGTATAAATTATTAAAAGCAAATAAATAAACCATATATGTTGCCCTTATGCCTCAACCCCAAATTTATAAAATACTTGTAAGCCCGCCCGCAAATGCAACAACATCCACTTGCCTCTTCCTTAATATCGATTTTTTTATATCAATCTCTACAAACTTCACCATACCCCAGTTTGCCGTCGGCGAGCCACGCATTCCCTTCGCTGCTCGGTGACTTACCGTTCGATCACTTACTCACTTCAGTGCTCGCTTTTTCTCTCATTATGTGATCTTCACTTGGTAGTGGTTCTCTTCATCCTCTCCTCATATCTATATTCGAGTTTGGAGTCTAATTTGAAGATATATCCGACTTTGGATTCTCTTCTAAAGTACGAAGTATGTAATATCATATGATTCATACATCTTGGTTCTTACCTTGTTTTTGGATTACTAGCTGTTTTAGTTTGATAATTTGGATTAAAGGCATCAAGTAGTTTTATTTGGCTTTGAATTACTCTCGATTCATAAATTGTTGGTACTATATTAGAATATGTTGATGTGGAAGATTCTGCCATGAAATCTTATAACCAAGAATGTATACTTTTGACATTCAAATTTTAATTTATTTTAAATTTGATGTTCTAATTATCGTTTTTTAAATCTTTGTAGGTCTTTGAAGTGGATAGCTACATCGAGATCTAAAGGAGTCTGATTCTAATATATCTTGATTTAGTGATTTACGTTTGTTACATGCAAAAATATTACGTTTATTTGCAACGATTTGTATTAATTAAATTTCATTTCAATGTTGGTTTGTAATGTTGGATAATATTCCGTGATTTAGTGGATTAATATTTGTGTCACTTTAAAATATAAATATACTATATACTTGTAAATGTCTAAAACTGAAAGACAATACACACCCGGTTATTTCACCCGAACACCCGGTGGGTGATGGATGGGTGGGTGGCGGGTGAAGTGTTAGGCGGATGGTGGGCGGGGTGGGTGAGAGTCTAAGTAAGGTGGGCGGTTGGTGGAAGTAGAACATCCATCCATAAACCGACCCATTTTCATTTCTAGGCGAGATTTTCCAATTGGGATGTATAAGGGATGAAGATGAGGATAACTTTCAGTCCATGAGTGGGCATGAAGACAGGGTACATTATGCTAAATGGGATGTGTATGACACTTGCCCTAAATCTATCAACACCCTAGAGTCCTAAAATCTAACAAACTTAATTGATAAACTTGTAATTAGTATACATGTGCGCGCAACTTTAGACCAACCCCTACATGCTATATCACTGGAATTTTACAACAACAAAAAAATGCAACAAAACTTGTTTTAAGTATAAGTATATCCAAGATCATAACTTAGGGATTTAAAGCTCCGTGTTGATAAAATAAAGTAAATGGAAACTAAACAATGAAGTACAATATCAACTGAAATAGGAGCATTGGTTGCCTAAGCCTTTGTATGAGAATAAAATGAAATTATAAGAACTTAATTTCTTGAATAATTTCGAGCAATTAAGTCCTTTTGAAAATTTTGAGCGAAAAGCTCTATGTTGAAAAAGATCGTGGGTTTCGTTGACGTAGAACATGGAATGTTCGTGATTGAAAACTCTTCAACCGATTTTGGTGTATGATTAGAGTCGCGTCTGGATTGCGGTCGTGGCAGTTTGTTTCCATGACGGTTTCTTTTTTAGGAGAGGCACTTCCCGGAATCTCGTCGTTTACTTTCCCAGGAGTTTGTGTCTTGTGGTACATGCATCCAGCAGTGCTACTTTGATAGTGATTGGCTACCATATCCGCTTCATCTTTGGAAAATATTTTTTTATCGGTGTGCGTCACCTTGTCGCAGTTCTACTTCACCTTCACCCTTTCTCTTTTTCGCCGGTTTGTTTGTCCGTTGGGTTATTCTCTTTGACAGTTAGTTCAGTCCGCCAACTTCTTTCGCACTCTCGATTCACCGTTCTTTTATTTCGGCGATCGAATTTATTACCTTTATCTCTAAAAAAAAAAACTTGGGGATTTGTCCATAGAGAAAATGCAAACCGAGCCAGGACTAGAACATGCGAACCGGGTCCAACTAGAAGGTACAAATGAAGACCACGAGGCAATGACAGCTCAGCGGAAATGAGTATCATGTATGACTTCATTTGGCTGTTGTCCTCTCTCCTGAGTTGTCATCCCAATTCATTGCTTTGCTTCTCCTTCATATCTTCGAACAACCCAAACCCATCTATTTAAATTTAATCCTTCAAAATCTCGACTCCTCAATCAACCGATGTCGAATCCCGAACACACATCACCGGAAAAGCACCATAACCCGCAGCCGCAAAGCAACTTTCCGGCCAACCCAGAAGATGTAGAAAGCCAAGGCACGGCGGCTCCACCGACTGGGGGTTTCGGAGTTTCGTCAGTGCTCCGGCGATGGCGGAGGGAGGATCTGATCAAGAAAGGGTCGGTAGGTTTGAGAGCGATCGCTTTGGGTCTCTCTCTCCTTGCCTTCCTCATCATGGCTAGTAACAAACATGGGGATTGGAAGGATTTTGACAAGTATGAAGAGTACAGGTCTGAATTAATGCCCCCGATTCCAATTTTTCTAGAATCCATTTCAGCTAATTGGATTACCTGTGACTGAATTAGGGTTTTCTTATTCAAGGTATGTGCTGGCAATTGCTATATTATCGACGATGTATACAGGATGGAGATCAATAGTGCATGCTCAGCAGTTTACAAATGCAAAGGAGATGATTGTTTCCAGGAATTCTGCTTTGATTGATTTCTTTGGTGATCAGGTAAAATTCTGCGATAAGGCTGTGTTCTAGTCAGTTAATTAGTTCCGTTTGTCTTATATGAAGAAATTATGATGTGCAGATTGTGGCATACTTGTTGGTCTCATCAGCATCATCGGCTGTTCCTCTGACCAACAGAATGAGGGAAGGATCCGACAACATTTTCACAGATTCATCAGCAGCAGCTATCAGCATGTCATTTCTTGCCTTCTTCTGCCTTGGCCTCTCAGCTCTCATCTCCGGATATAAGTTATCTACTCAATCCTACATATGAACAACCTCTTCCAAGCATAAAACACAAATCCATTGTTACAGATGGCCTGATCATGTTTACTCCTATTGTTCATTCTTCGGTTTGTATTACATCAATATTGTTACCCTATTTTCTTTGAATTGTGAATAGCTTATAGATGCTGCAAAACAGACGACATTATACTTATTGCCACAATTTCATACTTCAATTTTAACTTTTTTTTTAATGCATGTTGCTGGTGTTATTATACTGTTTTTAGTTTGGAGGAACATATGTACACAGTATACCTAACCATTCAATTGTATAACTGATCGATCATGCAATTTGAAAGAGTACTGCAACCCTTTTGCTCAAGACGTGCTAAAAGAAAGGGATATGACTGCAATTTCATCTGTTAAATATAAACATCTCATTTACACAACATGAAGGGCTAAACAAAGCTTTTCTTTACTTCTTTATTAGACTGAGGAACCCGCATCGCCGTGGGTTTCCCAGGGGTTTGTGACCCAGATAAGAGCCACGAACCAGGCAAATCGGCAACAGCTTTCCTTTGGAGAGTTCCCTCCTTCAACTGCAAACACGTATATTCTCAGCACCCAAAGTTCTTGAATAAGCCGCAAATAATACTTAATAGCACATTTTGACGCGGAACTGCAAAATTTTGAAGGTAACAACAGGAGCACCACATCCTGTGATTTAAGACTGTGGTGCAGCTAAGAAAAAGCCTTATTTGTGAGTACACCCAAAAATCTTCCAACAGAGAACTTAGGACGAATCAATGTTCCAATTCCTCCAAAAGAAGCTTCCAACTTTCTGCATCCAATTCTTCCTGCACAGGTTAAAGTACAAAAGGAATTCAATACAGCTTCTCTCTTTTCTGTTTTTTCTTTTTAAAAAGGGAAAGCGACAAGGACAGGTCACACCCAGTTGGTGGTCAAGCCTAGGGCATGAATACACCTTTTACAAAGTCATTTTTATATGCATTGAGAATTTAAGGAAAACAATGATCACAAGCAGGGATGCCTTCTGTTATTGCTTTTCTTTGTGAAATGATCATCCAAGCCATATACAAAGGTGGGGGGTTTTTTAAACCCTTTTATGGGCAAGTGAAGGAAAATAAACTGACCTGAAATTCTTTTTCTCGCCATATAAAGATGCAGCCGCGGGCGTCTAGATGCTCAAAAAGTAACTGGGGTAAACGAGACTTGAAGGACGCGTGGAGTTTGACCTTTGTTAGTGTCCCACAAGCCAGCAAAGCAGCAGCTAGACCTCTTGGCGTCAAGCCCTTCAAGTGCAAAATGATCATGGTTTGGAGGCAGCTGATGCTTGCCAGAGATAATAGCCCCACATCCGTTATGGAGCTATATGATAGGTTGATCTGCATTATCATTAGTGCCAGATGAATTATGTCTCCGATTTTTGGTCAAGATATCAATCATTAAGTTTGCGCAGTAAGTTTACCTGTCGGAGATTCTGAGAGTAGCGAGCAAGAGGAATCATTCCAAAATCATCAATGTTATAGCATTTCTTTATGTCTAGCTTGGTCAGTTGTCTACATCCAACGGCAATGGCAACTAGTCCCATAGATGTGATAAAAGGACAATCCCGGCACTCTAAAGTGTTCAAATTTGAGCACTTTGACAAAGCAATCAAAGAGTTGTCTGTAATATCCTTGCAGTAAGACATGTTAACCATTTGTAAGCCAGCACAGCCACGAGCAATAGCCAATATGGCTGAATCAGTGATCCCAATGCACCTGATCAAATTCACCAGCTTTAGCCAAATTTGCATGTAAAAAGACAGTGTAAATGTTATGAAACACGTATTAGGATTATCTAGCTCCACCATCCTATTTCCCATAGTTGAAAGCTTCGTTGCCCAAAATCTTGTTTGTAGCTTAAATCGTAAGGATATCAATTCTTCTCACATTAAGTTAAAAGTAAATCTACTCTTGTTGCACGGAATATATCATGAGAAAATCATGTTCTTATCATATTTACAACTTGCAAGAACTCTTTATTTGTGTTATGTTTTGATTGAATACCATCATAGCTACATCCATGTCAAGTTAACATTGATGAAGTTGATGTCAAACAGAAGAATCCATAACCACAAACCTGTATAGGTCAAGCTCAACGAGTTTGGAGCAGCACATGCCTACTTGGATAAGCCCTTCATCAGTTACATTATGGCAAATCCCAAGCTTTAAGACTGTAAGATTTAGACATCTTGAGATGGACTTCAAACCTGCAAAGCAAGATCAATATAAGAACTGCATCCATCAACTGGAATTAAAAGTTTAAAAAAAAATTATGTACAATAACAAACAAAAACAAAGACTAGACCTTCATCATCAATCGTGTTATCCGTAACATCAAGCTCCTCCAGCAAACTGCATTTCTGCCCAATCAACATAAATGATTCCCTAGAAACCATTGGACAGGATTCCATCCTGAAAGACCTAAGATGTGTGCATGAATTAGTAATATGAGCAATGGATACATCTGTAATCTTCCGACAACAAGTGATGTCCAGTTTCATTAGCTCCTTCTGCGCCATTACTAGGGAGGAAAGACCTTCATCTGTCACTCCTTTGCATTTACTTAAGCTTAGCTCTCTTAGTGAGTTACACCATTTACCGATGGCTTTAAGGCCAGAACATGTAACAAAGCAACCATCTAATTTGATGCACTGTAATTTGGGAAGCCTCTTTAAGCTGGCTGCAATATCACAAGTCACCTGAAGCCACCAGAAATAATTAATCACCAGTTTCCAAAGACATCTTTCTGGACAACACATAAATGGTAGAAGATTAATTGCCTTACCGGAGATCCATATGCTAATACCAGCTGTTGTAGACCCATTGTTCCACTTATTAAGGAAGGCAAGCCAACATTGCTTACATTTTGGCAACTGGACATATCAAGAGTCTGTCAAAGGTAAAAGAGAAGCAAGTCAGGACTATGAAAGCAGCCTCAACTAAATTTGGCAATGAAAATGCCTGAAAAGACCAAGCTTTAAACAACTGATCAGCCTAGACATTGTTGTTCAATGCTTCCTGCTTTCCTGGTATAATTACTATCATAAAAGGTACCAAAACACACCCATAGTTCTATCGATCAATCCATTTGTTTTAGCTAAGCATAACTAACCCTTCAAATATAAAAACAAAATTCCTAGAAATGCAATTACATGTCTTATAAACATCATGCAATGTACTATGCAAAGACAGTAAAGCAACCATCATGTCATGTACTAAGCTTTGATAATCCCATAGGATTATACAAATGATCAGCCAATAACCATGTAAAATGATCGGCCAATAACCATGTATATAGAAACCCTATTACTTAAGTCTGAAGCACATCAATAAATATAGGTCATAAAGCCAAATGGTTAGCCAGTAACTATAAATAGAAATTAAACCATATTAATACTGGCTAAAATCAGCCAAATATATGCGTATGTACCTTGAGTGACTTTGACCCTTGTTCAAGGACAGCAAGGTTTTCATCATCAATCCCAAAACAACCTTCTAAAACCAACTCTTCCAGATACTGCAACTTCAAAATTGCGGGTAAACACTCATTTGTAATCTGCACAAACAATTCAAAAATCAACCTTTGAATTTCAAAACAAAGAAGATGAAAATGAATAATAAAAGTCTAAAACACAAAAACTAACCGGCAAATAAGACAGATCCAAGCTCCGAATCTGTTTACATTTAATAGCAATGAGCTCAACCCCTAAATCCCCGATCCCTAAACACCATTTCAAGCTAACCATCTTCAACTTCTCACACCCAACCGCTACACATCCAATTCCGATATCCGTCACCAATTTACACCTCCCAAGCCACAATCTCTCCAAATTCTTCGCCTCCGCCACCGCAGCTATACCCGAATCCCTAAGCCACGTGGCATTCGACAGATCAATCTCCTTCAAGTTCACGCATCCAGCAACCAAATTCGTCAGTCCGCAGGCCGAAAACCCCCTCGACCGCGACAGATCGATCGAACGGAGCTCCGATGTCGCGACCGCCGATAAAGCACCATCGGAGATACGAGGACACAAGGTAAGGTCCAGACTCGAAATGGTACTGTATCGAGCGAGGATTCTGGGGAGGTGGCCGGATCGGAGGGGTTTGAGGGTTTTACGGTGGCGAGATTCGATGGAATGGAAGGATTTACAGACGAGGGAAAAGGATTTTTTGGGTAAGGAGTCAAGGAGATCGAGGATGGAGAAGACGATTTCGTCAGAGAGAAGGTCGAATGGGTTTGTTTGTCTCTGTTTCTGCCGCCTCATTGTACGTTGAATAGTTAAGAGATTTTGGGTTCTTGGGAAGAGAGTTTTTCCGGAGATTGTAGGTGGTGGAGCTTCAATGGAAGTGTTTATATGAGTAAATGTAGCTATCAACGAAGGAGAGTGAACGGTTGAAACGAGGGGAGGTTTGGAATTTTGGTTTGGGTAGTTGGAGAAGAACAAGGGGATGAAGATGCAGGAGGGAAGAAGACGGGATGTTAATGGTAACCTACTGGAGTTTACTTTCCTGTCCTTTGTCCCACTTTATGAAAGTTAGGTCTCTGTCCTCAGCTTTTTCCAGGTGGACATATTTGCCCCTCTTTGGTCTTAATACTATAAAACTTAGGCATTATTTTACTCTCTTTTTTTAATTTAATACATATCTATTGTTAGGGTGGGCAAAACCAATCCGATCCGTCGATCCGGTCCGAAAAATTCGTTGACCCGATCCGGAAAATTCCGATTTTTTAGTATCCGTTTTGATCCGGTCCATATCCGATCCGATCCGGGAGTTTTTCCCGGATCGGATACGGATCGACATTTTAGGCATTCGGATATCCGCGGATATCCGGATATTTTCGGGTATCTGCGGATGCCGGATCATCGGGTATCCACGGATCGTCGGATATCCGTGGGTCAGTCGGATCGTCGGATATCCACGGATCAACGGGTATCCGCGGGTTGCCGGATATCCGGAAATATCCGGTTAAAAAACATTAAAATATAAAAAATATATATGTATAAATATTAATCAAACAAACAATAGATGTATACTTAAATAGCATAAAAATATTTGTATGTATACAATATAGTAATTTTGTACTAATATTCACATTTAACAATATTTAATTAAATAAAAAATAAATTTATATTTAAAAAACTTGTATATTATAATTTTGTACTAATATTCATATTTAACAATATTTAACATATAGATGTGTATAAATATGATTATGTCTTTGTTTACAACTTAATAACTCGTATATGTACAAGTTAATCTCAATAATTTATTTTATCATAAGTTAATCTTGTTTAAAGTTTTAAACTAACAAATGTTCATAATAATCTTTTAATATAAGTTGATCTCGTTTTAACGTAGAGATGTTTATAAATATGATTATGTATTTGTTTACAACTTAATAACTTATATATGTACACGTTAGTCTCGATAATGCATTTTATCATAAGTTGATCTCGTTTTAACATATAGATGTTCATAATAATCTTTAATATAAGTTGATCTCGTTAACATATAGATGTTTATAAATATGATTATGTATTTGTTTACAACTTAATAACTTATATATGTACACGTTAGTCTCGATAATGCATTTTATCATAAGTTGATCTCGTTTTAACATATAGATGTTCATAATAATCTTTAATATAAGTTGATCTCGTTTTAACATATAGATGTTTATAAATATGATTATGTATTTGTTTACAACTTAATAACTTATATATGTACACGTTAGTCTCGATAATGCATTTTATCATAAGTTGATCTCGTTTTAACATATAGATGTTCATAATAATCTTTTAATATAAGTTGATCTCGTTTTAACATATAGATGTTTATGAATATGATTATATATTTGTTTACAACTTAATAAATAATAACTTATATATGTACACATTAGTCTCGTTAATGCATTTTATCATAAGTTGATCTCATTTTAACATATAGATGTTTATGAATATGATTATGTTAATATAAGTTGATCTCGTTTTAACATATAGATGTTTATAAATATGATTATGTATTTGTTTACAACTTAATAACTTATATATGTACACGTTAGTCTCGATAATGCATTTTATCATAAGTTGATCTCGTTTTAACATATAGATGTTCATAATAATCTTTAATATAAGTTGATCTCGTTTTAACATATAGATGTTTATGAATATGATTATGTTAATATAAGTTGATCTCGTTTTAACATATAGATGTTTATGAATATGATTATGTATTTGTTTACAACTTAATAACTTATATATGTACACGTTAGTCTCGATAATGCATTTTATCATAAGTTGATCTCGTTTTAACATATAGATGTTCATAATAATCTTTAATATAAGTTGATTTCGTTTTAACATATAGATGTTCATAATAATCTTTTAATATAAGTTGATCTCGTTTTAACATATAGATGTTCATAATAATCTTTTAATATAAGTTGATCTCGTTTTAACATATAGATGTTTATGAATATGATTATATATTTGTTTACAACTTAATAAATAATAACTTATATATGTACACGTTAGTCTCGTTAATGCATTTTATCATAAGTTGATCTCATTTTAACATATAGATGTTTATGAATAATTATGTTAATATAAGTTGATCTCGTTTTAACATATAGATGTTTATAAATATGATTATGTATTTGTTTACAACTTAATAACTTATATATGTACACGTTAGTCTCGATAATGCATTTTATCATAAGTTGATCTCGTTTTAACATATAGATGTTCATAATAATCCTTTAATATAAGTTGATCTCGTTTTAACATATAGATGTTTATGAATATGATTATGTATTTGTTTACAACTTAATAACTTATATATGTACACGTTAGTCTCGATAATGCATTTTATCATAAGTTGATCTCGTTTTAACATATAGATGTTTATGAATTATGATTATGTATTTGTTTACAACTTAATAACTTTTTTTTTTGGTCTAACTTAATAACTTATTTATGTACACGTTAGTCTCGATAATGCATTTTATCATTAGTTGATCTCGTTTAATATAAGTTTATCGAATTTTAAGGTATAATATATTATATTTTAATGTACAACTTTATAATATAAGACTTATATTATAAAGTTGTACATTAAATTTCAAATCTTACAAACTTGTATATATTTATTAGATTTTAATAAATTAAAAAAAGTAAATAAAAATTATATCTTATAATATAATAATTTTAATAACTTATTTATGTCAAGTTAGGACTTGTTTAAACTTTAGATCATGCACATTGCACTAGTTTGGACTTGCAAATTCATTTGAATTTTCAGCCGGGTCGGTATGGTCCGTCGGGTCGGTCGGGTCAACGTACAATCGTTCGGATAAGCCGGATCATCTGGATCAGGCGGATATCCCCGGATAATGACCCGACCCGATCCGGATAAAATCAAATTCGGATAGCTATATTAAGATTTCGGATCATTCAGATCGGCCGGATACGGATCGGCCTTTTGCTAAAAAAAATTTCCCGGATATCCAGCTATTCGGATCGGATTGGATCGATCCGATGCCCACCCCTATGTATTGTTACTCTATTAGAGGTTTTTTTTTAGAAGGAAAACCATATCACTAGTTAACTAAATATCTTCATACATTTTTTTTTGATGTTCAAGTAGTCCGTTAATTTTATTTTCACTGCGTCGCAGATGTTTTCAAGATCAAGTCTCAAGTCTAATCGTGAAACAAATGATCTCTTTATAATCCGATCCGTCATATAAAAATGGTATATGTCTTCCACTTGATCTTGGTAGTCAAGGTAAGGCAATCATATTCAAAAACGATTCTCTTAGAGTTGAGGAATGTTTAGTTGTGGGTTGAACGGATTTGTTTTCCACGTACAATTTATAACATTTAGTTGAAGGGTTATAGATTGGACAATATATAAGTACGGAGCGTTGTTGTACCGATATTACAGTATATGTCATTTATTATTATTATTTTTACAAATATTATTTTAGTTCAAAGTATTTTACAATTCGTTTAAATTTTTTGTTCAATTAGTTCAAATTATTTTCTAATGGTTTTTACTTTTATGTTTTTTTATTTTTTTTGATATAATTTGTTTTAGTTAAATTTAAGTAAAGTTGACGTGACATGTAGAGTTGATGTTGTACGTGTAACTTTTTATTATTTGTAATGAATTTTTTTTTATAAAATAAAAAATTTCAAAATCGATAATATACTGTAGTAATATGACTACATTGTAAATAAATTTTTAAAAAAAACAAAACTAAGACGACTGGTTTTAGCAATGAGACAAATTTAGTTATATTATAGTATATTATAATAAATTTAATTAAAAATATAGACATATGAAAATTTAAGTCTATACTTATGCTTGAGAGATGGGTCGGAAGCCGGGTTAGCTATTTCACTTATGAGTGGTTCGGGTGGATGGTGATGGATTAGAAAAGGGTAAATTGGTAAAAAGAGAAGAGAGAGAAAGAAGTAAGGTACGGAGAAGGACGAGAAAGGACGGAGCGTAGTTAACGGAAGATGAGGAGGAGGGCATAGTTGAAAGACTCCCCCATATAAATCCTGTAAGCGGGCCCCACGTTATTAAGTAAAGGAAAGGGTGATTAGGGGAGATTTTACTCGGGGAAGGGTGCACTTGGGGTTCTTCAGGTCAGGCTATTTGTGGTACTAGATAGTACCTCTTTTCTTTATTCTTTCTTTCTTTCCCACCCAATGAGGCAATGACCCAACCATCAAATTATTATATATTTACTTTCCCATTGCAATATTTCTACACATTAAATTAGGTCATCTTTCATGAGATATCTTTCATAAATCTTTACAAACTTTTCGATTTTGTAAGTGGAGATTTTTGTAAAGATTATATTTTATTTATTTCTACACAAACTTAAAACACAACCTCTTTTTATTTTTAATAGTTTTATTCAAAAAGTTTTCTTCTTATCAGATGTTACCTTTATCAAATTCCATTTTTTATCCAATAAGCTATCCAAATAAATTCAGTTATTTGTTTATGAGTGGTATGAATTTGTAATTCACACTTGATCAAATAAATATGTTTGAATTCAAATTTGACGTGTTTATAGTTGTAACCATACTTTTTACGATGTATTTTTTTTGACAACTAATATTTGGTCGTACCTTCCATTAACCAAATTATCTTCTTCTTTCTTGAAAACATCTTTGCTTTGGAGTTTTCTTGTTGTCATTTTATGTATTTTTTTTATTTTTTATTTTTTATTTTAAATATTTTTTATGATCGATGATCCTTTTGCTAATCTTTTTCAATCATTCAATCATTCAATCATCACGCAGTTTCATCCAACAACTTTACATTCGCATTTTTTATTTAAATAACAATAAAAAAAAACATATTTTATTAACAAAAAATTGAATTCTTTATTTTCTATTTTACATGGATACCTCGTTTCCAACTCTAACCCGATAAAACAAGAAAATATACTAACGAAGAAAACGAGATACATGTGGTTTTACTTTTAGTTGCAGAAATTTTTTTTAAAAAATGTCCTTGAAAAGAAACGTATAATAATTATAGAAATTTATTCAATGATATATTACGAGTTTAATTCATAAAAAAATTGTCACAATATATATTTTTTAAATTTATACTTTTATCAGTTTAAACAAACCTTATTCCCAAATATCCATATAATTTTTTTTTTAAAATCATCTAATTAACTATCTATTTGAAATGATAATCGGTTTTATATCCAATACAGTTGATGTTCGATCGATGCGAGATGGAACACTAAAAATTTTCTACATAAACGTTAACAGATCATCATTCTTAATGCTGTAATTAATATTGAATTGACTTTTGAAAGTTTACCATTAAAATATATTATTGACAGTATTATAGCGGAATAAAAAGAGATTGATATGATGCTACATGTAATATAATATTATAATAGGATTAGTGAGTAGGTTATACGTAGACACGTGGTAAAAGGAGAAAATCTTATGTGGTTAAAATGGAGGTGCGAAATATAAAAGTGCCGTACGTATGAAGCATTCGCCGACCCCAATTCCGACCTACTATAATAACAAGGCATTGAAGGCACGTACACGCCACAGTACACATGTATCCTCTGGGGAAGGTTTTATCTGTTGGACAAACTTTATCCACTTTTTTTTAAATGACTTTTTACTAATATTGTGTTCGGAACGGTTGTGAACCCATACAATAAGGACTGAAACGTTCGAGAGAGGTTCGATCTATATAAAATAATGGTGTTTATAAAAATACGATCATGCTACGTGATCTTGTACCTAAAAAACATGTTGGGACGGATAATACAAGCTTTTTAAAACAACCGGTCGTATATTATATATTCTTATATCTTACCGTAAAATAGGTTATATAATGTTAGACTTTCACTTTGAATATAATATGACTATAAATGAAGCATCAAAGGCCAAAAATGAGTATAAACTCAAAGACGGGTATAAGGCCTCCACGTCGAGGTGATCAAATTGTGAAAGTGAAACTTGAAAATGAAGTAGGAAGTAGGAAAGGTCAAAGTCAAGAGAAGGAAGTAAAATCTGTACCAAATAGCGATTCCCCAGTACTGCCTCTGTACGGTTTACAATTTCTTTTTTATTTTATCTATTTACGAAACAAAAGCCCTTTAAATTGCCACTTCCCCTAATTTTATTCGTAATCTTGAGATCCTCATCTAGAATACTGGTCTGAGATGACCACTGTAAGCGATCAAATATTTTAATTCATAAACTATATTAAATGTATGACAATTCATAGTTAAATACTCACATCATTAAAATATGTTGATCAATTATAATATTTGAAAACATGAATGATTAATAATTTAAAAAAATCTATTAATTTCTAAAATACTATCCTCTCCAATTCATGTGTTTACAAAACAAAAAATTGACCCAAAAAATATAAGTTGTATTGTCAAGCTATTCTGACATAAATTTTAATACCTTTTAGTTGTCATTTCCAAAAAATAAAAAAGGTGATTATTATAATATATTATATATTTACCGTAACATTATTTCTAAATGAAAATAAAAAGATCCATAGTCTAAGAAAACCGAGAAAAATAGGGGTAGGACTTTTTGGGTTATGTAGATACCAAGTAGGCCCTTCAATTTTTTGGATTAAAAAAAGCTTTAAATGGCCCGCTGCCATTGGGTAATTTCATTCTTTTAACAAGGGTAATATCGGTATTTGATCAGAAATTTTAAAACGAATTAATTAATTTGAAAATGTTGCAGCCGATCTATCTTCTGCGTGAAGTGACGGGCCATAGGCGGCAAAAGTGACGGGCCATAGGCGGCAAAAGTATCACTCAAATCACTTACCGAAATCACTTCATCTCCCTCCCAAAGTTCATCGACGTTTCATATCCCTCCCAAGTTCATCGACGATTCATCTCTTCTCGCTCAATCTCTACCAATCTCTTGACGATTCTCCTATCTTCGACTTCTTTTTTCTCAAATTTCAACAGGTTCGTAACATAATCTTCATTATTCATGATTGTTTTGTTTTTAATTCTTATTTTACTTGTTTTCCCTCTTTCTGTGTTCAGATTAGGGTTTAGGAGATACATTGCCTACATCCAACTCTTTTTTTAGGTTTTTTTGCATACAAACCTAATGTTTCTGAATTTTCATGTATTTGTCTCTTGTTTTTCAGATCTGTTGATTTACAACGCTTTTCTATAGTTCGATTGTGTTTACTTTTTCCATACATACACATATTAGGTTCTTGTTTTTGTTTATTCGAAGTTTAATGTGTATATATATATATATATGAGGTTGTGGTAATGTTGGTTGCATGTATTGTTAACCATCTTTTTTGGTATCTGATTAAGCAAAATTTACCTTTATACTGCTTGTTTAACATTATGTTTCTTATGTAGTGTTAAAAAATGCCTCGTGTGAAAATTCCTTGTATTAAGAACTCAGGCAAAACTCCGAAATTCAAAAAAGTTGCCCCCCAGAAGAGGTACATATATATGTTTTAATGTATCTTTTATTATTATGTATGTTGTTTTATGTAGTTATTATTTGTTCATTGTGTGTACATAACTACATACGGCTTTGTATTGCTTTTTGTATTTATCATTTTCTTATTGCGTGTACACAACTACATAACAGACATATGTTTCATGTAACAATTGTTTTCGACTTTCTTACTACCTTCGTATATGCTTGCTTTTTATTTTTCAGTTTCAATACAAGTGGGATGAAACATAGAAAAATGTTTCCGCACGCATAAACTGTTATAGTCGGATGCTTCTCATCCCTCACATTTTAGCTCAACTTTCTTCTGCTGACAAAGAAACTTTTAAATCTGGTATTTTTAAAGACATTATTCAAATGGGCACAAAGTTGAAGTTTTCCAACCAATTAATTCACTTCATGCTACTGAGGGAAGTAGTTACCAATCGGAACCACTCAATGTGGTTTGGTGTTAATAACACCTTAATCCGTTTCGGATTAATGGAATTTAAAAACATTACTGGGCTGCATTGTGGTGATGAAGGTCTCAGTGAAGCAGAACAGATTGAAGATGTGAATATGGTTGATGTCGTTGGTCATGCTCGTTGTACAAATGGTCAGCTGGAAGCTTTATTTGATAAGGAGCTAGAGGACTCACCATTTAAGTTGAAAATGGGATTAATTATATTTGTTGAAGGCGTTATTGCTTCCAAGGACAAGAAGACTAATGTCAACCAGCAGACCATCAATCTTGTTAGTAATTTGGATGTTTTCAATGCTTACCCTTGGGGTCGGCATTCCTTCATACAAACCAAGCGGTTTTTGCAAAGTTGTGAGGCTGGTAAGGATAGGCCAAGCGGTGACTACAATATTGGAGGGTTTCCACTTGCTTTACAGGTAAAATCAGTTTATTCAGTTGATTATTTCTTCAAATTTTATTCAATCTATTAACCATTTTATGTATTGCTTCTTTTTTTTCCCAATTGCTTGCTTTTCATTCTATGCCAAAGGTTGGCATGGAATTTGCAACTATTATTGATGAAAATGCTGCACAAATCTGTAGGTGGGAATCGAAATTTCAAAAGGGAAAGCCATTTCCCGGCTATTCTAATATCAAAGCCATTGTTGATACCCTCACTAAAAAAGACTTCAAAACTGTGGAAGGCAGTTTTGAGAATGATGACGACGATTGGTGGGAAGAAGAGGTTGTCGATGAAAGAATTGATGTTCTATTTGAACAGGGTTTCGAACCTTCTATCATTCATATTCATCGTCCAGTTTCTGAGAAGTTAGAAACTGTTATTAGGTAAGTTCAAATTATGTTTGTGTATTGATATTTTTCCACTTTTTATGTTTTGTCCTTGTGTAACTGTTTCTTCATAGCATACATATTATTACACCTATGCATTTTTTCTTTGTTGATGTTTCATTGTTATGCTATTATGTAGTGAGAAGGCTCAGAAGAAAGTTTCCAAAAAATCTGTTCCAGAAGCTTCAGAAGGTGATGACTTTGTTACACCCCCAAGGGAAAGGGGTAAGTCAATTGTGATTAAAGAACCTGTTCAAAAACAAGCCCCCAAGCATGTCAAGAGGAAGGCTTCAGAAACACTTCCTGTTCCACCAACTTCACCGTATGTCATTTTCAAAACTGAATTACACATTTTCAATTTATTTCTTACTTTAATTTTTAATATTGTTCCATTTTTTTTAGTTTTTCAAGGAAGAAGGCTAAAGGAAAGGAACCATTGATCCCTCCTACTGCTGATAAACCTTCTGAAGAAGAGATTTCAAAAGAGACTGAGGGGGAAATTCCTGAAATGATACAGTGAGTGTTTATATATGTTCTTTATGTATTACTACTTTTTATTAATTCACGTTATGTACTGACTTTCTGTATAAGGTACAATCTTGTGTATACATTATAACTTGGTTTCTCTACTTCTCCATTGACTCCAGTTCTCATTCTGAATGTTACTTGTGTTTTCATTAAGAAATGATTATTCATGATACCAAATATGCATTTTTTATTTACTGCTTTATTATGTGATTATGTTGTGATTTTATTTTACTTATTTTTATTCATTGACTACTGAGTGTACGTTTGAATTACACATTTTCAATTCATTGCTTACTTTATTTTTTTAATATTGTTCCATTTTTTTTAGTTATTCAAGGAAGAAGGCTAAAGGAAAGGAACCAATGATCCCTCCTACTGATGATAAACCTGCTGAAGAAGAGATTCCAAAAGAGACTGAGGGGGAAGTTCCTGAAATGACATAGTGAGTGTTTATGTCTGTTCTTTATGTATCACTACTTTGTATTAATTCACGTTATGTACTGACTTTCTATATAAGGTACAATCTTGTGTATACATTATAACTTGGTTTCCTTACTTCTCCATTCACTTTCAGTTCTCATTCTGAAGCCCAAACTGTTTCATTATCTGATATAATGAACAAAATTTTAAAAATTCAACATGAACAAACTAAGCTTACTCAGAAGGTTGATCATCAACAAGGGATTATAGAAGAGCATGTCTTATACTCCAAAGACTTGGGGACTTTGTTTGAGAGACTTGATTCTACACTTTTTCTAGCTTGCAAGCGCACTGAAACTAATATTACAAAGCTGATCAAAGAACTTATTTCCCCTGGAGCTGCTCAAGCCAATGCCCCTTCAACTGACAAATATGTAGAGAACTTGGTTCTTGAACCATCTGATCACTCAAGTGAGGTATGAAAATTCACTTTTTGATGATTACACCTTCAATATTATGCTAAGGAGTTATATTAATACATAAAGTTAATCCAGTTATTAATGTTTGATATATTTACTCGTTTTGTCAAGAGGAAGCTACTGATGAAGAGCCAACCCGTCGAATGGGTTTGAGGCTCAAAAAAGAAAGTCAGTGGAAGAGAACTCCTTACCGTCAAGACATCAAGTTACCAAAAGCTCCTTTTGGTAGCACGATAGAGTCTTGTGATCGACAAAAGTTCTACAACTTTCTCAAGGGCAAGGAGAGCAAAGGCACAATTACGGGGTACACCACTAACTTAATGTCAATTCTCCAGAAAAGTGGATGGATTAAGAATGAGGTAATTTTTATACATTCTCTATGTACTGACATTATTTGAGTTTCTTTCTACTTATTGTTATTACCTGACTTATGTATTGAGGTTACGTTTACAGTACAAACTTATTATGTTATTACTTGAGGTTCGGTTTATGTACTGATTTATTTTTATTCATTGACTACTGCATATGCATTCTTTGTATTTAAATTATTGTGTAGCTTCATTTTATTACAGGTTATTGATGAAGTAGTAGCTCTTATGAGGAAATCTATTATGGAGTTCAAAGATTTATTTGCACGCACAATTGTTTTGGATTGCAGCTTTGGAAGAACATTCAACAAGACAAAACTTGCCACTTTTCTTGAGGTTGGAGCAGACTCTTATGACTTTGATGAATCTGTGTATGCTGTTGTCAAAGGAGATGCACCGTCCCTTTTCAGAAAAGATTTGTATGAAGTGGATTACATTTATGCCCCATTTAACCTTCTTGAATCTCATTGGGTGGCTGTTGAGATCAACCTACTTGAGTGGTGCATTTATGTTTATGATCTTCAAGCTGTGCTTGTGAAAGAAGATAAGCTGCAGAAAGAATTAGAGGCTCTTGCTACTTTGTTCCCCCATTTGTTGAAACTTCATGGTCGTCACACAAGACTCGGGGATAATCTCAATATGCCATTCAAGATTGCCAGGAAGACAGGATTGAACAGCAACGCTGATGGGTATGTTTATGTTTACATAAGTCATTTCTTTTGTCCTATATTTTACAATTTCATATATGTTTACATATACCATTGTTTATACTTTACTTATTTCAGAGGTAGCTGTGGCATTTACACTATCAAGTATATTCAATTCCTAGTTTACGGAAGACATGATCTATCCGAAATCAATGATGTATCTCTCCCAGCTTACAGAGAACAAATAGCATTTGCTGTATTTGATAGGGATTGGCCTATGTGGTTCCAAGACAATTGAAAGTGTGATGTAACAGTTGTGTGTATTGGATTGTTCTAAAACATTTCCACTATCACTTTTGGATATCTTTTGTGTGTTGTAACAGTTGTATGTACTGACTTTATGTTTGAATGCTTTGACTTTATGTTTAAATGCCTTTGAATGCCTTTGATTCTTTTTTAAACATTTAACAGTTGTGTGTATTGGATTGTTACCTATCTTTAATTCTTCTTCAGACATACCTTGTGTAGTGATCCAACTAACCTTGTGTACTGGTTTTTATTGTATTCCTACATAACCATTTCCTGTTTTCAAAAACCATGTGTCATTATTTTCTTTATCTCTATTATATAACCAAAAAATATATGCTTGTCCCACAATGTATGTGTATGTACCTGAATATAGTATTACAATATCCCCTAGTTTGTTATTATAAATGCATAATAATATGCAACAGTTCAATATAGAGTCAAAGCAAATCAAACTTCCTATTTTGGTTGATTGAGACATGTCTTCTTGTTGTGTCCACTCATTCCACAACAGTGGCATTTCCGTTTAATCTTCAATTCTCATGCAACACGTTTCCTAGCTTTTGGCAAACGACCAGACCTCTTACGCTTCTTTGGAGGCTCACATGAGATTTGTGATACTGACGGAGGCACATTCCACTCTGACTTGTTAGGAACTGGATAAATTGTCTCCACATAACCTTTCCTCCAACTCTCACATGTATAATACTTACCAATTAGATCAGATGCATTCATACTCATGTGTTTTGCTGCAGCCATTGCATGTACACAAGGTATCTCTTCAATATCAAACTCCTTGCAGTCACAACTCTTCATTAGCAAAGACACAGTCACTTGTTCATCTCCCTTTTTTACTTCAAACTCTAGCTTTTCTGCATCTAGTACATACACAAAGTAGCTATTACTCTCTGCATACATTTTCTGTATTATTGCTTCTATTTTCGGTGGACACTTCTCTACACAAGATGTAGACTTGGTTCGACGCTCTGCAAACCACCTAGTCATGAATTGTCTTATTTCCTCAAGCATTGCTAGAACCGGATACTCTCTACCTTCTTTCATGATACAATTTACACACTCTGCGTTGTTGCTTGTAAGTATGTTGTACCTTTTCAATGGACAAAATGAACGTGCCCATGTTGGAATTCCAATTTCCTTAAACATTTCCCCTACATTTGGCTTCTCTTGTTTGTCAAAATACACACAACTTATTATTAATTGTTTTCAAAAAAACACACAGCTCTTCAATTTACATAAATATGTCTAATAAGATGATTTACCGTACATACCTCTGATATTTGTTCTAGAATTTTCATGCATTCTGTCCTCTTATATTTCCGGGCACATTCCATGAACAATTCAAGTATTCTGGCCGATCTCGTTATTTTCCTCAAATTTCCTTTAAGATGCCAATTGCAATATCCATGGAATGCCATCTCATAGTTTGATGTTATTCCCATTTCAATGGAGTTGTGCCGATCTGATATGAACAAAAGTTCATTGTTGTTTGGTACAAACCGCTTTAGGTTCTTGAAGAACCAATCCCAAGATGCATCATTTTCACTGTCAACGACTGCAAATGCTATTGGGTAAATCTGTTGATTTGCATCTTATGCAGTAGCTACAAACAAGACTCCCCCGTATTTTCCCTTCAAATGAGTTCCATCTACTGTGATTACCTACACATACATAATGATTTAAACACACACACGTTAAGTACATAAAGCATTATCAGAGGATTCACTACATAAGTTCTATTAGTTACCCAATTATACACACAAATCAAGTACATAAAGCGTGAACAGAGTAGTTGGTACACAAGTTATATCAGATACACAAGGACACATAGAAGTACATAACGCTTCGACAGAGGAGTCAGTACACAAGTTATATCAGATACACAAGTTCATGAAGTACATAAAGCGTGAACAGAGTAGGCAGTACACAAGTTATATATGATACACAAGATCATTTATATTTGAAGTACATAAAGCGTGAACAGAGTAGGCAGTACACAAGTTATTACCTTTCTCATTACTTTAAATCCTCTTATTGATTGCCCGTATGCAACAAATACATATTTGAAACGTCAATCTTCATCAAGCTTTAGAGTAACAATAGTCCCTTCATTGACCTGTCCCAACACATACAAATATGAAGGTATCAACATAAAATTATCCTCCGGTGTATCTCTTATCATGTCCTTTACTTCTTCTAGGGCCTTCCAACACTTCCAGTAACTGGCTTCAATGTTATGTAAAGTCTTCATTACTGTTCTGATTTGGTCAACTGTAGGTAACTTCTATGAGTTATAATACCTACACAATCAGAACATACATTTATGTAAGTTATTGCAAGTTATGTAATGAACACTTCTACATCTATCTAGTAAAATAAAATACTCACATTGCTTTAACCTTCTCAACTATTACGCGATAAGAAACTTCCCTTTTAACCGATCTCCTCAATTGAAAAGAACATGTGTGTGTAGAGTTATATTTTGTAGTTGTAAAGTAACTTGACTGTCCAAGCATAGAGAAGCGCACTCTCCATTCACATCCTTTGTCAACACAAACTGTTGTTACTGCTCTCATTTTTGACTTGACAATTTTGTATTGGAAACATTCTGAGATGGCATGTAGACACAATGTTGTCTGCACTTCAGTTTTCGTACAATATGTTTTCCCAATTTTAAGATTTAAATCTTTTTCTATTGGTACACAACCTATTAGTTGGGAATAATGGCCATAGTGCATTTGGATGTATCTTCAAATTTCTCTGTATGTACAGCAGTTGATGAACTCTCCCCATGTTCTATTTGTATCTTTTTCCCATCCTTGTGTACTGTATTTGTGTTTTCATATTTTTCTTTGTTGATCAACACATCTCTGTCTTCTCTATCAACATCTATCATCTCTTTTTCCTCATCCTTATGTAACTGTTTTTTTGTTACACATAAGGGAATACTCCAATTGTATTTGTCCATTTCATTTAACTGAATATATGTTTCAAAATCTTCCCTTGTGTTGACATCAAATGACATCAATGCTGGATTAAAAATATTCTGGTACGATAACTCTATTCCAAATTCCGATACACAAATTCTGAATGTTGAAGCAACCATTTCTTTCAACTCATCAAATGTGCATGATACATCAACCAACAGAGGTTTACAAGAGACATTTCCACTATATTTCCAAATTCCTTCTTCCACTACCCAATGTCCTTCACAGTATGTCGTTATACAAAGCAATGTCATGATAGCTACATAAGTACAATTCAACATTAGTTTCGAATTTCAATATCCCAGCTACATAAGCAATGATTCAGTTACGAATTTCATTTTCAGTAGTGGTGAAATTGTTCTATTAAATTAGAAACAAAAAGAATAATTAAGAGAAACAGACCATTGAAATTATAATTTCGACACGTAAATTGTATAACATACCTGGATTTTCGAATTTTTTTTGGATTACTGTTTCATTGAAAGAAATTGTTCAGGAATTGAAATTGTGCTCACTCGACGACCTTAATCAAGCCTCTGAATCGAAATCGTATCTTAATGCCGCATCGTATTGAAACTTGGAAGGAGGTTTTCGGCCGAATGAAGGTCGGCTGAAATCTATCCCTATTTTTCGACGCCAACGGTTGGAAGAAGGCTTCGTCCCTTTTTTCAGGGATATAATCGTCAGCCCTAACCACTTTCTTTCTTTTTCTTTATTTTTTAGCATTTATGTGGGCCTATTAAGTCCGTCCATAATAATATGGGCCTAATTGATGCACATTATGTAGGGAAGGGCCTACACTCCCATTTCAGCCAAGAAAACCTAGGGTTCGAGAGTGATTTGAGCAACCTCTTTTATTTATTTTCGTTTTCTTTTCTCTCTGACATTGTGCTTATCAGTTTCGGTCCCTCAAAGGTTTTTTATTTGTTTTTACATCTGGTACGACGGGTAGCTTCAAAGTTAAGTGAAATATTGTTACGAAGGAGGAGGCAACCAATATTAAGATTTCAAGCACTACAAAAGGATTGAGCAGTGGTCATGGTGCAATTACCCTAGTGGGCAACCTTCCAACGCCTCGAAAGTTTAACTCATACACCTTGAAATCAACGGTTTTATTTTTAGGGTGATCCACCAAAGGTCCAAAACCTGTTTGTCTACCCAATTTGTTGTTGTCGAGGATCAGGGCAAAGTTATGGCGAACGGGCCTTCATTGTTTGATAAACATTATCAACTCTCAAAATATTCAGGACGGGACAATCATCTAAAATTATGTTTGACTAAGGGTGCGCTTGGGAGAAGACGAGATTATTCGTGAGAGTATAACCTTCACAATAATTTCGGTAATCCAAGTTGAATTAAGTTTATAAAAAAACCAGAATAACCTCCCTAGGAATGATATGAACAAAGTAAAAACGATAACAGTGAGAGAACATTTCATAGTCATTAATCTTTTCTGAACGTGGATTTTATCAAATAAAATGTATAATAATACATAATTACGTTCTAGTTAGAAAATGTACGGAATACGGATTCATACTATTCCAAAAATTTTGTACAATCATGATGAGGCATAACCAGCTCACTATACATACATGCTCTTCATACTATTCCAAAAATTTTGCCTCCACGAACCCCTCAAACGTCGTCAAGGGCCCACATACCCTTGCAAAATCCAATTTTATTATTCCAAATCACCCTCAAACCAATTGACTATGACAATTTTTCTAAAAAAAAAAACGACTATGACAATTCCAAGTTTCCAACACGTATTTTCAAAGAAGACCCACAGCCTTGTACACAAAAAATGAATTTCAAGATGAATCAACGGAAAAGAAAAATCCGCCATTTGTTATCATCGAGAAGAGGAGATGGTTTCTAACCATTCAGAAGTAGCTTCGTAAGCAACGAACGTTACAGCAGCAGCAGGTGCAGCTTTAACAATTGAAGGAAGAATGCCTTTGTAAAGACCTGCAAAGCCTTCTTTTCTTAGGATGATCCCCAGAATGTCAAGCATTGTTCTGTTTGTATGATGCTCCACCCTTGCCCCGTACCTCGGATGTCTCTCCAGTCCTTCGATCTGAGATGAGGAATTTAAAGTTTAGAGGTAGAATTGAAGTCCTGTATTCAGTTTGGTCTATTCTCAAACAAATTACTAAATAAAGGAATTTAAATTGAATTTTTTAAGGATTCAGGGAAGAGTAGTACCTGGAACCTCTTCTTGACGACGTCGAGAGGATGACAGACTGCTTTGGCGCTGACACCGGCTGCTAATCCGCAAAGGGAAAGCTGAAAGCTTGTAAGACTATCTGTGCTGGCAATTCTATCAGGGGACCTAAACTGGTTCCATGCCTAATGAGATCTCAAAGTTTAGTTTCACACCTATAAACTAAAAATCCATAACGACAATGATTTATGAGCAAGCCAAGGGAATAATCGATCGAGGAAAAGCCAACTTACCATGGCCCAGCGTTTGAAGGTATCGTAAGTGCCAAATTGAAGACCAGCATAGGGGACAATTTCGACCAGGGTGGGTGATAAACCTGCATATAACCCTTGTAAGCCGCGTGTCTTGAATATACCAACAACTGCTGACCTCATGTTAGGATACACCTGAGCACCAAAAAAAGGAAGGCACGTGAATAATCAATTGATATATTTTAAGTGAAGATGGATAATAATCTTTTGAGTTGTTCAACTGACATAACACTTGTAATCAATTTCCGACTGTTTATGAAGTTGGTCGTTATCTAGGCAGGGTCCATATAATGATGCTACTTGTGACTCGTGACATTACTGATGATGTGAGTTCTTCCAAGAAGATCTAACACATAAGGCATGGGCCTCATTTTAGTGCTTGGCTATAGTTCCTAAGCTCACGAGTCGCGAGTAATTGGATTTCAATAATATATGAAGAACTCACATCATCAGTAAACTTCTTTTGTTTAGGAGGCCATGAGGCCCATGTCTAAATTAGGGCAAATCTTCATATATTCTAAGCATTATGCAAGATGCATATGTGGATAAACTTACATATTTTGTTTATGGTCCTGCTTATGTCTGCACTGACATATGGGGTTCAAGGGCAGTTGATTTTCAATTATTGTCCGAGGGGCTGCAACCAACGCTGCATTCTACGTGTATCTCTTATGTCAGGGCAGAAATAAGCAGGACCATATACAAAATGGAGAAACCCTAAATTAAATTTTAAAACACGTGGCAACTTTTAATTTATAGTGTATGGATACAGTGATACACCGAGTGTATGGGTAGGTTTATCCACAAATGCATCATGCATATGTTTCCAAGAAGTGTGCTTATAATCTGTTCCATGTTCCGACATTCAAAAAATTGAGAAATATAACAAAATCAATCTGTTCATCACATGATGGCTTTGGCATATAGCAATCAATGCCTAACATACCTTTGGTTCACCTTGTGAAGCCAGAATGGTTCTTATAAGATCAAATGGATATGAGCCAATTGTAGCTGCACATCCTGCTAGTGCTCCGCTGACGTAAGATAGGTAAGGACTTAAATGGATATGATCCTCTGTAGTGCAATATACAATCAGCAGCGAAGAATGTGAAGGTTATTAGAAGAAGAACACCTGAAAAAACATAACGTGCTACTCTATATCCAGCAATTGGTTTCTTACATTTCCAATCTCAAACACGAAAGTAATTTCATAGTAGCGAAGTAATTATATCAGCTTGGTATTTCAGGGCAACATCTACGACACTGCTCCCATGTACATAACTATCTTCTTAAACAATAGCAAGTTACTACATATTTCAGATATCAATTGTCACTTCTAAAGTTCAATTAGGGCATGTTGCACAAGTCAAAAGAAGATTTGTATCATCGTATGACGTATACCTGCCTTTGAAGATCCAGCCATGTATGTCTTGAATTTGTGGAGAACAGCAAACTGGATGGATGTGTAAGGCACGACCATAAGAAGAGCTGGCACATTGCCTCTCCAAAAACCCTGCAGTTCACGAAATATTATCATTATAAAAGATTTATGGCCAGTTTCTGGGCTTATAAATTGGCAGGAACAAAAATAGTTCCAAGAGAACCCTAAGAATGAGCAGGTGAGATTAATAAATTTCATAGCTTGGATGTTCATTCATTGAGATTAAATCAAGATTCAGAAAACAGTATTTAGAGAGTACACAAATTTCGGTGATACTGCTCTTTTGGAAACCATGAACGATTGGTTAAATGTTTCATTGTTAGAACTTAAGTATTTGCATTGAACCTAAATAGGCGTACATGCAATGGCACAGGCTATGTCCTCATTTTCTTATATGATAAACATGAAAATGTTGTAAAAAAACAAAATTAAAAAGGCAACAAACACCTAGCTACAGAAATCTGCAACGGTAAAACCACCAAGGTTGAGCAGCAAGACATGGAAAGGTCAAAGTACAAGGAAACGTTTTGGGCTTTGTTAAGATAATCACATGGTAACTTGTAAGTAGTTTTCTTCTATTCTTCTAACCTGTCTTATTTGCTATCAGGAAAACTCTCATATTTGTTCAGACAGCCAAATGCTGGTGATTATATTTAGGCAAAGCATCTTAACTTATAATCACATTGTAAATTACATCTATTATCTTTTCTCAAACTATCCAATGTGTCAGCAGTATCAAATAAATTGTTATACAAGCCTCGCGAAGAAATAAAAATGGACAAAGAAAGGCAAAATGAATACCCGAAATCCTTCTTCTTTGAAGATATCTTTAAATGCTTGTAGCATGCCAGTGTACTTCGATGGACCATATAAGTCTTTGTTAAGCAATGCCCATTTAGTTGTGGGTTCAAGTTGGACCTGCCAGTAAATTTCTAAGTGTCAAAGTAACAAAACATGTTGTAGACGAGATAACATCCACTGAAGATTACAGAACATTCATGCTTAGTGTATATAGCTGATCATGCCCAGAAGGTTGGAACCTATGTTAACAAAAAGAACGACCTCCAAAGGTCATTCAAATGGTTTAAAACGTGAAAACGTGTTGCAAAAAGACTAAGGATTCTTCATATCTGAACACATGGAATGGAAGGATAGCCACGTTAAATTTTTACTAGCGTTCCTTCTACAGACACAAATGAGATAGGGAGTTGGGACCATGATCAAATCATAGTATCATACCACTCCTTTCATTGAAAATTCTGCTCAACTGTTAAACTAGTTAATAATTTAGAGCATGTTGATAGGAAAGTTAAGACACCCCAAAAAACACAACTTCCACATGGAGAGACAGCAGCAGAAAAACTCTTTAGGGAACAGCAAGGAAGTAACATCAACCTGAAACCTGATCTTGATGACATCCAAAGGTGAGGTAACTGTCCGAGAAACAGCTCCAGACAATGCTCCTGCCGTGGCATCTACTAAAGCCCGTTTTAGCTGACCAGAATCCTCCATGAATCTCCTCACCTCAGACTGATACCACAAAAGCCTATTTCCAGGATACCAAGAAAATACCATAAAAAGCAAAGGACAGGATGTCAAATTATCAACCTATCAACTAGCTTCTGTTCACAATTATCACCTTTAAACAAAAATAAAATAGGAAAAAGTCAGAGAACACAATATCAGAACAAAAACAAGAACAGTCTGGATTATCTCAAAAACAAACACCTAAATGCAACAATGAGGCAACTTAAACAATATAAAATATTTGAAGTTGTAAAAGGCTAGACACAACTGCCAACAAGTAGGATCCAGTGTCTAAAAGTTTGTGAGGCAAAGAATGAACGCCAGACACAGTAATTAATAGGCTTTCATGGGAATTATTGGTCTTTGTAAAATTACATTTATAAAATGTCCAAGCCTTCTTTTTTTCTTCTTCTGCTCATCCATGTTGAAAGTCATTACATAGAGAAAATGTTTAAGCTTACACTTTCTTTCTTCTGATCATCCCTATCGTGATTAAAATTACATTTTGAAAATGTCTAAGCTTTCACCTTTTCTTCTGCTCGTACCTCCCATAGTTGTACATTTTGAAAGTGATTACACTGAGAAAACGTCTAAGCTTACACTTTCTTTTCTTCTGTTCATCCCTATCATTATAAGATTACACTTTGATACTATCTAAGCTTTCTTTCTTTTTTTTCCCTTCTGCTCGTCCCTCTTATGGTTTTATGTAAAACCAGAACACAATTGTTTTCTAGACACAACTAACAAGAATCCATAATCACTTGGAAAACTTCAGGAAGATAAAAAGTTTGTATTCCAAATCACCAAAACATCTAAATCCTCATTGACTTTGCTTGTAATTCCTAGTTTGCTTGTCATTCTTGAAAAAACATGCAAACTAGTATCACAAAAAGGTCTCTTAAACATTATCCAATATGCAACTAGCAAATACACGATACAAATGTTTGTGTACTAGAATGAGCTGAACATGTTTACAATCAAGGATAATGAGTTTGGATTGGGGAAGCTTATATACAATGAAAGCAACCAACCTGTCAACTTTTTATTCTTAAAAAAATCTTCCCAAAAAGGTGAACAGACCGGGATCAAATAGTGGAGCACACAGGGGCGATCTCCCACTCCTACAAAGAGATGAATTCATGACGAAAAGACATTTTTAGAACTGATACACATCCATGATTTTCCAAGAATATTTCACTAAAAAATGGTTGAAGACAAATAGATTCCTATTGTAGTCCCAAGACATTTTGCCGGTTTGTATTGATCAAAATAGTCCCAAATCTTTCTTATTCGTTTCATTACATTAATTTTAGGGATGTGATGCTTACAAGTTTGTTCTTTTAGAACAATCCCTAACTTTACGTTCATGTTTCAATTCTAACCTTGTTTCATTTGGGCCCCTAATCTTAACATCTTGAATTTGAATCCTTTCCTTTCGCACATATAGTGTGGTTTGATCAGAAATACTAATCATGAAATGAATAGGAAAGGTTTAGGCTAATTTTGTATCAATTTAAATATAATTAATGACATGGAGTCGCCTAATTTTCCAGTTCATTTAAATCAGCTTAATTAACAATATCTAGACGCCATTGACATTTCCTTTTTCTTGATAAAGAGACGCCATTAACATAACAAACCTATTTTTAGCTTTTTTCAATAAATTGCAACTAATTGAGACAAATTCTTTATAAAGAAAATGAAGCACATGAGAACCGGATCCAAAATCCTAGAGTCTATTTGCTTTGCCAATCAGGTACATTCTCCGATTCACGAACTCCGCAGAAACCTCAACTCGACCTATTCGATCTTAGCAACACCTAATTCAGCGTCTCAATTCAAAATTTCAATAGAGTTCGGTAAACTCCTATCGTTTCGACATAATGGAGCACATAAATAACTGCACGATTTAGCGCGAAAAAGATTACCTCAAAAAATAGTCGGGAGAATTAACAAATAGTAGAATGAATCCATCTGGAAAGCTTCAAACGTGTCGGTAATGGAGCTCCAAAGCTTCGATGGCGCTTGCGCTACAATGAAAGAGAGCAAAAGAGCAACTGACGGAAGATCGAGATTTGGGGATAATGCGGAAGGCACGCATAAAGAGGAGGCAAAAGAAAGAGGACAGAAGGACTACTGGACTATGGAGCCAGGCTAGAGGCGGTGGGGCCGTCAAAATTTCGTCCTCTCTTTACCATGAATCTTTTCATTATAAATTGAAAAGCTGATACGTATCAAATTTGATTTTGACTTAAAATATCAAATTAATTTCCACTTTTATCCTTTGACTTTGACCATCTTTCTTATTTTATTATTTATAAATTATAACGGCTCTTTCTATACTTCTTATACATATATCGATTTGCTTGTAAAATTGCCTACCGACCATTTTAAAAGAACGGATCTTATTTACGTTCCAAAATAAGAAACTAATGTTGACGCATGAAATGTGTAAATACTTTGGAGGCTGAAAAGTTAGACTCATCTCTAGTGTCATATCAAATGTAAGGAAGTTGTAGTCTTATTGACTGTTATTTTTACAATCTTTCAATGTAGATGCATGATATATGCATATACTACATTCTTAGTATTTTTCCACCACTTTATACCTTCCCATGCATGTTAGAGTTAAGATCATTATTAATAATAATAATTTTAAATAATATTATTTTTGAATTATATTATTATTTATTATTACTACTAGTTTAATTCCCTTATTAAATATGAATTGATTTAATATAAACAATTTATTTTATTTTTCAAAAGTTTTAAATTTTAAATTTTGTTATTTTCATTTTATAAATATTCGAACATATATAAAATGCACACGTAATATCTAATATAAAAAAAAATTTCTAATTACAACAGAATTAAAATATGATAGAATATAATATAAGTTGGTTTATTATTTTTTCAAAAAAAAGAGGGAAAGAGATCATGGAAGTAAAAAGAAAAAAAGAATTGGTAGATTCTTTCGTTTCAAACATTAGTGATCGAAATAAAAGTAAGATACTTCGTAAATATAATTTGTCAAATTATAAAAGTTGGATTTAATTTAAATAGATTTTATTTCAATGGTAATGAAAGTAAATTAAAATCTAAATAGAATTTGTTTAGTTTTTATAAATAAAAAAATCGGTAAGCTTTAGTTCTTAGCACGACACGTATGTGAAACGAACATGAGCGCGACACTTAAGTTTTATTTCTACTGCTTTAGTATGGAATATATAAATTATTTAAAATTAATTAATGAATTATTATTTACTTAGCTGGATGAAATTGTTAAAATTCAATAAAAACTTAATTATTTATATAGTTATTATTGATATTGAAATATATCATTCTAATTTTTTAGCAGTGTGCAAATATGAAGGAATAGGCAACATTGGACAATTTGTTGTACATTTTAGTTGTATATAATTAACGGAAATGAGAAAGAAAAAAAATGCAACTAACAACGGTTATAGTTAATGCTAACTTTATAAGGTATATAAGACTTAGTTAACGCAAAACAATGGTGACAAACCTTGTCTCGGCAATGAATCAGATAGAGTTAGGGGACGGGGACCCCTTAGGATGTGAGAGTCTTAGTCTTTGGAGCCGTTTTTGGCTTTAGCCGCCCCTGCGGGTCTGTGAGGCTGCCCTTGCGGCTCCCCTGTTGTTCCGGCCCTGCGGTTTCCGACGGCTGCAGCCGATTTTGTTCACTCTTTAGACCCGTGCTTTACCTTTCCTTACTTCTTCCGTTTTACCTTGCTGAGCAAGGGTTTCATCACATTTCCAATCCAGCCTTCACGTCCTTCTTGCTTCTCCTTCATCCTTCTTGAGCTTGAGTTTGGTTTTCCCTTGAGTTGGAAGAGTTTTGTGTGGTTTTGTGGTTGTTGATGAGCTATGTGCATGGCTGAGCTTGGAAGCCAGCTGAGGTGCTAGTGGTGAGCAGTTCCTGGTTAGGCCACAACAATGGTAAGTCTTCTTCTCCTTCTTCTCTTCCTTCTTCCTTTGTTCTTCCTTCCTTAGCTTAGGATTAGATGTGTTGATCATAGGGTAATGTTGGAATGTGTATGTTTATGCATGTGTGTGACTTTGGATGAGAGAAGACGTGATTTGATCACGAGAAGAGCCGAAGAGGAATCGCGGGGTTACGTTCTGCACTGTCGCCGCCCCCGCGCCTGGAAGCCGCCGCCCCTGCGGAAGCCGTGCCACAACGCCTGCGCCTGCGCCGTGCCTGTGTTTGCCTGCAGCCTTGTCACCGCGCCCGCGGCTGAGTTCCGCCGCGCCTGCGGGTTGCTTGTTCCGCCCCTGCGTCCCTTGTGTCACGCAGGTGCGTCTTGTCCCGGATCTACCTAGAGTTAGGTAGATCCTTTTCTTTCCTAGTATGAGCGGTAGTAGCATGCTAGGTAGCGGATGTTGTTGAGTATGATATAGTTATGCCGGTTACGGCTTTGAGGTTTACGAGTTGGATATGATCATTATGGATCCCTTGGGTCTAGGTGTGACCCTTTGTGTGATAGGAGTTTGATATATATGTATGCCTTGTATAGGCCGTGTTATCCTCCAGTTTGGAGTGGACTGAGTTGAGGGTTGATCCAGTTGAGACGACTACGAGGTTGAGGTAAGTCCGTGGGACTTACACAAATGCCATTCCTTTATAGGATGTGTGCATGAGTGGTGTTTGTTATATGCTTTATAGCATGCGTTATGATGGTCACCGACCTATGGTATATTGCTTGCCCATTGTAGGGACGTGATAACTTGCCCTTTTATTTCGCCGGGAGTCTGGGAGGTTCTCTGTAGGCAGGCCAGACCTGGTAAACGGTTCGGGCACTCTCCATTCCCTTAGGGTACACGGGGAGGTGTTCCAGGCACCATTCCAGCTGGCTATTGGACCCAGAGGTGAGGATTATATTCCTCGTGTCACATATGTTGATATGGATATATATATATATATATATATATATATATATATATATATATATATATATATATATATATATATATATATACGAGTTGATTGTTGGACTTTATTAAGATAATGAACCGGGTAAATGTGTGATATCATGTTGACGTGTTTAGTATTATTTGATGTGTGTTTGTGCTCTGCATCTCTTATATATGTGTATGGTTAGCTAACGGTTTTATAACGTGTTGTAGATACTTTGCAGGATAGGAGAGCTGCAGGGTGGGCGATCCGCTGAGGGCTCCGTACACTAGGGCGTTATCGGGGTTTTGGGACCTTTTTGTTGTACAGTGTGGTTTTATTTGTACCCAGCGGTACATTGTATTACCTTGTGGATATATATATATATATATGATGATTTGGTGGTTGAGCCGAACCACACTTTTGTTGAGCATCCTATTGCAGTCCTAGAACGAGGTATGAGACGCCTGCGTTCGAAGGACATTCCTATGCTGAGGATACAGTGGTCGAGACGAGGACCTGATGAGGCTACATGGGAGACTGAAGATAGTATCCAGAGGAACTATCCAGAGTTATATGCCGAGATAGATATACCTGTAGGATCTACGAGTAGATCTTAGTACTATCTTGGTGAGTGTTTGCTTATGTGCTTATATGCCATGCTGTGTTTATTTTCGTACTAGCTTGATATGATGTGTGATATTATTAGATCTTGTTGTGCTAGTGCGATCGTTTATAGCTGGAGATGGTTCGTTCCTCCCTGCTAGTGTGATGCTGGTTGGCTAGAGATGGTTTTCCTCTATGCCCTGGATAGTGTTCGTGCTGGAGCTGATGGTTTCCTTCATGCTTATGTTTGAGGTTATAGAGAGAGTTGTACCTCGGCTTGTGAGTCCGAGTGGTTTGAGGATTTTACAAGTTTCGGGACGAAACTTGTTTTTAGGGGGGTGAGGTGTGAGAGCCTTAGTCTTTGGAGCCGTTTTTGGCCTTAGCCGCCCCTGCGGGTCTGTGAGGCCGCCTCTGCGGCTCCTCTGTTGTTCCGCCCCTACGGCCAGGAAACCCGCCCCTGCGGTTTCCGGCGGCTACAGCCGGTTTTGTTCACTCTTTTGACCCGTGCTTTACCTTTCCTTACTTCTTCCGTTTTACCTTGCCGAGCAAGGGTTTCATCACATTTCCAATCCAGCCTTCACGTCCTTCTTGCTTCTCCTTCATCCTTCTTGAGCTTGAGTTTGATTTTCCCTTGAGTTGGAAGAGTTTTGTGTGGTTGTGTGGTTGTTGATGAGCTATGTGCATGGCTGAGCTTGGAAGCCAGCTGAGGTGCTAGTGGTGAGCAGTTCCTGGTTAGGTCACAGCAGTGGTAAGTCTTCTTCTCCTTCTTCTCTTCCTTCTTCCTTTGTTCTTCCTTCTTTAGCTTAGGATTAGATGTGTTGATCATAGGGTAATGTTTGAATGTGTATTTTATGCATGTGTGTGACTTTGGATGAGAGAAGACGTGATTTGATCACGAGAAGAGCCGAAGAGGAATCGCGGGGTTACGTTCTGCACTGTCGCTGCCCCCGCGCCTGGAAGCCGCCGCCGCCCCTGCGGAAGCTGTGCCGCAGCGCCTGCGCCGTGCCTGCGTTTGCCTGCAGCCTTGTCACCGCGCCCGCGGCTGAGTTCTGCCGCGCCTGCGGGTTGCTTGCTCCGCCCCTGCGTCCCTTGTGTCACGCAGGTGCGTCTTGTCCCGGATCTACCTAGAGTTAGGTAGATCATTTCCTTTCCTAGTATGAACGGTAGTAGCATGCTAGGTAGTGGATGTTGTTGAGTATGATATAGTTATGCCGGTTACGGCTTTAAGGTTTACGAGTTGGATATGATCCTTATGGATCCCTTAGGTCTAGGTGTGACCCTTTGTGTGATAGGAGTTTGATATATATGTATGCCTTGTATAGGCCATGTTATCCTCCAGTTTGGAGTTGACTGAGTTGAGGGTTGATCCAGTTGAGACGACTACGAGGTTGAGGTAAGTCCGTGGGACTTACACAGCTGCCATTCCTTTATAGGATGTGTGCATGAGTGGTGTTTGTTATATGCTTTATAGCATGCGTTATGATGGTCACCGACCTATGGTATATTGCTTGCCCATTGTAGGGCCGTGATAACTTGCCCTTTCATTCCGCCGGGAGTCTGGGAGGTTCTCTGTAGGCAGGCCAGACCTGGTAAACGGTTCGGGCACTCTCCATTCCCTTAGGGTACACAGGGAGGTGTTCCAGGCACCATTCCAGCTGGCTATTGGACCCAGAGGCGAGGATTATATTCCTCGTGTCACATATGTTGATATGGATATATATATATATATGCGAGTTGATTGTTGGACTTTATTAAGATAATGAACCGGGTAAATGTGTGATATCATGTTGACGTGTTTAATATTATTTGATGTGTGTTTGTGCTCTGCATCTCTTATATATGTGTATGGTTAGCTAACGGTTTTATACCGTGTTGTAGATACTTTGCAGGATAGGAGAGCTGCAGAGTGATCCAGGGTGGGCGATCCGCTAAGGGCTCCGTACACTGGGGCGTTATCGGGGTTATGGGACCTTTTTGTTGTACAATGTGGTTTTATTTGTACTCAGCGGTACATTGTATTATCTTGTGGATATATATATATCAGTTTCATGTTTTGTTTTAATCTATCTGTGCCTTGTTGTAAGATCGGTGAAATTGTTGTCAGGATCCATTGTGAGATCCTAGCCCAGTAGCACTCCGAGTCCCACGGATTTGAGGTGTTACATAGGAGGCTTTTGTTTAGTCAACGGGAGACTTGTATGAGTTGCGTTCAATCCAAGGACACAAGAGTGCATTGGTAGATCATGACAAATAACTATATAATATGTTCCACTCCGGAACACCTATCGCCTAAGTCACACACCCGTGGAGACAAGTACAAGAAAGAGGCAGATTTCGATTTTAAATTGTTGTGTAATTTATGAATTTTTAAAATTGTGATGCGATTTTTAATTTTTAAGTTTGTCTTCGAAGTTTCAAATCAATTAAAATGATTAATCAACAAATGAATTTTACATTTTTAAAACATAAACCGATATTCAATTGCAAAACATTTTGTTCCAATTATTTTTTTAAAATTACTTAAATATGAAGACAAATGCACTCAAAGTGCGTTAACTTTCCATAGAAAAATATAATCATTTCTCATCAAAAGACTTGATCATCTCCGGAAAAGCTCGCCCGTCCGGAAAAATGGATGGGTATGATCAGAGGAGGAAGGCCGAACGGATAGGCCTATCAGACCAGATATTAACATCTTTGTAGACTCATCGGGCCATAATGTTCGGTCCGCCGGCGATTAAAATAAATTAAAAATATACATTATATATATATATATATATATATATATATATATATCATAATATCAAGTATAAATATACAATATTTAATACGAAGAAATTCAGGAATTGTTTAGTATTTTTCATTCTCGCGCACATGTCCCCCTCACGTAACCATGGAGACAAGAACAACAAAGAAGCGGTTTTTTATTTTATTTTGTTCGTATTATTTTGTATTTTCTACTTGTGATAGAATTTCTAATTTTAACTTAATTAAATGTTATGATTAATCAATAAATTAATTTTAATTTACACAAAATAAAATCGATATTCAATCATTAAATAATCAAATAAGATCTTACTTAATGCACACATTAACTTTTTATCCCCTAACAAAATGCTAAATACTAAGGATAATTATGATTTATAATGATTTGTGGTATTTTGTCCCACCTTAGGTTGTAGAGTCTGTTAAACGCATACATGGAAAGTGCTAACTCATCTATGACCTAATCAAAATGTTATAATTGATGTTTTGTTGATTGATTTGTGAGGATTGGTTTTAACTGAGTGTTTGAGTGGACAATTAATGGGCATATATAGCTTGGCTAGTAAGGTTGAATTCTTCGAGAGCCGTGATTTCTTTTAATCCTCTTCGTCGTTAATTTCATTATCATTACCGAGTTTAATTATGTAAATTTTATTTATTTTTTGTTGTGTTCGGGTCTATTTGATTTGAATTATGATTTCAGCATGTTGGACATATACAAATGAATCGATAAAGTATTTGATTTGTAATGCATATAAGATGTTTGATAAAATGATTTAATAAAACTATAACTTTAGTGACCTTCAATTGATCGTTGACATTTCATTTTTACTTGTTTATAGTTTTTTTCTTTTCATTATAACCAGACAGCATAGATTAAGTTATTGAATCAGCACAATACTCATACAATACTTGGGTAAGCCGCGGAAGAAAATCAACAGAAAAAATTGTAAACAGTAGAACACATCGGTTTAATCTGACCAAACCGATGAACAACTTCATTTTCTGAGAGTAAAATCCCATTTGAAGCTATCAATTTGCCTCACTGATTAGCTCCATGATTGCATGTACAACATCATACCCTTTTTCTGCATCATACATATCAATCCCTTACAATCTGATTCAAAGATCACCATATTTAATCGGTGTTCAACCGTCAATTCAATAGCCCATAATATCGCACGAGCCTCGGCCACCATTGAGCACGGACCCTGCTGAATCCTCTTCGACGCTAAGAACACTACATCTCCCTCTCATTTCTCGCAACTGCACCGACTCCACACAAATCCACTGAAACCGCCACATCACAGTTAACCTTCGTCCAACCTCCCGGTGGCAAGCACCAGTGATCGGTCTCACCCCTACTCCCATGTCGTATCTCTCTGAGCATCCTCGCTTTCCTATTATCTGACTCCCAATTCAGATGATCCTCAATTATCTTCTCCACGTCATATTCCTCACCATCGAAAAGAAGCTTGTTGATAAGTTGATTTTACCCGGGTTCATTTTACATTTGTTGATAGTACAAAAAGTTTATAAAAAAAAATATATTGGTTGACAATACATTTTAGTATTTTACACTCGTTGACAGTACAGGAAAAAAAACTATGGAAACAAATATTTATTGACTGTTCATTTATACGTGTTAACGATCTATTTTGCACTTGTTAATGGTATATTTTACACTTGATGACAATTCATTTTACACTTGTTAATAGGTAGGAACAAATTATGAAAAATATACCTGTTGACGGTCCATTTTACACTTGTTGACAATCAATTTTACACTTGTGTACAATCAATTTTACATTTGTTGACAGTCCGTAAAAAATTATTATAAAATATACCCGTTGATAATTCATTTTACACTTGTTGACAATACATTTTATCTTTGTTGACACCTCATTTTACATTTACACCATCAACAATTACATTGTCAACAAGTGTTGACTATCAACTTGTTGATAGATCGAACAAAAAAATAAAACGATTTTTTATTAAGTGGTTAGAAACCAAAAAATGAAAAGTTAGTGATTAGATTTCTAGTTTCATAATTCGAGTAGGTTAGTTAATATACTAAACCAATAACTTGATACTTTAAGATCGAAAGATTCTAAATGAATAATTAACATCATAAAAAAAATTAATTATAAATATTTGTTTCAAATACATATCTGTCTTTCGATCCGTTGAGAGGAGAGGAGTAAGTAGTACACCCTATTGTGACAAGGGTGTCCACCATTGTTTTTGTTTCTCCGAAATGTGTTTCATCCGAAAATGTGTTTCATCGGAACTTCTTGAAACAAAAGAACGAGCAATATGCCGGCATCCCATAAGGATTTCAGCTCTCCAAGGGGTTTCCACACGACTTTGACACAATTGATGGTTATCACCTCTAATTCAATTTTATTGAAACCCATTTCCCTAAAATATGAATAGTTAATTACTTAATTATATTATATGCATATAATTTGGATAGAGCAAATAATCACAAAAAGGCGAATCTGTTTAGAAGCAAGACAATGACCCCTGGAGGGAGTAACTCCGTATAACTTATCCTTAAACGTTGATTAATTTAGGGTTTGTTTATTTGTAGCTTATTTCTATTTAATTTAGTTTATAAACTTATAATTTAAATTTTGTACATTTAAATTGATTTATTTATCTACGAGTTTATTTGGGTTTATAAACCACTCAAAAATAAACTTCTCAAATCTAGGTTATTTTTGCTCAAATGAATTTATTTTTGTTTAAAATCCAATTTTGGCCTTTTGATTTTATATCCTTATATTCTTTGTTCATCCTTGGTTATTAAACGTTATTCTTCGTTTTTTTTAGAGACATAAGTGTCTTTTGAATTAAAATAAACCCAAGTAAACGACTTTATCTAATTTATTCATAGAAACCCGTTGAGAAATGGATGCAGGAGCATCTCAAGACTTAGCCCTAATGGAGATCATGAGCATCTCAAGACCTAGCCCTAATGGAGATCATGAGCATGGAATCTAGGAAGCACGGAGTGTTGATCACTCTAAGGAGAAGGAGAGGAAGAATTAAGGACATTCCTCAATATATGAAGAAGATTATTCATGGAAGTGATGAGAAGACCATTTCGGAGATACATTGAAGACCATTAATTGAAGATGGGAGATGACGTGCATGATCACGTATGCATGGGCAAGGAGGAGAGCTCGAAGTGGAGATACATGGGCTGCGTGATCCAATAAGAAGTGGACGTTTTATTTAGAGCTAATTGGGCTTATTTTATTATTAAATAAGGCCTTAATTAGATCTATTATTTTAAAACTCATTCTTGCACATCTTTTAAATAAAAGATGGGCTTGCTTTTAATTAGTTTATTTTAGAGTTTTTTCTCTTGGTGCCCTCAAGGTTTGGACTTTTCCTCTTGGTATCTACCAAGTTTCAAAATTCCTCTTGGTACCCTCAAGGTTTTACTTGTTTCCTCCTAATACCCATTCTTAATATATTACATTAAAAAATCATTTATAATATAATTAAAAAATTATAAAAATAAATTTAAAATTAAAATTATGATCTCATTAAATTTAAATTAATAAATTAATAAATTAATAATAGAAGTATTTTTATAATTTAAAAAAAAAATAAAAGATATTTTTTATTTTTTGAAATAAAATTGTAAAAAACTTTATTATATTATCGATTTAAAAAATATATATAAAATTAAATTTAAAATAGTATATTTTTTAAAATTTTTTTCTAAGAGTCTAGAAATTTAAAAATATAGTAATATATTTTTTTTGAAGTTAATTTTCAATAATGTATTTTAATTCAAAAATAAAAATATTATTTTTATGTTTAATTTTTACTTTTTTGGTTTATAATATACTTTTCCATACTCTTAAATTATTTTTTTTAAAATATTTTTTTAAAATTTTCGAATTAAAATAAATTCTATAAAATTAAATTCAAAAATAAATATTTACAATATTTTTAAAATTCTAGACTCATAAAAAAAATTTTAAAACTGTTTTTAGTTTAAATTTAAATTTTTTATTTAAATCAAAAAAATTTAAAAAATTATTTTAATTCAAAAAAAATTTTTGAAAAATAAAAATTATATGTAAAACTAATTCTATTATAAATTTATTAGTTTTAAAATTTAATGAAGTCATAATTAGTTTTAAATTCATTTTTATGATTTTTTTTATTATTTTATAATGATTTTTTAATATAATATATTAAGAATGAGTATAAGGAGGAAACAAGTATAACCTTGAGGGTAACAACAGGAATTTTGAAACTTGGTGGATACCAAGAGGATAAGTCCAAACCTTGAGGGCACAAAGAGAAAAAACTCTTTATTTTATTTTCCTTTTAGTTTGATCTTATCTCTTAAAGATTTGATCTTTTTTCTTTAAGCTAGATTGGGCTCGATCTTGGATCAAGCCCATAGCCCGTTGGAAACCCTAGAGGACGTCCAACATGCCTATATAAGGCCTTCTAGGACGTCATTCTCTCTCACCTTTGAATGAATTAAACACAAGTACTTTCGAGTATTTTTCTCTTCTATCCCATATTCTTCTCGTGGAATCGAGACACCTTACTGTGTGAGCGGAATCCGTTTGCCCAACAACTTTGGCGCTGTTTTGAGTTGTGTCACTTGGATTGGCAAGTTGGTGCTCTCAATCATCTCCGGGTGACTTCTCGTGCTTTGGGGACAATCGCTTTCTCCTCTGTGTGAGATTATAGCGGAAGGGCTTCTTCAAGTCAATCCAAGTTGTGTAATAGGGCCTTTGTTTCCCTATCGTGCTCTTGGTTGCCTTAAGGGTTCGGCCATATCTATCCATCTACCGATCCTTCACAATCATTGGATTATTCCTCCATTTTTTTTATTTCAAGTTTTCATCTTTTTATTCATTTTCTTCATTTCGAATCTTGGTGTTGAAAGATCGGGCCAACTGACGGCTAACCCCGTATCAAATTGGTATCAGAGCTTCGGGTTCATCAACACCGTTCTCACGTCTTTTACACAACACAAAAAAATTCGAGCTTTCAAGATCCGTCAAGAAAGTTCTACACAAAAAGAGTCACCGGAGCAGAATCCGTAACGGTTAGTTTCTACTATTCTCGTTATTTTTCTGCAATTTTCAATTCCGCATTCAATTTCTTGAAAAGAAAGATTTTTGTGGCCAATTGTTAATTTGAATACATTTTTCTGCCTAAGATTCGATATTTTTCTTGTATTGATCGGAATTTAACCCGTCCACCACAAAAACGCCCCCGCCGCCCTCTTCCCGCCGCTTCGCCGGCCGCCGCCCAACCCAACAGCCGCTCCGCCAGCCGCCACCCTACCCCAATCGCCGATCTCGGCCACCCCAACCCTCGGTTTCAGCCGAAACCCGCATTCCATCCCGGCCGAGATTTGTTCTCTGCGCCGCAGCCGTCGCCTTCGGCGTCGCTAAACCCTAACCCTAGCCGTCGCCTCCGGCGTCGCTAAACCCTAACCCCGGCCCAACCCGACCTATCTCGGCCCATCAACCGAGATCCACAAAAAAAAAATCTGAACCGAGCCGAAGAGGTTCAGCCGCCGGCTCACCGCTCCGCTGCTCCGCCGCCGCCGCTGTCGGTCCGCCACCCCGCTGCCGGTCCGTCGTGCAGCCGCCGCCGCCACTTCGCTGCCGCCGTTGGTCCGCCGCTCAGCCGCCGCCGCCCCACCGCTGTCGGTCCGCCGCCGCCGCGGTTAGTCTCGCAAGTGAATAGTTATAAAATAAAATAAAAAAAGAGAAGGCCAAAGGCCGTAAAAAAAAAAAAGACGTTACTTGCGAGCTAAGTTATTCAGTTTCCGCGGTTGTGCATCTTGTGCGAGTTTTGTTTTGACAGACGTCCCTTTTGAGCGTGATTGATATATATTTGCTTATTTGGGAGCTCCCTACATCGCTGTAGGGCAATCATAAATTTTACTCCTTCCTTTTTTCCCTTTTTATTTTTCACTTGTTTTCTTTTGCCTTCCCTTTCCTTTTTACTTGTTTCCTTTTTTCCCTTATTGCCTTTTTCCTTTTTATTTTCCTTTTTCCTTTTTGTATTTTAATTTCCAAAAGGCCGCAAATTATCTTTTTAATTAAGATTATTGATTTGTTGGTTGAGAAAATTTGCAGGCGAGATTAGTTTTGCTTTTCTAGCTAGCACCACATAAAAGGCCTTTTCCCTTTGAGATCTGGTTTGTTCTCCTTGTTTTTCTACTTGAACGCATTAACTTGTTGATTGCTTGAGACATTTTTCTTGTAGATTCACAGTGATCCTCGCAAACCGGCTAAGAGGAAATTGCGAAGCTTACGAGATAGGTTACTGAGCGAAACACTTGAAGAGGGTAGCTTAAGAGTTTCTCTTTAACTAACCTTAACGAGTTTAATTGTGTTGAATCATGTCAACGCCAGGAAAGGAGGACAGGACACAACCCCAACCATCGGATGGCGAATCAAAGAAAGGGAGTATCTCTAAACTCCCTGATGCTTTGAAAAACTTGAGGACTTTAAATTTGGAGCAAAGAGAAAATATTTTCCGTAGTAGATGTGTTGTTAAGGATAGAGTGTGTGATTTAATCATAGATGGTGGTAGTTGTTGTAACATTTCTAGTCTAGAAATGGCTACTAAATTACAACTAGACTTGATAGATCACCCCACACCTTATAAAATATCTTGGATAAATGAACAAGGAGAGTTGGCTATTAATAAACAGGTCTACATCAGTTTTCGTCTAGGAAGGTATGAAGATACCATCCTGTGTGATGTTGTCCCTATGACTGCTTGTCATCTTTTGCTAGGTCGGCCATGGGAATATGATCGAGATGTCAGCCACCAGGGACGAACTAATCGATATACTTTTGAGCATCAGGGCACTACTATCACACTTAGACCCATGAGCCCTGACGAGATAGCCACATGGATCAAGAAAAGGCCCCAGACGTCAGACAAAGAAGCTGAGCGTGCAACGTCTAGCGCCAAAGATGTGATCCAAGAAGCTCCAATAACATCTACGGAAAGTCCATCTTCACCGAGCGAAGAGGAGAGACAATTTAGAGCCGTGGAAGAGGAGATAACGAGCAAGGAGGAGGAGCAATCAAGCCAAGTGTTTCAGCCTCCTACTTCACCTCTTACAACGCCTCCTTGTAGTCCATCTTCATCATCCTCAGTGGACGGGATAATTGGGGTTACCGCAGCCCCAACAGGGAGTGATTCTAAACCTTCTTTCTCTAAATTAGATGAGCTCGATCATAGTGATAAAGAGTTAGTTGGTGATGAACCATATGATTTAAAGGCTATAGTTAATGGAAAGCTTATGATACATGATGATTTAATTGTTGAAAAGCTTCTTAGACCATCTTGTGATCATATCATGCCTTTTGTTGACTTTAGGGAGCCTTTTAGGGAGCATGTTGATCTTATTGTCTATAATGCAAGAAATGCATTATAGTACATTAATGATGTTAAACTTCTTGTTGTATATACTAACTTTCAGAGGTTTAATATTGTGAATGTGATTTCATCTAAGCATACTATATTAAAGTCATATGTTTATGAGTATGCTGGTTTTATTCACACATCCTTTGTTTTACATGTTGATTTTCTTGGATGTGTTGCTGATTTTTCGGAATCTATTGATCATATCGATAGAAATACCGAATCTATGATGAATATTGTGATACATGCTAATTTTTCGGAATCTATTCATCATATTTGTGCTTATTTGACTTCACCTCTTGATAATCATGTTGATCATCATTTACCTCTTGTATTACATGCTGATTTTATTGAGGATAATGTTGTAACTACAAATTTGATTGAGCTTGATAATTTGCTTACGTATGAAGAAGAGTGTGCTGAATGTTAAACACCTACACACATGAATATTGATTTAGTTGTGTCATCTAGATTCAATTCTGAATTTAATTGCTCCATGACTACGTACCTTATTTACCTTGTGATGGGAAAAACCTTACTTCATACTAGAAGTCTTGTCAAAGAGAAAGTTGAGACTATTAAGAACAA